>WUAM01000347.1:1508014-1520117 GCA_024336885.1 Actenoides hombroni
AGCCTTCTGATCTCTAATAAACGAGATTTGCCTGATCGCTCACATTGAGTGCCGCTTTTCTCCCACTGTCTCCGACATCCTATTATACTACAAAATACATTTTTTAATTAAAAAGGTCACTTAGGAATCAACAGAATTGACTATCTTGATTTTCCAGGAATACTCTTCAGGATATGGAATTAGTGAGTACTCCATATTTTAAGACTGCTTTTTAGTAGACCTAACCCTTCATGTGCCACTGTGATGTATTTTGGATGAATTAATTTTGCTTGGTTTAGGCTATTCCCAGCAAAGGCAACGAGAAGCTCATTTCCCTGTCTGTAACATGTAGATAATACTTAATTGACCTACCTTTCAGAAGCAGGAAATATTTTCATCAAATTATTTGAAAACTCAAAGCCTTGTAAACAAACCTGTTATTAGAACTTGTGAAGAACACACCTTTGCTGAAAATGGTCCAGTGTAATGAAAACCTGAATGTGTAATCTTCAGCTAAACAGAATAGCTCTTAATGTACTGGAAGGAGACAGCGGCATATTTCAGCAATGTTCTTTTTAAAGCCTTTGTATCACCATGAAGTGTATCACTAAGAGTCAATGCAATGAGATCAGATTGAAGTTCATTGAGTTACACAGTGATCTCATTTATCTTTGTTTTCACAATGCAAGGTTAGTTAGAATGTATTTTCACATTAACATTTGGAGAGCACTCCAAAATCCTGGCATGGCCAATGACATCTAAGTTTCAGGTCCTGTGATTTATTCTTCTCTAGTACACATAAATTAGGGTGTGTAGATGAAATCCTTTCACTTCAGCTGAAGAATATAATGTAAAATAATTTTAGATGACAGATTTTTTTTCTTCACCTGTGTTTTAAAATTAATTTACAAGTCATTATGATTTTATTCAGCATTAAACCCATATATACATATCCATAGACATTATCATCTATTTGGCAGAAATTAAGACAGGAAACAGCTGCATAGGAAGTATAGTGCATTTGCTTATTACGTTTTTGCATTCAACAGGCAAACCTATACCTAATAATAAATACTGAGTGAAAACAGAATGAGTACATGTGTAGATGGGGGGTTTGATCACAAGCCACATACGTTTACTGAAGCTCACAGTTAGGTGCTTCCATTCCTCAGTTCCTTCTATATATGGGTAGGATTAGACCTTTCCTTCAGACTGGATAGCACTGTTCAGGTTTGGTCAAATAATGTCAGTGTAGCCTTTTCAATAGAATCATAGAATTGTCAGGGTTGGAAGGGACCTTAAAGATCATCTAGTTCCAACTGCCCTGCCATAGGCAGAGACACCTCCCACTAGAGCAGGTTGCTCAGAGCCCCATCCAGCTTGGCCTTAAAAACTTCCAGGGATGGGGCTTCCACCACCTCTCTGAGCAACCTCTTCCAGTGTCTCACCACTCTCATGGTAAAGAACTTCTTCCTAATGGCTAATCTGAATCTACCCACCCCTAGTTTTGATCCATTCCCTCTAGTCCTACCACTAGGTGATATCCTAAAAAGTCCCTCACCAGCTTTCTTGTAGGCTCCCTAAGATACTGGAAAGCTACAATAAGGTCTGCTCGGAGCCTACTCTTTTCCAGACTGAACAATCCAAACTCTCTCACTCTCTCTTCATAGGAGAGGTGCTCTAGCACTCTGATCATCCTCATGGCCCTTCTTTGGACATTCTCCAGCACATCCATATCTTTCCTGTAATAGGGACTCCACAACTGGATGCAGTACTCCAGGTGAGGCCTCACAAGAGTGGAGTAGAGAGGGAGAATCATCTCCCTTGACCTGCTGGCCATGCTTCTCTTGGTGCAGCCTGGGATACAATTGGCCTTCTGGGCTGCAAGTGTACACTGACGGCTCATGTTGAGCTTCTCATCCACCAGCACCCCTAAGTCCTTTTCTTCGGGGCTGCTCTCAAGCCAGTCACTGCCCAGCCTATATAGGTGCCTGGGATTGCCCTGACCCGGATGGAGGACCTTGCATTTAGTCTTGTTGAAACTCATGAGACTGGCAGGGGTCCACCTCTCCAGCCTGTCAAAGCCCCTCTGGATGGCATCCCTTCCCTCCAGCGTGTCAGCTGCACCACACAGCTTGGTGTCATTGGCAAACTTGCTGAGGGTGCACTCAATGCCACTGTCCATGTGTCCAACAAAGATGTTAAGTAAGACTGGTCCCAGTACTGATCCTTGAGGGACTCCACTTGTCACTAGCCTGTACTTGGACATGGACCCACTGAGAGCCACTCTTTATTTGCGGCCATCAAGTCAGTTTTTTATCCACCGAATTGTCCATCCATCGAACCCATATTTTACCAGCTTGAATAGTGGTAACTGTAATTGAAATTACTCATAAGTAACTTGCAAAGACCTCTGTTCAACTATATTATTACTGGAATGGGTTTAATATTCAAAACTGGAAGAATAAAAGTTTGAAAAAAAACATTTGTCAAACAAATGAATTTTACCATGGTGTTCCATGCAACCCATGGAAATAATAACATATTATTCCACCATATTTCACAGCAGAGTCAAACATCAAAATACCTTCCCCTGCAGTTTATATAAAGGCCAGTCAGAGGCAAGTGCACAAAGTATGACATTAGCCGTACCGGAGCTAATAATGGAATAAATGCAGCAGTCAAAGACCCTCAAAAGATAAAAGCATCCTGTCCCTGGAACTTTGCCTAAATCACAGCCATATTTTCATATTTGTCAGCATGTAATCAAAGTATTACCTTCATAATAGAAAATACAAATTAAGTGTTCGTTCTGTACTTCAAAGAAAAATGGCTTCAGTACAGTGCACATCTTTCCAAGACAGATTTACTGCTTCAATTTAAATTAAAAAATTTGTATTGCTTCAGGGTAAAAACATGGGGCCAAGTAATCATACAGAAATCAATTTCTTACAAGTGAATTGATTCCTTTTTCTAGTATCTAGCTCTGTGTTTGAGAAGAATCATATTTGCTAATCAATACTCAGAGAAAGAGGTTTTATAATGTAAACATATGTGGAGTAAATCTAAGTCTTGCATAGTCGACTTTAAAAGAATGTTAAAAACTTCATCTTAGAATGTTAACTAGACTTGGCCTTAGAATCCTTTCTGCAAGAAAAGTAACTGAGCTAGAAAGGGCAGTTATGTCAATCATTGACTTGACAAACTGACAGTTATGTCAGTTATGACAATTTCTGGTCTTACAGACAATCCAGAGTCTCTGTACAAATTCAGCTATTATTGTTTGAACTCAAACCAAGCTTTAAGCAAGATATCTGGTCTAGTTTTAAAAATTGCAGAAGCTTCAACATAGGAACAAGTCACCACAGAACAGAGTTACTATACATCAGAGCATCATGCTGACAACTTGTGCATTTACCCTGGCCCACAACAAATTCAGGGTAGTTTTGATCATCTGAGAACTAAGCTCAATCAAATTACTGTGCGTGAAGTACGTTAAGTGGGCATAGACTATGACTATGAATGAACTGACATATAGCAAGTTATTCCACTGCAATTGCTTTTTTTTTTTTTTCTGCCCCCAAGCACTTACTGAAGTATGGGAATTTTTTTCTGCATNNNGAAGCCCCTCACCGTCACATTGAAGATCCTCTTCTATTCAAAGTATTTACTTACAGATGACAGTACTGTAATTTCTAAATGTTTTATTTGATCAAGAGACATATCTTAACTCACAGCAATGGATTTTCTTTCCACTCTTAACACTTGACTTTAAAAACTTGGCTCAAGATCTGCTAGAAGTGGGGACAAAAACCACTAGAAAGTATTTGGACCTTTGAAGGCAATGTTTTCTTTAGCTGAACTAGCAATGCGAATTACAGTCTTTGGTATTCAAAGTAAGCCTTGCTGTCATCATTGCCCAAGAAAGTCTTCTGTCTTAAGGCAAAGCTCAAGCATCAGAGAGAAAATAGAAATGCCAGTGTTACAAACCACATCTCACTTTGTCTGTGCCGTTTCCTATTACCATGATTGCATATCAAGTGAAATAATATGCTTAAGTGGTATTCTCCACTTTCTACCTAACCTCTCTGTTAAAAGAAAAAAGGGGGGGGGGAAAAGAGCATTGCTGGCATATAGTAAATCTTCAAATCTCTTTTGGATTCCTTTTCCACATACTGCAACAGTGAGATGTTTTCTGTCCTCCCACTCTCACCCAGAAGCAATGTCTGCTTGTCACTTAAGATAGCTGCTCATAAGAGATATAACTAGTAATGAGCTGTTGATTTCAATATTTAATTTATTGCCAAGACTAGAAGCCATAAGCAAAATTCTATTTGACTATGACCAGTCAGAAGATTAAATACCACCACAAACAAGCCTGTAGCCTTGAAGTTTAACTTAACCACACCTTGTATCTCTTCTGCCTTACACCACAAGCCTTTACATAACGAACGTCTAATGAAGCTGCAATTTTTTTACACTGGCCTGGATATCTAGACCACTTGACATAATAGCATTGAACTGTTTCTTGCTTATGTCTACAATTCTTTTTATTATTAGCAAATTTGGAGCACACTTGGTGACACACTATGACAGAAGCTATTCAAGTTGGCACACACACATGCTTTTCTCTAGCACACACCTTTTTGGGGGGTCTGCAGTCTTGACTCTCAGCCACAAGGGTGAAAGGTCTTTCTGCATCAAGGAAGACTTACAGAACACACCCAGGTGCAAGGATACAGGACTTGGAGGACTCATACTATGGGTTTTGAAAGGACTTATTCACTGTTGTGCACCTCTTTCAATGTCAGAGCACCTGCGAGGGAAGTGCAATGTCAACTATCCTCGTAAGGTGGGACTATTTACCACTAGAAGTAATTAGTTCTTAAGAATTTCTTTCAAAGTCATATGTTTATCTCAGCTGTAACATAGCAGAAGATTACATTTTTAACCTTAGGTTTTTCATGTTTTCCAAAAGTTGTATTGGGTAATACATGTTATTTCTGATCTGAATCTGAGTGACATTTATTTGGATGTGCAAACACTTCTTGTTAGGGTACAAGACTAACTGCACATTCTAGTAACATCGATGAACCTCCTGAGCTGAGGTTCCATTCAAACACAGTGCTGTCTAAACAATTCACAACAATGCGTTAAATAAAAACTGTTTTTACAGCTACCCGGACTAAACCTGAGATCTTTATTTGCAAAATAAATATAAGACAACCATGAATAGGAGCAAATACATATAAAAAGTTTCCAGTCTGCAGAAATTTTCTGCAGATCCAGTATGAAGGCAGACTCAGCACTGATAATGGCATACAACTCTCAGCGTGGTTGTAGGAGAAAAGCCCTGAGACCTACAAAACCACTACAAGCTCTTCTAATTCCAGCAATAAACTCAGTAAGATAAAAACAGGAGCAATGAAAAAACTGAAGTACAATATTGATGGAACATTGCCAGTCACTGCTCTCCTTTAAATGGATATCTTTCATTTGAGCTCCCCTGTTCCTCACTGCTAGAATAACCTAGCAAGTTCCAAGCCTTCAGATGTTCCATAGGCCAGTCAGTTTTAAATACCAATACAACAACACCAACAGCATTATTAACTTACCATTTTATTGTATCAGGATATTTGTTAATTTATTTTTTCACAGCCCAGTTTCCAAAGTCATACAATGACAAGAAAAACTCACCTGTTATACAAAAAGGGTTGTGGGAGATAAGAGTCACTTAAATAACCAAGTTACCGTGTTCCTTACCAGGTTATGAAGGTGGATTTAAATACAGCTCCATACAATGCACGTTGCAAATATCTACTCACAAGCAGACAAAGCAAGTCTACAGTAAACAGTGCTCTACTATCAGACTCCTACAAAAATACAGATGGAAAAATGTTTTTTTGGCAATTGATGCTACTTGGTCATTGCCAACAGCTAGGAATCTAGCAGGATTCATAGCTCATGAATACTTCACCAAATTTGCTGTTAGTTTTCCTTAAACTAGAACCAGTATTTTCTTTCTTTTCTTTTGATTGAGCTTCTGCACTTTTGTGCATCAACCAGCCCTCCAAAATACAGTGACAGACTGCTCAGACCATCTTAAAATAAAAAAGCTCATGTTGATAGGATTATGACAGTTACAAGCCTGCAGTTCTCTATTCCTGTTGGATTTAGATGCCACGAGAGTTCCCCTAAGAGAAAAGAACTTCTTCAAAGTCCCCGGGGGAATGTTTTGCAGGAACAAAACATTTGAAATCATATTTGTCCACTGAATTAACAGTACTAAAAGTCTGTTCGAACACTATAAGAAATACATGAAGTACAGCACAGCCAAGTAACTTTATAAATCATATCATTTCATTTCCTGCATTCATAACTACAGTGATGCAATAATGGAAACTTTTGTATATTTATAAGTTAGATGACCCACAATCATTCCCTACAGTAAGCACTAGCAATTTCTGACTATTAAAATAATTGCAATATTCTATTGCTATGGTTTGCTTAAAATTGTAGCCAGTTTTCTGTTTAACAAACTGTATTACTTTGGCAACAAGATTTCTTACCTTAGCCAATTGTATTGAATGTGACTAATTTCTAACATTCATTTTGGAAGCCAAAATAAACATCCACTAAATTTTCTTTGTTTGCCATCTCAACATTCTAAGCAGGTTGGCCTTCTCACAAATTCATGTTGGTTGTCCCTAATTAACTTTTTTCTTTTTATAAGCTCTTTTGCTTCCCTATAAACTCCCTTTCATCTAACATTAATATCAAATTCTTATATTTCATTTAAATGACAATCCCACATTATATTTTAATTTTAACTTTCAATTAAAATAGACTGTTCAGATTTACAACAAAAGACATTGATGTTGCAAATAATGAGGGGAAAAATACAAAAATCTTTACAAAATTCTATATACAAATTCCTGTATGATAGGATCAGATCTTAAAACATTGCCACATCTGATCAAGAAAGCTAGTATATAAGGTCCTAGAATATTTAAAGGGATTGCTTTAGGATATCATTCTGTAATCCCTCCCTTCTTCTTAAATTACTCTCATCTCAGTATTCTTGTGTTGGTTAGACGTATCAATTAATTTGATCTCTCACCTTCTGCCATAGATGCCTCACCTATGTAATCAGAAAAACTTCTGAAAATATATGAGGCTTATTTTCCTAAAGCGAGTTGCTCTGAAAGAAAACAAACCTTTGCTTTTGTAGAATAAAACACAGAAGTAGCTGTGCAAGGTCAGATTCTACTCTGCACACTTCTAACTAGTATTCACACATCTGCTTCACACCTTCAATGCAGTAGGTGCTTTCCAGGCACTTGAGATGGGCAGACTGTTATCTTTCAGATGGCAGATTAAACTAGATGTGCCATTTAAGCAAAATAACCACGTAACAGTTTGCTCTTCTGTAACAACTGCACTATGAAGTTCAACAGACGAGGCGCAATGAAGAAATTCTGTCTATACAATCTGCTACATCCATTTCTTTCCATAATCAACTTTAATCTTTGCATTCTACATCTCATACTTAATTTGTTTAATTGGCTGAAGTCTAGAATGGCCTCCAGCTGTCTAGACCATTGAACTAAGAATGCAATCCTGCACTAGTTCAAAGAACACTGCCCCAGTTTTTGCTCCTGGAGACTTACGTGAGCAGTTATTCACACTGCTTTCTAGTTTGTCTTCGTAAAGTACTTCCTGTTATACTTGTTTAATTGCGTGCCTTCTATTCTATCCAAGAATTACCTGACTACTAATGTATTGACCATAAATATACATCTGTTTCACCAACAATTAAGGTTTTTCTTGGTGTGGATTTTCCACCATTCTGCTCTTTTATTCACTTACATGGTGTATTTTATGTCCTTTCATTATATTAATTACAATATTGTGCACATTTGCTCCTGTACAATGAAATACCTACATCTTTCTTTCTCTGTTGCATCATATTTTTTCGTTATTAATGGGTGCATGACCCTATGGTCTAAGAGTAGAAAATTTCTGCATGTTTCATCTAAACTTTCCCATGCACAATCTCTGCTAGAAATTTTACAAAGTGTTAACCTTATTCTCTAGTCAGTTCTCTGTAGCACTTAAGGAAATAATCACTTAACCTCAATGTCTAAGAACTTGGTGATTTTATGACACTCACAGCCATAGATTTTCATTTTCTCAACAAAAATACAATTTATCATAATTTCTAAATAGTTTCACGCATTTTTTGACTTTCCAACATAGAAGATACACTTGGGCTGTGTACCTGTGGCTTGGGGTGTATAAGCCAACATTATCATGGTTTCATTTCACAATTTGCATCAATCAATAGTTACTTTGAAATGCCAGTTTGAATGCTTAAAAAAGGTTCTGTGAAATGTTCTTATGGCAAACTAGTTCTCTCTCTCTCCATCTCCCTTTCTCTCTTTCTCTCTCCCCCCCACCCCAGCAGAAAAGAGACCTGATCCACCAAGAGACTTCAGCTGTCTTACTCTGTCCCTCTAGGAATTTGGCAGAGATATGGCTCCAATAGATTAAACCTCCAAGTTTCATGAAAATGAACAAGTGTGCAGAGGACTGTAATCCTATTAATGGACTCACTCTCTAAAAGAATGCAGCCTAGATCCAAACCTCATTAGAAATTGGAGAATCCACAGAGGGATGTAACAGCATACACACTTTAACTATGGGAAAGTCCCAGATAATCTCAGATCAAGTGTAAGACTTAAGTCCATTAGAAGGCTGTACCTTGTGGAACATTTACTTCCAAGGTTTTTCTCATCTTCTCATTTTTACTCTAGTATCTGCAGATTGCTCATCTCACTTCTTGATTCCAATCTTTTTTGTCTGCTTATGTATATTGTTTAATAATTTGGAAGTTTATTTTTTTCTATTTGTATATCCATGAAGTGAATCACCCTTCCGGACCTCAATCAAATGTTTAGTAAGTTTTCCTTCTGCTTATTTTTTCCTTTTGATAATATCTGCCATATCTCTTTATATCCCTTTTCCACCAACTCCCCACAACTTAGGACTTCTGTTTTATCTACATTTTCATACTTTACAATTAGATTTACCAGATATAAAATCTATCTTTACACATCCCAGAAAGCTCATCATATTTTCTTCCAGATTATTTTTCTATTTGATCCTTCCCACTCTTCCATTACCTCCATATATTGCCAACATCCTGTGGACAGCCTGTAAAGGGATTACTCACTTTTATTACATTGTTATATCTACTTACTTAAAAGTGCAAGTTTACCACATGCTAATTGTGCAGTCCTCCCCCCTTCAGTTTTGGTCTTCTTTCTTGGGCCTCTGCATAGAGTTATTTCCTCTTTACATCTTACATGTTCTCCTGACTAATTTTTTTCTGCTAAAAAATTCAGACGCTATCAGTAAATACAACTAACAAGACATATCTCATGTCTGTTTAGGAAAAAAAAAGTCCAACCCTAGTTCAGTACTGTATTCACGTATAAATTATTCTACTGAGGTGAACAGAGATTACTCTTAAAAGAAATAGTGACTGCAAATATCTTGTCCCCAATACTGAAGACAAGGTGTAAATCTAAGTGCAGTTCTGAACAAGGTCAACTCAAATGCATAAGAAAACCTAGGTAATTCATATCTGGTCATTACTAACACCTGAGCATATGTAGGAAATTTCCAGACGTTTACCATTTACTTTCAGAATATCAGTGGTCAGGCATAATCAGTGAAAAAAAAAGTAATTAAAAAAGCAAAATCCCTCCAATCAATACAAAGATAATGGGGATAGTAGTGGCATCCAAAAATCTAAGTCTCTGCATTTGTATAAAACATCACGCTTCCTCGGATCTTAGAAAAATGAAAAGGCACTTGAACTGTGAAGAATCTGATGAGAAGGAAAACTGGGAAAACCTTCTAAGTATGACCATGGTGGTATTGGTGAAGTAATCAATAAAATATGAACTACAAAATTCAGTGTAATTTGTTACTGTATTTTTGTGATAAATAGAAATACTGAAAATGAAGTGAAAGTAACAGTCAGCCACAACATTTTTCTCCGTTTACAATGAATATCATTTATATCAAAACATTGCAAGAAAGAAGATATACCACTGTATCATATTAAAAATCCAAGCCTGTAATCAAGAGTAATTCTGTTCACAGTATTTGGTGTGCTCATTAAATTTATCTGTAATAGTACAGCCCTTCCAGGAAAAGTATCTTGAAAAGGAAGAGCAGGGCTTTTAAAGCTGAAGTCTCCCAAAGTGAAACTGTAATAATACTCCTAATTCAGGTCTACACATTAAGACATTTAATACATGACAAATACAAAACTCGTTGCTCTATTTGAATTAAAAAAAAAAAAACAAACAATGTGGTGGGATAGATTTATCTGGAGGTTAGCCAAGTGAGCAAGAAGTACAAAATAAGACCAGTAGTCTGCAGTACTACTAAGGCGCTTAAGCAAGAACGGAGAAAGGAGAATTGCATTTTAAGAACACTGTGATGAGATATGAATTTCCCAAGATTTCAAGGGAATCAACTAGGAATGGAGTAAAGAAATCTGCAGAAACTAAAATTAGCATACACAAGAGTACTCACATACTGAAAGAGCTTGCCTGATGGTAATATCAAATCAAAAGCAGTTCCAGGACATAAAACATTGCTGGCATACAAGTCCTTATAACTCTGAATGTTACTACCACACTTTGAATTTCCTTTGAATTAGGGGCTGACTCCCAGCAGCTGCTTTTCAAGATTCAAAGCTTTATTTAATTTAGATAATATTGATTTATTTTTTAAGGTATCCCCATCACTGGGGAAAAATTGCCAAGTTTACTAGTACATACATCATCTGTGATCTCTACCATATGGAAATATGGATCGAATCTAAATGGATAGCTAGACACTTGGACCCAACATAGTAATCTTCTCACCCTCTGCTGAAGCCAGTTGCTATTTAAAGCAACAGTATAAACCAGAAAACAGTTTCCAAATATCAAATGGGAAGAAAATGATCTGCAGTAATTACTAGGAAAATTACTTTCCTGTTGCTCAAGATAATTAATTGCTATCAGTTTTGGTTGTTTTTGAAGAGCTGTAAGTAGCTAAATAAAAAACCTGTATGATTCATCTATGATGAACACAAAGAACATAATCACTCTCCAGTCTTTACAGGGGACTGTTTTGCAAAGTCTCTTCCTGTGGCTGTGAAAACTAGAGAATAACCTTTTATGTCCTAATACCATAGCTTGATTGAAAAATATGCATGTCACAATAAGTCAAGGTAGTGGGTGTAGATTTTTTTTTTTTACAGACAGATAATGCTTATGGACATCAAGAGAAGCTGGCATTTAGATCTAAATCCTAAATTCTATGACATATGTTTTTATTTTGAGTCTTTCCCCCTCCCTGATTCAATGCACTGGCAAGAGAAATTGCATCAACAGATTTTTGGCATAGCCATGACAGATCCCACATTACAATTGAAAAAAAAAACCAAACCACAATTGTGTGTGACATTTTCTCTTTGAGACCAGTGAAAGTCCAGTGTATCAAAACGTTACATGTCAGAATTTTGATACAACTGAATTGAACACGTAAGACTCCCAAAGTGTTGACATGATGACTAAGACTGAAGTGCATGGATTTAAGGTTCAGCGAGATCATGGGATCACCTGATTTGACACTCTGCATAACAAGAGGCATTTCAAGTGGCATTTCATGTATCACCACAATGACTCATAACGGGCAACTCCTGGACCCCGTTCACTGAGAATTCAAAAAACTGGAGCTGAAGGATACATGCAACACTCCTTTTTCTCAGAGCTACAGTCAGATACTATCCAAAAGCAAGAGTTAGTCATGGGGAGGCCAGAAGAGAAACTGCAGAGAAGATGGATGCAAAGTAATTTAACATCCTTTTGCTAATGTTAGCATCCCAATCAGCTTACAGTACAAACACACACACAAAACCATATTTTAGGTTGTCATAGTAACAAGCACCAGATTAGACAATTTTCACCAGACTTAGTTTTTTGTGGGAAGGGAAAGGGAAGAGAGAAAGGGAGAAAGGGAGAAAGGGAGAAAGGGAGAAAGGGAGAAAGGGAGAAAG
>WUAM01000347.1:1553212-1563926 GCA_024336885.1 Actenoides hombroni
CATCATTTGTCTCCTTTTCACTTCACAAATACAGATAAAAGGTTTTTGAAAGCTGTGTGCTAATACACAAAAGGAAAATTCTCTTAGAAATGGTCAAAACTGTTGTAAAAGTTTGTCTATGTGGGGAAGGGATTGTAAAAATATGAAAGTACTACAGCTCTTCTATCCAAACTCCCTCATGGACATTCTTAGTAAAAGCTTTTCTGTGGTTTAGCTTAATCCACTTTGAAAGGGGACTAATAAAGGCACTCAACATCCTCTCAGAGAGCAACTGTAGAAGAGGCATTCCTTGATAGATATTTTGGGCTATTTCTCCATGTAGACATCCTTTATGCGATACCTTCCTTGGCATACTTCCTAATGTTACATCATTCAACACAATGCTTCAGTCTTTTGGAAACAGCTTTGTGGGTAGATCCAGGTATTCTGCATTCCAAGTCCTCTAAACTCTTCTATTCTTCTATATCCTTCTATAGAAGGCCTTGTCTGTATAAACAGGTTTTCATCAGGCATTTGCACAGAAAATGTGAAGTCTGAACATTCTCCTGTTGTATTCTGAATATTTTCACTATTATCTGTCCTTCATATAAGGATATTTTCTATCCAAATTAAGAAGTAAGTTCCCCAACTTTTGCATTTCTTGTTTGCTTGTTGGGGTTTTTTGTTGGTTGTTTTGTTGTTGTTGTTTTTCATAACAGACATTAAGAAACTCTCCGTTTCAATTTAGGTAAGAATCTGTTTAGAATTCCAGAAACACTTACATAAACTTTAGGTCTCTACTTGAAATCATTATTTTTCTTCACCTTTACAAGAGAAAATTACTGATTCTGAAACAGTAGTTCTGTTGGTAATCCAAAACTTAACACTGTGCATTAAATCTGCGAGGATAGAAAACATGTGCAACTGTGCAGGTACATCCAACAGGAAAGAGGCATCCAATAATTTTAAGACAAGGAACAGCAAACTCCGGACTCCCAGGGGAAAATAAATAAAATAATTTTTAAAAAATTAAAATAAAATAAAATAATAAAATAAAATGTAAGTTCACACTTAGAACTACAGAACAGGTAAGCAAGATGTCTCTCCCGTTTCAAAGGCAAAAGAAATTCTGCTAGACAGACAACTCCAGCCAAAGTAACAGATCACTAAATAACCCTCATTTGTCATGTAACAGCCTGTTCTATCCTTATCTGCCAGCATTATCAACATTACATAAAAGAGAGTTTATTACGTTTAATTACAAGTTTTGTAAAAAATAGACACATTTCATGTCTAGCTGGTTTAGAGTCCACCTTCAGTCTTTTGCTTTGCTCATTTGCTCTTTTGTTTTGCTCATTCCATCCTGAACACTTAAAGGCTTCTAAATTTTTCCAGTTTTTGTCCAATTTTTCTATTCTACACAATAGAACTTGGTGACTAATGTGGAAGACTGCCATAGCAGTCCTAACTCTCAGACCTGTTCACCGAAGGTTTTGCCTGTGAAGGAGGTATGTCAAGTGTCCAGCATGTTGGCCACATCCATTCCACTAAACCATTTCATCTGTCCTACAGGATTTTCTTGAATTTGTAGATGTAAGAAAGCATAAAGCACAATCCAAGAACTCAAACTAGCCAACTGGAATGTGCTATGTGAATGAACACATCCACAGCAGAGTTTGTGGCACTAGCAGGTTTACCCTTCCTCTAACCCAAGCAAATCTTTCGAAGACCCCATTGCTGCTTCTGGGTCGAAGCTGGCTTGAACATTACTACTCCTTTGTTGCCCGTATCTGTTGACTGGGCATGAAACTAGCTGCCAGAATCTTGTATCTGTCTCACCATTTGAAAGAAAGTTTTTTCTCTCAAAGGAAGTCCACAGCCATTAGCATTAAGTCCCTGCATATGTTAACCTGACAACTCCACACCAGTTATCATCCTCTGCTTCAGAAATTTCAAGAAGGTTGTAAAAGCAAGCACTCAGAAGTGAGGAAAATGTGAGGTAAGGCTGCTTATGCAGTCTGCATTTTGCCTTCTTAACTACCATTAAGATAACAAAATAATTACATGTATCAAAACCTACTTTTTGTAAAGATGCCTCCTTGACCCCTTATAAGTGGGCAGCCTCTGGGGAATGAGTTCTCCATCACTACGTGCAGGTTAGACCAAATGAAGAAAGCATTACTGTGCAATTTGCCTGACACTCTGTGGCTAACCAGCATGATTGACTTTTCTACCATCCAGTTAGAAAGCAAGAAGCTCTCGATTTTATTTTCCTACACTGAAATCCACAATTACCAAAAGGCAGATGATTTCAGTGGGAGCAATTAATAGTGCAAAACAGGGTGAGAAAACTCTTTGGGGGCCTTACTCCTGGTTTAAGGGCCAGGATTCAAAAGGCATTTAGGCATCTTCAGAATAAGGACAATAGAGAGGATTCGCAGCAGAGTAGCCTTGGGTAGGTCAGAATTCCTTCCTCAGTAATGAGCAATTATGAAAGCACAAATTATTAACATCAGTCAGCAGACATGACATCTGATCTCATGCCTTTCTGATTACCTGCCCCAGGACACCTTTGTCTGGGCCAAAGGGTATTTAAGAGGGAGGAAAGCAGCTGCAGTCATAGCCACCACTATTTTATCTGCGTCCTGTCTGGAGTTTAAATTGTGTGTGTCATACTGACGCAAGACGCTAAGGTGGTTCAAGTGTTGTGTTAATAACGCTTAGTGCTTTTGGCAGAAATCCAGGAACACACTGTACAAAGCAAAAGATAGACAGACTATGACAATTTTCAATGGCTTATAACTTGCTCAAGTCTCAAAACTTTTCAAGGATCTAGGAAAAGACTCCTTCCTATTTTCTGCCTTGCTTTGGCAGTAAGGGTAGTAAACAGAAGTAGCTGGAAGTAAGTAAGAGCTTTTCAAACCCAAGAAGCATTAATATTGAAAGAACTACCAAAAGTACAGCAAATTTGCACTTCCCCTGAAAAATTCAGCCATCATCTCTATGGTAAAACAACAGCACAACTCCCCTGTAATAGTCAGTTATCAGCCTGAAAAACTCTTCCAAGTCTTCATCTTGTAAAATCCTTGTTTTACAGTTCTGGTAAGACATTTGTAAAATTGCCAGAAGTTGTTTAAATGTAAATGATTTCTAATGTTAGCTTGTTTTATCTATCAACATAGCCACTCAGTACAATTAATTGTATAGAGCTCCTTATAACTCTGAAACATCATGTACAGTATAAGACATAAACAGGGCTCACCTGAGTATTCAGGAGACTATCACTATGTCACTTTATACAATAGAGCTTTTAATTACATGAACTTGTTACTTGCCACATATACTTTTGCAAGGCATTTTAATTCAGAGAAAAAAAAAATCCATTTAGTTAAAGAAGTAATCAGCTTAATAACAGGAAATTCGTTATTGCATGACAGTCTGGAACTGCCAGCCAAGCCAGCAGAAAGCTAAGATTTAAAAAAAATGTTTTCTTTATGTAAGCCTTGAACTGACATAGTTAGAACCTTAAACAGACGTGGAATCCTTCTGTAAACTTTCAAAGGTCTTGCCTGCAGGAATACATTTGCACAACTATTACCCCAGAGTTGTGTCTAGTCCAAGTTACAACAAATTGACAAACATCGGGAACAAGTGTTCCCAGAAAAAGAAACTTATTTAGAAGTTTCAAATCCAGGTATTTTAATGCCTAGTGAATGATCTTAAACAGTTTCAGAACTCAGTTCTCAAGAGGAAACTGTGACAAAGACAAAAGTTGTTCTATACTGTGCAGAAATGGGTTGTGAGAAAGGAAAAGTCAAGATAATTCAAGCTTTGGACTGCTCTCCAACCGAGTCCAACAGACTGATCTACTGGTCTTTGACAGCTCTCCAAATTTAAAAGGTAAAATCCCAGGACAGAGATTGTACACAGCACAAAGCAAAAATGCAGTGCTTAAGATTAATAATAAATACTCCAAAATCTGTGTCAAGCATTTACTTCCAGAGAAGACAAAAGTTTCCTCTCGTGTATCTAATTTGGCAGGACATTAAGCACAGGCAATACTCTTAACACCTGCCATACGTAACTCTTCTTAAAGTGCACTCTCTTATGCACAGCAGCAAGTAAATTAGTTTTTTCTTTTCCTAAGACCACAGTTGTCTCTCCCTAAATAATAAAAAGCAAAACTAAACACAGAATGGACACCCTAAGCATTTTGACATCTTTCCCCTATTAATTCTGCTATACAGAAACAGACGATGAAAGAAGCAAGGACCTATCCTGTGAAAAAACAGATACTAAATAAGCAATCTGTGTGGAAGAGACTACAGTATCAAAGTGCTTCTCTGTGAGATAAATGAACCATAATATGATCACTGAATAAAGCTCATGAATTTTCAGTCACCTAAGCCGGCTAAGCTTTAACTAGTGTTCTTATAATTAATCTATTTCCCAATATCTTGTATTGTACATCAACTCTTTGTATTCATTTAAAATCTGACAATTTTATTTAAAAATAAAAAAGCTTATAAAATGTATTGTGCCTTGAAAATGTGACTCCAGCACAATAGATCTGTCTTCACTCTCTGAATTATTCACAGACAATATCCTGATCATCTCAATACAACTTTATTCTTACAAAAAGCAAACAATACAACTGGTTTGGGGAGGAGGGGGGAGGGAACTGCATCCAATCTTGTCCTAACCAGTCTGAAGCAATTCTACATGGGGAGATTCCACTGGATATTAGTTAGACTTCCTTAATGAAATTCAGGTGTAATCCCTAAGGCTCTATAGCAATGAGTATCTTTAGCTCAACTACAGAATATGGTATTCGCCAAAAGGGGTTTAATTACATTTAGATGTGTCTACTATGAATACCAGCAAGTCTAGAGCCCCTATTTAAAATATATTTCAAAAAACACTCAACTTAAAATTCAGTAAAAGTCAAAATAAAAGCAGTTTATAAAATACCCTGGAACACAATCTTTAAGGAAAGAAAGACTTTGCTTTCATTAGTTTTAATTTCATTAAGGTCAATTACAATATGAATTCCTGCTCTTGCCCTCTTCCAGCATTAATGTAGCAGAAGTTTTCTAAAATGACCTATAGCAAATACCAAGCATAAACCTCTGTGATCAACTCATGGACACAGAAAGAGGTTCTAAACTTTTATGGACACAGAAAACACTTATGGGGAACAAAATGATTGATTCTACTCTCAGATTGCCATGATGCAGTCTGTGGCATGATGGAGAGGTTTTCCACCACACACAGTGGAGTGCAATAAACATTTGGCTCTTAATTTGCTCTCTCCCTCATGCTTTTCCTGAAGAGAAGGCTTTATCCACCAACCCTATTTTGGTAAGGTTTTCTGTTTCTTCAATAGTTTTCATGCAGTCTAGATTAGGTGAAAAGCAGAGATACAGTCAAGCCTTACATTTCTTCTCAGAAAAAATACTTCCCAGCAGCTTCAGTCTTCAGATATTTTGTTTTATTAATTTTTTTTTTTTTAATACTTTCGGGCTGTCAATCCATCCTCTCGCACATGAGAACAATGTACTCAGAGCATTCCAGTAGTCCACAGGGTCTGAGACTGCTATTTGTTGCCAGACAGACCATGTGCATAAGAAAAGTAAAAATATTGACTACGGGAAAACAGATGAACAGGTCTAAATGTAAAACCGTGAATGATCATCATACTAAAGAGCACCACTTCCCTTCTACTGTTTTAAGGAAGATAAGGACATGAGGCACCTATAGAATCAGTTATGTGCATGTTTTTGTACGGAAACTTAGTGCCAAAACCCCCCACATATATAATCTCAAAATATCAGCAATCTAAAGCCTTTCCATGGTTGCTAAATCAGCTTGCTGTTCTCTTACACAGGCACTGTAAAAGCTAACCCAAGTGTCCAAGACCAATAACCACTGAAAAATCTCACAGAAGAATCAGTGCTGAGAGTCCTTGATTATCTTAGCACAAACTATACATTCTTAAACTCTTATTTACTAACAAAATGAAACAACATCTTCACTTCCTTCATAACTTCAGTATATTTATTATTCTTTTGTAAACATATCAGATTTTATCTTCTTACCTGATTGTATGATGCACCCCTGTGAACAGGGTATTATTAGGGAGGGCTCTCTTAAACAAATAAAGCAGAAAGAGCCTCAAGTGAACAGAGAAGATTAAATACTTGTCTAGACATAAAATAAATAAATAAATCAAATTTAACATTGAACAGCAACTTAAACAAGCTTTGGACACAAATGCTTCAGGTAAAGCTAAGCTGGAAGTTACTTGTTGCATCTACATCTATAATCTACTGCAACTCCACAGTTTGAATATTTTTTATTACACAGGCTACCAATGTGAGGAAGTCTCATTGAAATTGTAATTTATGTATTTTAGGATTTACAATATTGATAGTATGGAGAAAAGCCTCGGTATTCCTGGCCCACCTAACTGTTCAGCTGTAACAGTTGATCTCTCACCGTAAACCTTTCCTTGATACGGACATTTGTGAAGACACACAATGACATGTGTTATAATGGCTTTTGTGTACAAAAGAGCAGCTGATCAAATTGAATTTGATTTAAAAAAAAAAAATTCAGGTTCTCTCATTTAATTAGCAGGAGAATGTAATATCAGGCACCCTGTGATAGAAACCCACACAAAAGCAATGGTAGCAACTACTCTCCTATAGAGTTCTCTTGCCACTCGCTCATATATATGAATCTGTTAACAGGAGTATTTTTCCCAGCTCTTGTGTTACTTTTATAGCCTAACTGTCAAGTTCTAGGACAAGAGGCTTAAGATAGATCAAAATGCAAGACCCCGCTCACTGTTTACCCAGACTGGAAAAGGAACTGTGAGGGTGAGCAGAAGGGTAAGACAGTTCTGCTTCAACATTGTAACTACACAGACAGGCACCTGTAATAACCAATGAGGTGACTAGGTGAACAAAATAACCTGCTCTTCTTCAGCTAAAGGTCCAGAAATAGTTACCCTAATTCATGTACATGTTTGAATGCCAAACCGTTCAGGCTAACATAACACAAAAAATATACATATGTAATTCTAATTGCCAAGTCATTTTAGAACGTACAAATTTGTAACAAAACAAATTCTCAGAAGACTATTAGAACATACCACTTTTCAAGAATGTAGGGAGGAAGATTCTGTCACCCAATTCTTTATCAAATATGCTTTAATTATGCTTTTATTTTCAATCTGAATAGCTGTAGTATGTCCCAGCTTTCTGTAAAAAAAATGCCTCACAAACATTGTAGCAAAAAGAGATGGGGGCATTTCCAAATTGGAAGCAACAGACACCATCTAACCAACTCAGTCCAAGCAGTACAGCCAGTAAAAGCAATTACACAATAATGTCATATATTAAATTTTAAAAAAATTACTTTTCACTGGAAGACCTTTAAACTTCTAAAAGCAGCCTGCATAGAAAAATCATACACAGAGTGTTATACAAAGACTAAAGGAGTAAAACCATTACTCCCTTACAATTATTACTCATTTTTTTAAAGGAGTAATGAACTTTGTCACAATTTATATTGTAAGATTGGGTATTTTTTATAGACTTTTTGCATCCATTATTCAGTTCATTTTAATTACAGTATTTAAGTTTTTATTTTTGGTTTTGTTGAAGAACCCTCCCCACATTTGCCATGAGTAAGCGTAGATGTTCACAACGTGTTTTTGATGCAGCCCTGTACTTAAGTATTTTATTTAAGGTGAATTCCTGTAGCATGTCACAGTATTAAAACTGTGAAGAAATCAATAGGAGCAAGAGACTTTTGAAAAGGCAGATGAAACCAAAAACGAGAGTGAGAGACAAAGCTGGGCAGCTGACCTGCCCTCCCCTCACCCAAATGGGGCACCTAGAGAACATTGTGTCCTCCTGTGACGGAGATTGTCATCTTGTCTACTTTCCTGCCTGCCTAGGACATGGTACTTCACAGGCTGTGTCTGGAAACACATGTGTTGAGTAATTATATATTAATGAAAAATCTCATACTAAGTTTCAAAGCACCTTCTTCCTGCCAAGGTCAGTAAGACCAGTAGTCCTGGCTTTAAAAGAGACTATGCTTTTCTGTATGTTTTTAACCAAAAGCCCAGGTCAATTATGTTTTATGGGAGGAAAAAAAGGTCAGGAAAACAAGCTGGAAAAAGCTATCTTTTAGGAGATGATTAGGGGGGAAGAAGTAGTTTCAACTCATCCTTAAACAAGCATGTCAACAGGAGAAGGACTTGAGGGTCTTGGCTGATGGGGAAGTTTAAAATGAGCCTGAAACATGCATTTTCAGTCCTGAAAGCTGTTTTGTGAGCTGCATCAAAAGAAGTGTGGCCAGCAGGTTCAGGGAGGTGATTCCTTCTCCTCTGCTCTGCTCTTGCAAGACTCCACTTGGAGTATTGCATCCAGCTCTGGAGTTCTCAGTGCAAGAAAGACATGGACTGGTTCGAGCAGGTCAAGGAGGGCCACAAAGATGTTCAGCAGGCTGGAGAACCTCCTTTAACAAGACAGTCTGAAAGACTTGGAGTTGTTCAGCCTGGAGAAGAGAAGGCTCCGGGGAGACCTTATTGCAGCCTTGCAGTACCTAAATGGGGCCTACAAGAAAGCTGGAGAAGGACTTTTTACCAGGGCATATACTCATAGGACAATGAGCAATGTCTTCAAACTGAAAGATGGTAGATTTAGATTAGATATTAGGAAGAAATTCTTCATTGTGAGGGTGGTGAGACACTGGAAGAGGTTGCTCAGAGAAGCTGTGGATACCCCCTCTCTGGAATTGTTCAAGGCCAGGTCAGATGGTGCTTTAATCAGCCTGGTCTAGTGGGAGGTGTCCCTGCCCATGGCAGGGGGCGTGGAACTATATGATCTTTAAGGTCCCTTCCAACCCAAACTATTCTATGATCCTATGATATTTTTGTGCAAGTTATTTAGGAAAAAAAACAACAACCAAACAAATGAAAAAGCAACCCAAGCTGTTCTAGTTACACTTACAAGGTGAGTCTCCCATGCACACAGGCTGAGGCTTTCTATACAGCCCAGACCATTAGGATCTTGTACTGCAGCCCTGTCAGGTATACCTGCGGGATTGATTTTTCTCCACCCAGCTGCCTATTTCTATAACATGTGCAGAACTGTAATTGTGTCTGAGATACTGACATCAGGATCTTCAGCATAAATCTCCTAAACAGTTTTACAAGTCCAGTTTCAAATAAAAGCTCAAAGTAACCATGGGTAAGAGGGATGTATATTCAAAAGTGATTGCACACCATGGCAGCAGTAGCCCATGTGCAGACTGCTCAAACTTCTCATCAAGACATTTTCTTCTACATGAATAACTATGGCATTGTACTGTCTTTATCTGTCCATCCTGACACTACACAGTTTTTTCATGCATACATCCTGCAGCCAAAATAGTACCTCCAGACCAAACAAAGGCATAGAATATAAGATCTGTTATCTCCATTTTTCTACAATTTTGCCCTTTCTTACCAATTTGTAGTTATCTTACAATAGTCACAACTTCTGGCAGTAAAGGTGCTAGCTGCCATCTAGCATACCTTTCATGAAAAGAAAACCAAAAAAAGAAGGGGGCAAGGGGGCTGCATGTTCTTCCAGTAGTTTTTCCTGTATGGATAATTAAAATGATGTAGAACAGTAGTAGTTCCCTCTGGAGACTTCAGACATGATCCCAGAATACTGCTGCTGGGTATTTCTGTAGAAGAGCTAGAAACCTAAATGTCATCACAGTTACACTTCTTTAAAAGCTACTGGTTATCGGCATGGTCAAAATGTCATTGCCACATTCTTCGTGCCATGTGTGTGGCAGGGCAGAGCTGTAACATGCAGCGCCCCAGACAGGCTGTCATGCATTTGGTTCTGCATACATAAAAAGAAACAAGCCATATTAAGACAACACAATAGGAAAAACCTGAAATCCTCTAAACTAGTAATGAAATATAGTGAAAGAATCAACTGTAACAGATCTTTCAGTACTATTCAGAAACCTGTATTTTAACAGTACCCAGAAACAAAACATGTGCTGTGAAGATGCATCTTTAAATGCACTGAAAATTCTCTTTCCAAGTCGTATCGGCTAGAAATATTTATTTGACAGTGTTCTGCAGACACCTCATAGAGTTTCTCAAGATACTGTGAATGTGTCATATGGTCAATTATTCTCTCTAAGTGTGATTACTACGAAACAGAGAATAAGGTGTAAATATACTCCTCAGCTTCAGACCTTGAAATCTATGAACTCTAGCTCATGTAAGAGCTTAGCTGTATGACTTTTAATTGAAATGCTCCATTCTCAGAAGGATTGAGCTCTGAACATGGACTGCTCTAGTTCAATTTGTCCAGTAATTTATTTAAATTGGCATGTTCTTATTCAAAGCTTTGTTTTGTTTTCTTTTTTTTCTCTACAGACAATTTTGCTGAAGTATGTAGGACTTTCCATTTTACACTAAGTATTTTTAAAAGACACTTTATAATTTTTAATAATGTACTTCTTAATAACTGAAATTGAGAACTGAGTCCTCACCTCAGTGCTGCAGAAGAAAGTTTCAGTGATTACATAGGTTGTTCTGTTTCTGCATGCTGAAACAGACTGAATCCCAAAACAACAGCTGAATGCATTCATCATGATTTTAGAAGAACTCCACCCTCACAATTATGCCAAGTGAAAAATACTTTCAAGTTGC
>WUAM01000347.1:1590112-1602016 GCA_024336885.1 Actenoides hombroni
TGCTGATGGTGCACGCGATCTCACTGTCTATGTCATTGATAAAAATATTTAAAATATATTATTATTAATAATAATATTAATTAATCATGACTGAATCAAACTAACATATGGAGACTCTACAAGCCTCACTGCCAGATGTAATAGATTTTAAATTCTCTCTCAGCCACATTCTAGCAAAAATGGAGATGCCACATTGCTGACCTACGGTTTGAATATAGCCCACTCCTGAAGCATCCTTCTCCCTGCACAGGAGTCAGGGGCTTGGAGATCTGCTGCCTTCTACATGTACAAAAAAACCATCTGTCAGATCCTGGGCCTTATTACCTGTAAGAGCAGACTGTTTAAGCTCTGACCCACTCTGGTCACCAACAGCCATCATCCTAACTCAACCATACTGTGAAGTAAATGTCAATAAACTAACACATAACAAAACACAAACTTAATTCAATGCTCCCGATTTCAAAACAGGCAGTTGTTCAGTCAGTAAACATTCCTTCTACATTACAAGTAAGTGAAAGGTGACTAACAGGCAAAAGACTTTTTAAGTGCCTGGAGATTTTGGAGAGGTTTTGGACGCAATAAGCTTGCCAGAAACTGCTGGCAAGGACACTCCCTAAAACAGCCAATGATGGGATATCCAAGCATGCATTTTTGCTTCCTTTCCCAGACATAGTATTACCATCCCTACCTTCTCATTTATGCAGGGGAAGGGTGGCATTATTGACTTAATATTCTAAGTAAAGCAACACTTTTTCCTGTTGCACATGACTTACAAAAGGACAGGTAGCCAAATACATCTGGGGAGCATTTTAGGCCTGTTTTACAGGTACTAAAATCTGAATTGTCAGAGTCCATTGGCATAGCGTAACACTTCATTTTTACACAAAGTATTAGCTGCTGCCTTCCCAGTTTAGAACATTTTTAGAGGTCTATTTCTGAAATATAGACCAGAGACTTGATAATGTCTTGAGAGAAATGTAAGAAGGCAGAGTTATTTTCTTTAGTAAAAGAGCACCTACAACTACTTTTTATTTTGTTTCTCCTATTTTAATCCATGATGTGGACTAAATCATAACCACTTCACACTATTAAGGATTTTAAGGTGGGTAACCTGCAGGAACTGTAGCTTAACCTGAAGGAAGGTATAAAGTTTTGCTGCAGGTTATGTATCGCAATATACAGATAAACAGAAAAAACTTCTATGTTGCATTTTAGTACCTACATCAAAACTTAACATCTCTGTCTTACAAGAAAAGCTTTCTTAAAAGACAATTATGAAGTGGAAGGAAAAATTTCCAAAACCCTGCATTGTCCAGATCTCCTCTTCTTTTGTGAGCAATCTACCTGAACCAAGTAACAGCATTACCATCAAAAAAATATCTTTATCCAGTGATATAATACCTGTCAAATTTATGCAAAACCAACTTAGATGGCAGCAAACTTTTTGTGTTTTTTAAAAAGAATTTCCATACACCGAGCTGCAAAAACTATTAATGTCTTTAAGAAAGCCAATAAGACTATGAGAAAAATTATCACGTTCTTCAGATGGGAAATACTGCCTCTCCCACAACCTGTGACCAGCATTACCAGTGTATGAATCTGTTCTTGGATTGGCTTTTGTTTATAAGCTGATTTTGAAATACTGCTTCAACATCTTGATTCCTAAACAAACATCCTCAAAAATTAGTCCATTGAGATGACATTAGTGTCTTCTAACCGAACAAATGCTTTGTAATAAGTGGATTGGCAGAGATGACTTAATTCAGACAACTGAGTAACTGAATAATTAAATCAAATAGAAGAGCTAATAAAGAGTGCATAGACACTGCACAGACACTGTTACTTAGGGAATGGAGAAAGTCAATGGAAAGAGAATAGTAGTAAAGCTTAAGTGTGTTTTGATTCAGCAGTCTGATTTGTTAAACATCTTCCCATCATTTTATGCCCTAATAAGTTTCCATTGACTAACATGACCTAAAGCTACAGAGAAAGCTAGTCAAGTGCAGTTTCCTAGAATCTATCTCCATAAAGTTGCCGCAACTAAACATCAGTTAAAATAATCAACAAAATGGAAATGTACCCTGGTAAAATTTTTTGAGACTATTTTTTGAGTCTACTAGCCTCTAAGCTACTGTGGACACTATGCTGTTTCAAAATAAATTAATTCCATATCAAAATTCTAATGATAAGTTAATTTTACAATGTGGTAAAACCAGCAGTGATAAACTAGGAAATAATTGAGAAATGCAACACTGTATATAAAATGTTTCCATTATCATGTAAACTTCAGTTTATCATGAGGTAAAACTATACCATATGTTCATTCCCAACAAAATAGGATCAAGATAAACCAATCTGGCACCACATATTAATAAAAAATCCAATGTAAGTAAACCCCAAAAGTTAATGTTGAACATGATTAGCCTGACATTCTAGTGTCTTCTCTTCTTTTTAACTAAGAAGAGACACTCCCTTAATGTCAATAAAATTATTTGAATGATCAAGGGGAGCATAGTTCCTGAAGTCAGATAGGAAAAACTCTCTTAATTACGGTCAGATGTTCTCACATGTTTAACTCTGTATGTTTACTTAGTCTTAATGAGGCACACAAAGATCAAAACAACAAACTCTGTCCACGAAGTACAATCTGAAAGTTAACACAGTTGTATGCCAGTTGTGAAAAACTGACTTTTGACAGCTAGCAGCACTAAGAATCAATTAGTGAAACTTGCAGTAACAGACAGAAAAAAGTGCTTTACCCATAAGACCACCCATTTGTTTTATGATCTACTGCTTCAATGCACAATGATAATATAGCTAAAAGGCTGCACTTCGATTTTTACTAAAGCCAGCTAGATCAGAAATAGAAATGACAAGAGTTTGGTATGAGTTACATGCTATCAATGCAACAGCTTAAAGGATATTCTGCATGGTAGTTGTACTCTTCAAATCATGGAGATTCAGGCCACTGCCAAGTGAGTGAATGAAAAGAAGAGGAAACATAAATTAACAAATAGGTAGCTCCAATTTTTTCTTTTTACAATTGCGAAGAAGCAATAAAGTTTGCAGATGTTAACTGATGACAATGAAGTATATGAGCCTGTCAAGTCCAATTTAATTGTTGGGAAGCAACATTTACTATTAGGAAAAATAATTCTTAACAACATAAAGACAATGGTTTTCTTGGTCTCTGCATTTATAAATGTAAATTTAAGATAAAACTCTGTTCATTTCATGACCAACGTCATGCAGATTTTGAAGTTCACTCCAAGAGAGACAGTGAAGGAGATGAAAAAAAAAATATCATAATATGCTACAGAAGACTCAAATCTACATTTCTGGTCAAGTGGTGATAGAATTTTATTTTTATATATATGCATATGTGCATATATGTGTGTGTATTTAACAAATACAAATAAAAATTATATATTACACAAACACATGCACACATACACTCTACAGATCTCAAAATAAGCAGCACGGGCACATAATTAAGGGGTCCCCAGAGCTCATAAAGAAAGTGCAACGACCTTGTTAGTGTTTGGCCTTTCTTTTGCACCCAGTCTTATTGTAAAACAGTCAACCATGAAAGTACTTTAAAAAGCTGGGGGGTTTTTTATATTTACAGCATGATTTTATAATGTATCTTTCATGTTTTAGAGAAGATGGTACTTCTGTATATCTTCCTGGCAAATTCAGGATGAACCACAAACTTTGTCATTTACAACTTTCAGAAATCTGAATGCTCTTGAATACCAGGATTTTCAACTTTGCAATTTAATGACAACCCTGCCTTTGGCCTTTCCTGACCTGTTGTGAAGTAAATCAGGCACACTAATGTGGGCTAACAAGTCTTTTTCACACTGTTCGATCACCCTGCATCTTTTTTCTCTGCAGACACCGACTCTCTCCCACTCTCTGTCTAGCCATCCTCCCTCAAAGCAAACAAAATGGTCACTGTAACCCTGCATTACTGCTCATTAGATCACAGGTTAGTCAAGTGGAACTGCCCGAGGTTCCCAAAGGAGAGCTATACTTCAAAAATCTGTCCATGTCAAATGAAGAAAAAACCCCTGAGCGTGGGGTCACCCAGATCAATGATCAAAAGAGACTGAGAATAGTGGAGGGAAAAAAGAAGAAAAAAAAGCCCTTTTTTGTTAAAAACAGCCTTCTGTATAATAAATCAGAATACAAAGATACTAAGCTTTTTCTTCCCCTTAACAACAATCCATTTTAGATTTAAAAAGGAATACCTTGTTTTTCAGAAGATTTTCTAAGAGGAAGATTATTTTTTAAGTGCTAAGAGTTAGATTTTAATAAACATCAACATTACCTTAAGAAAATTAGCAACAGAAATAAGAATGACAAATAATGGAAATTTTCTCTTCATCATATAAATATTTAAATATTAAAAAAAAAAGAGTTAAAATCAAGTTTCATTCAATTATGACTTTAATTGAAACAAATGATGCATACTGAACTTCATGAGATAGGATATAGGTAGTATGTCCACAGAAAAAGTAGTCAACCAATATGACGTAGTTTGAACTCTTCTGGTACATGACATGTGCAGGCACGTGCAATACTTGAAGAATGTGCTGTACCATTTCTGTAGTCTTTGTCATGTTTTAAGAACATATAGCAATTTTTTTAAGACAACTGTAAAAAACACAGAAAAGTCCAAAATGAAACAAACAAACAAACCAACCAACCACAAAAACCAAGCCAACAAACAAACAGAACACACACACACACACAATTTAAAATACAATATAACTTTATCTGGAAGTAATGAATCTTGGTACACAGAACAGCACAAATGCCTCAATGAAGAGTACTGGCTGTTCCACAAACTTCTGTGTACCCATGTGCTTTTGAAAGCAACATTGGATAGTCTCTACTTACCCAGAATGAATGAAATACAATAAGGTTAACCTACCTACTGCATTTTTTTAATCACACAGATAACTCTGCTTATTCAATAATATTCAAAAATATTAAAAAATTTTAAAAATACAAACATAGATTGTGCCACCAATGAAGACAATGCTGCAGCTAAAGGGACCACAATGTTTCCTGCAATATTGGTGACAGAGCATCTTCTCATTTACAATTCTGAAGAGCTTTATTTTTCTGCCCTAGAGAGTAACTCAAATTTCACTCTCTTACTTCCTTTATCCTCAGTCAGGAGTAAAGGCATAATTAGGAAAGAGGAACAAAGGTATCCAAAATGAAACAGAAAATTTGGTAGTAGATTTGTAGTTAACATACAGTCTGTTGTGAAAGTGTTACTGCAACAGAACAAAGCTATAGGAAATCAAAGAAAAGAAATCCTTATAATACTCAAATGTGTCATGCATTTTTAGTAAGTAATTTCTTAGCATTTATTACCACAGTAACTTAAAAAATAATATGATAATGCAAGCAGTGTGATAATACATTATGAAAAAATATTGAAAAAAGTTTACAGAATAAACCTGTATTGACAGAGGGACAGATGGGACAACTTAATTTTAAATAAATAATGCAACTGTAGCAAACACATAACAATATATGCAGTAAGCCCAATTATCCTCCTGTGTGTGTGGATGAGATGAACAGCCTTTTAAATAAAGCTCATTCATTAATGCAGGTTGAGGCTTTTGTTGTTGGGTTTTTTTAACAGTTTACTAGCTGCCTTGCAGCGTGTCTTTAATACTTGAAGAAGGACTTCAGCATTCATTCATTAGCTTTAAAAAGGCCTACATGCAAGTAGAGTCTTTAGTTTTAAGACAGCATTTCTGATCCTTGCAACTCCACATGTGAGCAGAATCTGAACAACCAAAGACAACAGAAAGGTCAGGAAAGTAAAGATATTGAGAAATTTTGCATATGCATTGCTGCGGATTGTACAGGACATTGTTAACAGTCTATTCTCTTCTTGTAAACAGTAGAAAAAAATAAGTAAGAACAACCTGTATAAATCTGAATAACACATTAAGGCATTTTCAAGGAAAAAAAAAAAGTCCTCCAGTTTTGTCTTTTAAAATTTTTTAAACACTTGTTCTGGTTTATCTGTGTCATCCTTCACTAATAATTCTTTGCCAGGCTAACTCAAAGTTTCAGGCTGTTCAGATTCCAGCAGAACAAGTTACAGTCTCATGTCAGACTGCCGTAATAGATTTTCTAAACATTTAAACAATTCTGAGAAAACGTTTACACTTATGAAGATTCCAGCATGACTAATGATATGCTGCAGTATCATGAAATCATTAGAATAATGTCATTATATTCCAAACTCTGCTTCTATTCTTATGAAGAGATTGTTCCCAGACGCTAGAGAGTGGGTAGTTCGTGTTTCTCTAGGTGTATGTCTGTGTCTCCCGCTGAATCACTTCAGGAAGGGTATGGGAAACTGGTTTCCTCTTTTTGAGACAAATGTCATTATGCGTAAAACAGAAGAGCTTTCTGAAGAAATAATGGACACTATTCTCAGCATATATCCCTGCAGAAGACTACCTCCAATGGACTGCTTTAAGGAATAACTCAGTAGTACTTCATCCTCACCTTCCCTGAACTGTGGGACCCTTCAACACTTTCAAACTTGCTGAATTCTCTCACATTTTTCATTTCTGTTTCAACCTCAGATTGCTCTCTGCTCCTCTGTTCTGCCTTACTGCCAGTAAAGTCATGAGAAGGGGCAGGGAAAGAAGTGCAAGGAATTTGTCACTAGTCCCCTTCCATTCCATTACTCATTATCTCTGGATTACCCTGTTTTCAAATATGACAATGTCCTGCCCAACACTCAAACTCATAATCTGGGAACAATCTTTGATTTTTGGCTTCCCTCACACCCACACAGCATCCGAGATTTTTCCAGAAGCATAATGGACTGGAGGAATCCCAGGGGAAAAGAAACAAAAAGAATTCAGAACTAAGAATGGACAGGGATTTAACTGCACTTTATAGTAGTAGGTCTTTCCTCCTTGGTCTTTTTACAACAGCACTGTTGTCAAAATAACATACATCCAGAATGCTGATGCAAAGATGATCCTTTACCTATCCTGTCACTTAAAAGCATGTCACTGTTTTGTGAAGTCTCATATGTATGCCATCATGTCCAGATCCAGAGCTGCATGATTCCTTCCCTCCCACAGGAATTTTATGCTCACCCATCTAAAACTGTTTCAGTCTCCGATGGGCCAATGGCGTATGAATTTTCACTGCTGCTTTCCCCCATGCTACAGTTTATACTCAGTAGAAATTCCCCTCAACCATCCTCAGAAATGCTGTGTTTGAAAAGTCACCAAAAGCATCCCATATGCAAGCTTCTATTCAATTCAAGTTTAAAGAAACTCTGCAGACACATGTTCCCAGCAAGCTCTTCAGGATGCTGGGAAATACAGACAATCTATATTACTTCACAGTGGAGGCAGTGCTGATGGAGCTGAAAATTTTCTACCTTTTAGGCACATAATTAAATTACAACTTTAAATGCTTACATGGATATCAAATGGACAGATTTTCTCCTGCTGCAGTTATTCTTGAACCTACCTGGCATGAGCAATAATGATGCTCATCATGATCTCCCATGCATCTAATTCTCACAGAATGGAGTGAGACCAGAAATCCATTTCATATACTGCATGCCTACTGTAATATAATGAAGATGATGTGATCATAATTAACATGAAAAATAGTTACATTTACTTCTGTTATTCTGACTACCAAATGTAAATGATAAAGAAAAAAGTTCAGCTACACAAAATCATCAGAGACCCTCTTGAGAGGGAAAGAGAAGGTTCACAATAGACTTAACTTCCCCTTTGTCAGTAAACTTTTCTAGCACTAAAGACATTGTGGTACTTTTCTTAAACAAAGCAAAACAAAACCAAAACAAAAAGGGTATGTTCTCATTTTTTAAAGAACAGCAGCTTGTATTCTTGCATTCACGGATTCATTCTGATAAATACATGAAGGATGTCTGAAAGGAAAACAAATCTTAAATCACTTAACAATTGCACAGTTTTCACAAAATTGATCCAACACATTACTAAATACTCTTCCAACTCTTTTTCATCTGATCCTGAGATCTTTTTTATAGAAAATGTAGAGTTGTATGTGGAAAGCAGTTATATATCTACTATTTTGTTCCATTTGAAAAACTTCTCTTGCTCATGCAAAATGTCTCAGATAATAATTACATTCTTGAGCACTCAGGGATTCCTCTGAACAGCAGTATCACCGACATAGAGGCCTAAAAGGATCATAGTGATCATGCAGTCAAATTTGTATCCAACAGGCCTCAGGACTTCATTTAATTCACTACTAAAACCCAGCAACTTTTGGCTAAGCAAGAAAGTACTATAAGAGGCTGCACTCTTCTCACTCTTAAAGTCCTTAATGAGTATTATATAAGCATTTGTAAGTATATGTTTATGAAAAACATTTACTACAAGATGAAAATGGATTTTTGTTTCTTTAATCACTTTTTATTTACACAGACTATGCTTTACCTTCACAGTCATTATGTTTAGTTCTACAACAGCAACCAACTCCTTCTATTTGAATGACATTTTCTTTTTTCTTCCTTAGCTAGGGAGACAACAAGGACATTTACTTTTCAAAGTACATTGTGCAAATAAATGCTTCTTTTATGCCTCCCCCTTAACCCCAGTTGCACACCTACTCCAGAACCTTAGACTATTAGGGAAAAGATATTTCTCTGGATTTCCTGTATAACCTTCCTCTACTGTTCACTGCAGCGGGATATGCAACTGCAACAAAAACAACAACAAACAAAAAAACCAACCACAACAAAACAACAACAACAACAACAACAATAAGGTGAGTAAAGGCAGCAGGGAGAAATTTCCAAGTCTCATTGGTTTTAGCATTCCATACCACCATTTTTCTGCAAAAGTACCACCTCCACTCTCACCATCCTCCCAGCTACTTTTTGTGCCTGTACACTCATATATCCAATTGTCTTGAGCTGATTCTGTTTGAAAATAAGACCAAGAGGAAGAAGGGAAGTAGTTAAGTGATTTTTATGCACAAACCAGTTCATTACATGGTCACATAAACAGCTGGACTGTCCCACCTGAAGGATGGCATAGGCAAAGAGGCCAGTCTGCAAGTCAATACTGCTGCTAAAGGAAACACCCCAAGCACATCGATCTATATGCATACAAATCAACTATTTGCAGGCACAAGAAGTGTTTTAAAAACCAAGTTACTGACATTGTGAAACAGCTGTATGTGGACAGTACTTCCACTCCTGTGTCTTAGCTACTCTACTCCTGTTCTTCAAAGCCCTGTCCATTATGCAGTATGTGCACATTCACAGGTGTACTTAAATATTCTGGTCTGTATCTTTGGGAGGGTATTCCAAAGTTTCTACAGGCAGTCTTTCAACTCAGCTCCTTGCAGACTTGTACCTTTGTCAATGGCAGGACGAGGAATTTACTACTCTGAGACATACTTTTCTTAGTTAAATGGACCATTTAGATTAATTTTAAGCTCTATTAAAAAAAAATATCAAGAATTCCAATTAATCTTTTGATTTAACAAAAATATCCTGGGGATTTTATCTGCCATGGCTTTGTTTACTGGATTTCTGTTTCAGTTATATTTTACATGTAAAGAAAAAGTATGCTTCCTGTTTGAATTCTTCGTGTCACCTTTTTATAAAGAGATTTTCTCAAAAAGCAGAGTTTTCTCAAAAATCTAGATGGATTTATTTACAGATCCTTAAAAAGACTTTAGAATTCAATTTCAGATCATCTTAATTTATTCTTTGCTCACCATTATTTCCTTCCATGCCAGTGACTCAAAAGAGAACATACAAATCCAGACTCTTCCAATATTTTCAGTTTCTCGTTTTAGCTCCTTTATATGGTCACTTGCTTTTTGAAGTAATAAATATTTACTACACAACTTGCTAATAGAATGATCATTCTATCTATGCAATGATTAAAGCAAGAACTACCTGCTAAATATTTACATTGAACACAATCTTGCAACCGTATGAAATTGTTCTGCAGTTCACATCTAGCTAGGATGTAGATCTACTCACGAATAATTTTTATTTACATGGTTTATCTTATTATATTGTATTTTATTCACATTATTTTATTTTGGGATCTTTTTACATCTAAATCATCTTCCCAACAGGTCTGAAGAAATTCTTTAATCAGAACAGGAGTTCCTATGAGACAAGTTAATAGGAGTTATTTCTGCATTGTTCTAAATATGGCAAAACTAATATTTCCTAAACATCAGTTTAATAATGTCCTTCTCTCCTGCAAATGTGTTCATAACTGACGTCTGACAAATAACTCCTCTGTTTCCTGCAAAGGCCACAGTTATGAAGGAAGCAGCCAATACTCAAAATAGCAGAGTCCAGTTCCAAAACAATCTTCAAATACCAAGGGATACACCTTGGACGAGAAGAAGTATTTGCAGTGAGGGGATTGCAAATATTAAGGTCATTAAGGTTACTATGATCTCAAAACAGGGTAGGAATCCATATTTTGCCTATTTGCTGCAGTAATAAAATAAATCATTTCAGAAACAGTTTCTTGAGGAACCAAAAATCTGCCCCTCATTTAACTTTGCTATGGATGCCCCTGTCATAAAATACACAGATTTACAACAGCTGGTCTTTAAGGATTCAGATAGGTGAACTAATTTGAGAGGCTTGACTGGGGTGAGGAAGGGACAAACTGCAGAGAGCACTTCCATTTTCACTCTCAGTTTCGGACAAAGTTTTTGTAGTGCCTGCTGCTGGAGGCATTAGCTGCTCAAATCTGTTAGCTGAGACTCTGCATACTCTCTGAAGCTAACCCTCCTCATGTGTCACTGTTCAACTCAGTTTTTCAGTAATAACATCTGTAACCGATACTTTGAAAGAGTTGCCAGAACAAAACCGCTTCCCCCTAACTCTTATAGGAGAAACTACAGAAGGCACTAACTATGGCAAAACAGTATGAAGACCCCAAAATAAAATCTTGTCATATGCAGCCAACTCAGACCATAAGGCATCAGCAAGCCCAGAGTCTAGAGTTTCTGGGGCACTCCAGCTCCGCAGCACCAGTAAGAGCCTCCACAGATGCTGACAAAACTGGACATTCTCCTGAAAGGGTTATTTAGCTTTAAGACACTTAAGGTATCAAACAAAATTATTTCCAGACATAAACAACAAAGAAGAAACTGGCAAAGTAATAGATATTAGCCCTCACACCCCTCAGGTGGCTCTTTTCACAAGGAGAATCACTCTCCAATTTTATGCTAGCAGAAAACCAAATAAATACTGTCCATGATCCAAAACCCAAATGCCTTAAAATATTCTCAAATAGATAAATACATCACAATCCATGTAAAAATGGGTTCAACTTTTCATACTTGCTTTTGAAGATACTGTTTGCAATTTGAAAATATTTTTAATCTTGCTCTATTAAAAAAAAAAGGAAAATGGGAAAGATTGTCTTCTGGAGTTTTTTCTGGAAAAAAAAAAAGCACGTGTGATCAGCACACTACACAACCTTTAAACTTCTTTTTTTCCTGACAACAATGTTTATAAAGATAACATACTCATAAAATAGAGTGAGAAGACTTTTAATTTGCTGTCTGCAAGTAAGTCTGTATTAAAAAGTTCTATGTTTTTTTAAAAGAGGAATTTAGAGAATATTTTCAATTACTTCCCCTGGTACTAGTGGTCAGCAACTTATATATACAAAATAAATGTATTAATGCCTATACTTTTGGATAACTAAAAGAAAACCCACAAAATGGTTATACTCTATGTATGTCTCCCCATATATGATCTTCGAATGGAATAGTTCACTTAGAAGGGACTAGTCCACATCTAGTCCAACAGCAATTTTGGAAACAGCCTTAAATATAAAATCAAAGAAACTCCCT
>WUAM01000347.1:1619760-1630157 GCA_024336885.1 Actenoides hombroni
AGGGAAGGGAAGGGAAGGGAAGGGAAGGGAAGGGAAGGGAAGGGAAGGGAAGGGAAGGGAAGGGAAGGGAAGGGATTAAATAGACCCTACTCTCCTGTCCCAAAAAAAAACCCTATGAAAAGAATTTCAAAATAATTTTTTCTAACTGTAAGTAGGTTTTATAACTTCACTTCCTATCATTTCCTCACAAGGAAAACTTGTTTTCCTAGGTAATCAGGAAAATGCCTGAAATCTTAGAAAACACATTTTTAAGAGATCTGGCTGCCATTTAGTTACCTGAATAGAATGTATGCCTGAGATATCACAGTACTTGCCTAGAATAGATAATTCATACAGATTTTTTTTGTCTGGAGTTTTTGTTGGGTTTTTTTGGTGGGTCTGGTTTTTTGTGGGTTTGTTTGTTTTTTAATTTTATTTATTTTAACAGTAGCTATTTTTCAAACTCATAGCTCCTTTTTATTACAAATAAAGTTATGAAACCTTTCTAAGATACCCACTTTGTATGCACATGCAATTTGTCTACACTCACAGGCACACCACACACAAAACAGAAGTTCCCAGTGGCTGTAATGTCAGCCACCATCTGATGGCTATTTTGCATTTCTACTGCTTATCACTAATCAGCAACACAGATGCGAAATTAAAACCTTCCTCAGAGTTCAAAAGTCCCAGCACTTTTGCTTCAGACCAAGTGACCACAGAGTGATTTCTGCAGCATTTCAGGCAGTGCATTCCTGCAATCATATACAAAGTACAGCAGCAGGAAATTGGCAGGTGTTTTCCCTGAAAAAGGAAAATTTTGAGATCGCTAGATCACCTATTTTCACTGCAGCAACATAACAAGCTGAACAAACAGCATAAAAGAAAAAAGAAGAAATAATTTTGAGAAATAAGTTGTCTGCCTTTATAATCAATATATAGAGAAGTAAGAAATCAACATAAATTTATTGAGATTATTTTTATTTTTCTTATCAAACAGAAGTTTATGGAAATAGCTCTCTCATCTCGTCTGCCTTCCAGGTTTCTCCAGTGAGACTGATCTAGAAATCAAGCCTCCATTATTTTCCCAATTAGCTACCTTAACTTTGAGTCTCCACCTGCTCTGATATTTTAAACTGTTAGAACAATGTTTAGGTTGCAAGCACTTGGAAATATTAAAAACACTGTATTTATACTTTCATGCAGCAAACCAGTTTGATCTACATAAGCATATGTATTTTACTACAATCTTAAAATAAAACACATAATTTGAGCCAATAAGCTCCTGTTCTATTCAGGATCATAAAGTTAATTTAAAAAAATCATACAGGTTATTTCAAAAGGAAGATAAAAAAATATGTGCCACTCAATATGCTCTAACAATTATTTTAATGGTTTGCAGCAGGTGGCATACCACACCAAACTGGACTCGAGGTATGACATTCATTCTCAAAATCACCCCTGTCTTTTTTTTTTCTTTTTCCTTTTTTTTTTTTTTTTTCTTTTTTTAAGGTTTGTTTAAAGGCATAAACACCCAGTAAGTCCTCTAGGGCTAGCAAAGAATAGCTGGCTATGAGAAAATTACCTGACAATTTCCTCTCTATCCACTGCCCCATCTCTACACTTCTTTCTGCTGGAGGACTCAGCAATCGCCAGGATCTCAGAACCAGTGGCACAGCTCCCCAGGCTGCCAGCTGCTGCCAGCACCCAGCAAGGCTCAGATGTACCCCCTTCCAAGCTGCAGCCACAAGCTTAGTAACACCACAGGTAATCTCAAATAAAGCGCAAAATGCACCTTTCTCTATGTCACTTAAGACTAGTAAAAAAAAAAAGAAAGCAGCAAGTCTACCACAGCTATGTATTTTTGTCTGTTTAGCCCTTCTGCTGACTGGCTCACAAGTGTTTAAATCTGCTTTAGCCTTTGAAAGGATCAAGATCTTTTCTGTCTAGAATCAAAAATAAGTACCTTTTTTTTTGTTTAGGGGGGAGTTCATAAAACGTAGGTATCGTTTCTGATGCTAAACTAAACTGCTATGCTCTATCCTTTCATTCAGAGAAGAAAATGGAGTTCCAAGTGCAACAGGAGATAGTCTTTTTTAGAAAACCAAAGGTTCTACTTTTCTCTCCACAAAACATCCCATCAACAAAATCAAACAGCCCACACGTCCCTCTGCCCTACAAAAAATATAACCAGGAAATTTTGCTTATCTTATTATTCATAGCTTTGATAGGTGCTGCTTGCATGGCTACTACTTGTTTTGAGTAAGATAGGAGCCATGTTGTCTATTCACACTGTACAAAGCTAGATGTAGAAAAAGCACAGTATTTCCACAGAACAGTGGAAAGATCACTATGCTAAATCCTTATTGGAGGACTTGTACTAACAGGATCCATAAGCAGGGGTAAATGATCTCTCTTATCTATGGTATGAGGAAACTATATGACAGAGCCTCGGCTTAGGCACCATTTGAACAGCAATCTGAGTATGATTGATAGCAAACAGATCTAACTTTAATGCATGTGGAAGCTGAATGTCTCTATGCGATTCACAGCTTCTTGGACAGCTCATCGGGGTCATCTAATAATTTCATCTGCTAAGACGTTCTGTAAACTGTTAGACGCAGCTATGTCACAGATGGCACTGCATATACTCCACAACCAGATTTTGTAGAGGTGGCAACTGCCTTTTCGACAAATACAATACAGAGATTTTATTGCATAGTTTTAGTTCATCCCTGTGAAGACGGCTTAGGCTGCAACTGACTTGTAGGATTTATTTTCTGATGATCAACTACATGAAATTCTAGCTGCTCTGCAAGTCTATGTTGCTCAAATGTTATTCAGTATTCCACACTAACTCCACAGAGCAAAGGACAAGAGCTGTTTCCCGTAACTGTTAAAATTTAAAATTCTAATTAATAGCTCAAAATTATTTTTTCCCTCCTCCTTCATTTTTTGACAAGGCAGATACTGCCTGACAACTGTTGCCATATTCTCCAGGGGTTCACATTTTCCATTCAACTTGGTTCACGTAACAGTGTGACTCCTCCTCCTACTCTCTCTTCTTTTGCTCTTTACTTTCAAATTAAGGCAAAATACACATGCTTTGTTTAACCAATCCTATTTAAAGTTATGTGTTCTGAAGCTGTCACCTAGACAATTAATATAGCTTGCCTGAGAATGTAAATTTATGACTTTGCTCATGAAGCTTAAGAAGAAACAGCAATGGGGAGGATAGTTCTCATTTCTCTGTTCCTGGGCATGCTCAACCAACTGGAGGCTCAAGCATCCCTGATATTAACCACTCCACTCTTGATAAACACTTTATACATTTTGTCTTTAATGAAGTTTCAAAGATGACAACAAAACTTTTTGATATTCTATGCTTGGGAAAAAAGCCTTTGGGTAGATTACAAAAATATAACACAAACATATGACAATATATTTTAGTACATAAGACAGACAATGTTACTAAACCCTATATGATGTTATTAGTATTTTTAAACTTGGTAAAAAGAAAAAAAGCTGTTCATAGCCAGAATAATTCTTTTAAATTTGACTAGCCTCAGTATTTGGCATTTCACCAGTAGTTTCTAATCCTGCATTTACAAGATAGTAAACTAAATTATAAAATAGACTTATTCTAAAAAAACCAACTGTAAATTATTAGTTGACCTCCAGAATGGACCTAAAAATCTTTATCTAGGACTGGATTAGTATCTACATCACAACAGACACCAAGACTTGTCATTCTATTTTGACAGCATTACAACAGCAAGTGACCGAATAAACACACTGAATAAATGGTGGATTCAGGCACTGTGTCTCCAGGCTGAAATTCCTAAGAACTAAAGAAAAGGCTTCCTATTGTCTTTGTACATTCATTATCTTGAGAATAAACCTCAGCATTCAGCATCCCCAGTGTCTCTCAGCAAAACAGTTAGAACCTTCTGAACAATAAATGTTATAATCTGCCTTACTTTTCCAGTCTTTCCTCGCTCTCCTGTACATTCATCATACACAATTTCACCCTTAGTTCCCACCAGAGATTGCTGCACCATAAAAGCAAATTACCAAACTTGTAATTTCTTTCTATACCATTATTCATCTGAGTTGCATAATATAGAGAAATATTTCCAGTTATCCTGGTAAAAGTACATTCTGAAAGAATGTGGACGAGGGCATAGCATATCATCACAGTAATCTCAATTACACACATTATTTTATGGACCAAATTTTTGGACAGCAAATGCCAATTTTTTTTAATTTCTTAGGGAGCAGGAAAGGATTGTTGGTATATCAAAACAGAAACTTAGAGAACAGACAGTTCAACTTGCTTAGTAAATAAAGCAAGACCTCCTTTTCAAGTAATTCAAGCAGGCATATGTTTGATTTGAAAGCTATACATATTCTTACTTACCTGGGATCAAATTAAATGAAAATGTTTAACATTTATAATATTGGATAAAAGCCTTATTTTCTTGTAGGAACACAGTCTGGGGCAGGAAACAAACACAATAAAAGAATAAACCAAAACTAGGACTATTTCTTCTTATTCTAGTATCATGTACTTGAAATACAAATTTCTGCAAAAAAAACCACAGCAAACTTTGCTCCATGTACTTAATTCTAAAGGTTAATGCAGAGATAATCAGATCAGGAAGAGCCAAACAAGAGACTGTTTTCTACACACTCTGTCTGAAAATTTACAATCCCTACTCAAATGAAGAAATAGAACCTGGCATCACTAGCAGCTCCAGAAGGCAACCAGTACAGTAAAAACTAGTACTATCTTTGACCTTGAGGAAGGATACTGCTTCAACCAAACAAAAAGGGCACTATGCAGTCAGCAGCTGTTTCACGTAACTGCTTGGCTGCTGAATATAAAAACCTTAAATGGCATGACTTCTCATGTAAGTTTTTTAAATATCAGCTGTTAATACACTGCTGTATGAAGCTTTCAGTTACCTAAACCTAAAAGACAATTTCAAAACAGAGTATCAAAAATCAAAACTATATAGAACTTCTCCCTTTGAATAATGTGCAGTAACAGACAGTGATAAAAACAGATGCCTTTCTACCTTCCTGAAAGTTTCCAACATCAAACGTCTGGACAAGACCTCCATACTACAGTAAAGAGAACTGAAATAACTAAAGGCAAAACCCAGGCCTAAGAACAAAACCCTAGGCTTCTCCTCTACACCAGAAGAAGAAATTCCAAAATAAAATTAAACAGATCAAATACGCAAGATACTGTTCTTTGTTTTCAGACAGCAGCAAGAGACAAATCATGCGTAAGTCTTTATCTTGATGAAGTAAGAACACATTTCCCAACTAGAAGATTAAATGTTGACCACCAAACTTTTGAAGAAAAACAAACTTTTAGAAGCTTGCCTTAGCTCCTTTACCTAGTCAATGAAAAGCTATCAAAATTAGCATCTTTGTCCAAAATCTCATAGAAAAAATACTCAATATAATTCCTAAGTACTAACATGTAAAAACCCATAGTTAAAGGAAAAAGTAGGAAAAATGCGCAGCAAAAAAAAAAATGTAAAAAAAAAAAACCTAACAATCCTCCTGTCTTTGGAAAGATACACATCAAATATTTTGTATTACTTCAGGACATCCTGTCATGAGACATGAAAGTACTCTACTGAGATAAGTTTTCTCATAACACACATACCTGCATAAAATAAAAGTAGTATGATGAGAAAAAATTAAGGGGAAGACACTTTAAGAAGGATCTCCTACAGAATACAAAGAGTCAATTCTTAAAGCAGAAACTTCAATTACCTGTAAAAATTATATATTTCATAGAGATTAGAGGCAGCAGAATGTATAAACTGGGCTGCAAATGATTCACACTATTTCAACAAAAAGTCCAAAGAGGTACCTTAATGTGTGCACACAAGGAGAACCAACACAATCCTAGTGGAGTGGCCTCTTTATCAAAGAAAACTGCTTTTTTTACAGGATACAAGCTCAAACAAGAACATGTATGTTAAAACCCATGGACCAATGGTAGTAAGGAGGAAATGCTATCCTTTTAACATGTGCTTCTCTCAAAGCCTTCTTGAAACAGTTTCAGTTAAACATCATGAAATTTGATTTGATCTCATGAAACTTCCTTCAAGAACCAAGTTAACTTTTACCCCAGAGCAAGAGAAGTTTCTATAATTAGTAACAAAAGGAAGAACAGGGAAAATGTGGGCCCTCTCCAGAAGGAACCAGCGGACCTGGTCACACAGGATACAGAGAAGGCCAAGGTACTCCATGACTTCTTTGCCTCAGTCTTCAATAGTATATGCTCTAGCCACACCACCCAAGCTGCAGAAGGCAAGGACAGGGACAGGAAGAAAGAATGGGGTGCTGGTTGATGAAGCGCTTAACATGAGCCAGCAATGTGTGCTCGCAGCCCAGAAAGCCGACTGCATCAAAAGAAGTGTGGCCAGTAGGACAAAGGAAGTGATTCTGCCCCTCCACTCTGCTCTCATGAGTACTGCATCCAGCTTTAGAGTCTCCAACACAAGAAGGATCTGTTGTATAGGGTCCAGAGGAGGCACATGAAGATGATCAGACAGATGGAAAACCTCTCCTATGAGGACAGGCTGAAAGAGTTGGATCTGCTCAGCCTGGAGAAGAAAAGGCTCTGTGGAGACCTTATAGCAGCCAAGGAAAGAAGGGGAGAGACTTTCTATAAGAGCATGTGGTGATGGGACAAGAGGCAAAGGTTTCAAACTAGAGCAGGGTAGATTCAGGCTAGAAGTTAAGAAGTTCTTTACTATGAGGGGGGTGAGATACTGGAATATGGTTGCCCAGAGAATTTGCAGACACTTCATTCCTGGAAGTTTTTAAGACCAGACTGGATGAAGCTCTGAGCAACCTGGTCTAGTGGGAGGTGTCCCTGCCCATAGCAGGGAGGGTTGGAACTAGATAATCTTTAATGTCCCTTCCAACCCAAGACATTCTATGATTCTATTATTTCAGAGAGGTTTCAACATTGCTGACAATCCAATGAACATCCTAAAGATTCATTCTAGCATATTTACATACATAATAAATGAAGATCTACAGAAATCCTAGAATATAAAGAAGGCCTAAGTGTTGGTGTTTTTTTAATCAGAACATTAGATGAAATTAGACTCCACAAGAACTCTCATTAGAAGTGTGTTTTGTTCCTTATAACAGATCTTCCTCTTGATTGCTTAAGACTGAGGATCAGAACTGGGCAGCCAAATATTTTACCTGTATACAGACAAAAAAACCACAACCACAAAACAACCTTCCCTCCAAAACCCACCAAATCCAATAACAGAATAGATTTCAAAGAACATAACTCACTGGAAGTTGGCTGCCTTTGCAACACTTTCAATGGTGCATCAAATATAGTGGTTTTGCCAAATGTTCACAGCTAGGCAGCACTCGTAAGAAAATGCTTATATGCACAGCAAGTACAGGGAACACGCTTCCTTGAGCTGCCATTTGAGCTGTACTACAGTTACAGTCCAGTTTGTATTTCTGTATAACTTAATCACTGCAATCCAAGAAATTACATTAACAAAATACACCTCGCTTATCCATCTTCCACACCTCCTGCTTTTTACTTTTTGCTCTTTGTAGTCAGCAACTGTACAATTTTTCTCAACTTTTTATCTGCTGTGGTGAAACACAGGCCTTCAGTTCCAATCACATTGGTGTATCATTTTTATATTTAAAACAACTAACAGTTTGGTATAGTGAGATTTAGGGACTGCATGTTTTTATAATGAAATAAATGCTATACCTCCAAGTTCTTTTACGTTCAAGATGGCATTCTGGAATGGCACCGCTTTTATACTAAAACCTAAAGAACAGAAATAAAGAGTATCAGGAAGTTACTTGTTAAAGAGGCCATTTGAAATCAACTGCATACACTCAGCAAAGAATACATGATTCATCAAAAGCTAGGATTTTTCATGTGAAATTCTGTTTCATTATGATATTTAAAAATATCAGGTGGGTGTAGGGTGGAAATAGATCAGTATGAGCAATAAATTTTCCAATGACACTACTAAATAGCTGGCACACAAAAAATTCAGCATAAAACTTCCATCCAGGTCATCTACCATTTGGTAAGGAGTTCGTGTGGAACATAAAGCATCTTTTAATGTATCTGGAATTGAAGTTTACATTTCAGATTACCAGCAGTAAGAAGTAATCCTTCTGCAGTTTTTAGGATACTTGGAAAATAATGTGCAATTCAAAACAGTTTTCTTACATTTAAACTTCACTTGAGGTTTTGGTTACAATATTAATCCTGTCTATAAATGTTATTAACAGATCTAAGTGGCATGCATTAAAACAGTTACAAGCATGTTAGAGGCATCTATGAATACTCTGTTAGCCTGTTATATGCGTAAAAAAAAAAAATAAATTTACAAGTGTGATGTTTTCCTTCAACTGAAAATTCAGATAGCCAAGAGAAAGAGAATGTGAAAGGCTCCCAGAAAACCCGCAATATACTATATACTAAATTGCACATGTTTAGTGCATACAAAACATAAACTTATATAATACTTCATGTAGGAAAAATATCTGCTCTTTCAGCATAAAATATTCAGCTAAACCTTAAATTTATTTCCATCTAGCACAAGTAGTTTCAACATGATTACATACCTGTGAAGTGAGTAAAGAAGTTTGGAAAAAAATGTGTTTCACTCCAAGTTTATTAGCTATCATTTAACAGAAACAAGATACTTTTTCTCCTACATCAGACCACTAAGATATTCCAGTACTCCAGCCATGGTCAGTACTAGATGCAGTAGAGGAAAGTGCAAGAAAATCTGAAGGGAATAATTGTGAAATCTTTTTGTTGTTGTTCTCTTAAATCCTAAATTCTTCCTATAAAGAAGTTAAAACTGGAATAGACTGGAGTGGCATTGATGAGAAAAGCAAAAATAGAGGTTATAGTTTAAAAATTAAGTGGAGAAGTTGTCATATTGCATTCTTGCATTCTCAACAATATTTTCTGTTATAGCACAGATACAGTACATATGGGTAGATTTGTTATAAGCTGAATAAGCTGAGATATGCATCATTTTGGTTTGGATGCTGCCTAGTTTGCTCCAGGGACCATTTTCATTCCTCAAGTTGCCTAGCTAAATTACAGTATTTTGTTGCAACTGTCTAGAAACATGTAAGAAATTTAATTTTAAAATTAGTGTATTTTCATTATTTCCTTTGATAGATCTATACTGCTATTCACAGTGCTGTCACTATTTCTTTCAGGGTCTAAAGTGTAATTTCTATTAATTCCAGGTGAACTCTAAAGACAAAGCTTAGAAGGGGCGGGAAGGCTGCATTACTCTAGAATTTCCTACTAACTTTTTGAGTTAGGCATCTCCTCCACATAATGAAGTGTTAGATCTCTTTAGCATTCCCAATAACACCACTGTGAAGGAAATGGGTTAATTATTCATTGCAGGAAAATAACCCCAGTATTTTCTTGTACCTGTTTTTTTTTTGTTTACTTACAGTTGTATTAAATAACTTTATATTCTTTTAATTGAAACAAAGATACAGTGAAAACCAGTTAGGGTTGCTAAGGGACAATCATAGAATTCAAGCCCATAAACCACAGCTACAACATAAAGCCATGTAACTATAAACACAAGTCACTCGCACAACATTCGCTGTCTGTTCCCGCAGCAAATAAACCTAACTAAACCACTGTGGCCACAGAACCAGATTTCTTCCTTTTCCATGATCTCATCTGTCCTCTTCCTGAACTTTGCAGCCAGGTATTCCTTTCTCTCACTCCACATGTTTGCTTGTTTTTCAATGGTGCTGGGGTTTTTTTTTGTTTTTTTGTTGTTTGTTTTTTGGTGGGGTTTTTTTAATCAAAATACTCTTTTCAGTATTAGTTCTTGTTCATCTGTATCAGCATGAATACTTAAACTTTTTGGACTTAGGATATGTTTTAGCTGTGGCTGTTACGTCTGGTTTTATGTACCTTCTCAATGCCACTGAAACTTTTTGTAAATCGATTCTCTGATCTCAATCTGCCCTTACCACATAAACTAGTCTCTTTGCTGATCTAAAAGGAAAGGATTATCACCTGAAATAAACATTTCTATTAGATTTATTCTTTTGATTGCTAGCATATACCACAACGCAGTACTGACCAAATATGCAAATAAGTAAATCCCAACTTAAGTTTCAGAGCATCACTGTCCCATTCTATTTTATAGCACCCTCTTCTCTTCGCTGTCCATGTAACAAGACTGTGTAAAAAAGTATAAAGATATGAAAGAAACCTTTTAGTATGTGTCTACACTACACTGCTACTGTATGTTTCCAATGGTTCTACACTCCACCACAATGTATGTTTTGACTTTCAACACATTCCAAATTGTATTTTGGAATTTTCGCAGGTATCC
>WUAM01000347.1:1637103-1648133 GCA_024336885.1 Actenoides hombroni
TTCCTTACTGAAAAGAGTCCAGCCTTTCTGGACCCCTTTGCCCTCTAGGACTGTACCCCAAGGGACTTTCTCAACCACTGATCTAAACAGGTTGAAGTCTGCCCATTGGAAGTCCATGATAACAATTGTGCTACCCCTCCTTCTTACTTGGCCAAAAATCAAGAACTCTTATCATTTCATGGTCGTTAAGCCCAAGACGGCTTCCGACCACTGCATCACCCACTGATCCTTCTCTGTAAATACCAGGTCTAGCAAGGCACCTTCCCTGGTGGGCTCACTTACCAGCTGAGTCAGGAAGTTATCTTCCACACACTCCAGGAGCCTCCTGGACTGTTTCCTCTCTGCTGTGTTATATTTCCAGCAGATGTCTGGTAAGTTGAGGTCCCCCACAAGAATAAGGGCTTATGATATTGAGGCTTCTGCCACTTGCCTATAGAACATTTCATCAACCTCTTCATCCTGGTTGAGTGGTCTATAATAGACTCCCAACAGGATATCTGCCTCATTGGTCTTCTTCAACTTTACCCATAAGGATTCAACCAGTCCATCCCACTTGTTGACCTCCATGCAATCAAAACACTCCTTATTATAGAGGGCCACCCCACGATATTTGGTATAAAGCTGAGGGATCTGGAGGTTTGTGGCTCTTCTCAACTCTATGGGCTGAATACGTTGTTGGTCAGTTTAGGGTCACCTGTCCTGTCCACTCCTCCCTGCAGGTGCAGCCTTTCACTTTCTGCATCCCCCAATGTGGTACACGAGATCCAGCAGTGGCCTTGGTCTGCACACCAATCCTTGCTAGTAACTCTAAACGTGGGGTGTTATCACTGCTAGAAGCAGACACTGTCTGTGAGAACAGGCTGCTACCTTCAGAAAGTGGAGTTAGTTAGAAGAACTGAGCTAAAAAGTAAAATCACTGAACAGAATTAGTTCTGTTCTCATTCAAACCAGGATATTAACCTACATAAAATAAAACGGCACATGGCTATGATAAACCAATGATGAGTCACCAAAACACTTAAATATATGCACAGGTGCTACTCTGAACAGTAGAAGACAATCAATCACTTCACTGCGGTGTCAAATCAAGCTCCAAGGGGGTTGTTGGACACTTCTAGATTTCATCAAGTGTAGAACTACTGCTGTAGTTATTTCCTCTATGACAGTTTGCTTTCCATTTATTTTTCTGTGCAAGAGTAACTCATCTCTTTCAACCCATCAGTCCATTCATATCTAACAGCCAAGACAAAGTCAGCAAAAAAGATGAACAAAAGCCTTTGCAAAGTTTGTTTCACAATATAAAGAAATACAACCATACTAAAAAAGTCCAAAGAATTATTTAAAATATCAGTAAAAAAGGCAGTAGCATCACCATTTAAATGTGCAAAAATTAAGGATGTGGCCACCTCCTGTCACTTCTAATTTTTAGTAAGGATGAAAGATATATATACACACACACACATATTTTATTTTTTAATTACACCCCTCCCTCAAAAAAACAAAACAAATCAAAACCAAACACACACCTCCTATGCCCCCACCCCCCAAAAAAAACCCAGCAAAACAAACCACCAAAAGCCTAAAGCTTTTAAGTTTCCTAAAAGTCATCCTTTACAGCTTTTCCATGTGTGTTACAAGGTGGGTTACAGAATGCTTCTGTTCAGCATAGCATGAATAATTACTGTTGTTCTGTAAGCTCACATGGGAACTCAAAACCTGCAAGAAGCATATAGACCACCTGGCATTCTTTGATTTTTATAATTAAATCTGACTACATGTCACCTAAATGCAACAGTACACTTAATTCTGGGGGAGAAGAAAGAAACAATTTAGTACACAATGCCCTGGACATCTATATTTGATATACATGGCACACGTAATATTGCTTCTTTAATAATATAACAGAACTAACGTATGGAAACATTATAGTGTTATATCCAACTCCCATGTCCAAATAGATCAAAGGACCTCAAAGAAACAAAATAAGAAAAATACTTCAGGTAGAAACAGAAATTCAGATGTACACTAGATGAAGAGGAAGGTAAATGAAGACTTGCATTGTATTCCATACATTAAAAAAAGAAAAGACGAAGAAAAGCTACTGCTCCTGTCCTAGTCTGAAATTGCGAGGCAAATTCAAAGTTAAGCACAACCAAATTAATTTGAAATATAGCTGGGAAAAGCACAAGGAATGGCCAAGTACAACAAAAGAGTAAAGTGTGCCCTCATGCACTGATAGCCAGAAGATTTCAAGGGGGATTCAGGTAATACCAGTTAGTACTTCCCTAAGGAAAGTAACAAGATCTGAATTCTTTCACCCACTGTATCAGTTAACATTACAGAAACACAAACTCCAGAGAATTTTTTCCACAAAGCTTCAGCCCACACTTTCAGGGTTATTGAGCTTCATAACTGTAACGAAAAGAAAACAGCTCCTGGGCTCTGCATGTCTGAGTATCAAAAAAAGGCACCTAGAGAAACTCCAAGTGTGTTTTGAGGGAAAAGAAAGAAATATGTAATGTTTACTTACAGCAATGTTTCCTCTGAGATTAAGCCCCAGGATATGTCTTGTTCTTTCTCATTAAACATTTCAAAACTAACATTTACCATCAAATCTGAGAGACAAAAGACAAAATCTTTAAGGTCAGCAGACCAGATTATTTTCTATAAAGTCCAGTCTTACTGAACGTGTTCATAGCTGAGGTAAAATAGTAAGTAAGAAGAGATTGTGGGTATCAAAGTGAGAAAAGCTGTACAAAAACACAAATCAGGAGAGAAATACCCATTGACAAAGAAAAAGCCCTGAAAGACTTTCAGAATTATTTTGCAAAACACGACAGAGCAAAATCAAACAAACTTATGATAGTGTGAAGGTACATTAAAAGGAAAAGTGCAGTTTCAGCTGTCACTTTTAAAATTATCCACTCAGTGGCCCCAGAGAATAATTTTCTCTTAGCTCATACAGTACAAGCAACACACCACAGCATTACCTGACCAAGAAGCTAGCAAACCAATGAACGTTTGGTTACTTTAAAATTATCAGGAGGCAAGTGAAAGAAGACACAAGTAAATTACTAATATAGAAGCTGTCTGTACAATTACCAACCATAGATAATGATGGAAAGTATTAGTAGTGTACACACAGTCTAACAAGAAGTAATGAAAGTATTTAGATAAAAGGAAGAAGTGGGCAGAAGGACAAAGACATCTAGATATTGCAGGCAGTGCAAGTCTTGTGGCCAAAGAATTCTCCTTGCTTGGAACGCTGAAGACTAGACTGCCTTCAACACTAGAAAATGGGGTATGAATTACAGCAGCACTGGAGAAGCAAATGGGAGATCTAACAGGTGTGCTCTACTAACACTTCACGGCATTGTCAATCTCTAGCACTGAATTTGAAGCATTATATAGCTGCAGGCTATGGGAATCTCTTATTAATTAGGGTCCCCATGAATGATTTTGCTCTTACATGCCATTTTCATTTCACTTTCCCTGTGTGTTATATTTATTAAAATAAGAACCTCTAAGAGGATCTCTCTTTTGACCAAAAGACCTAGGGAATATGAAGTATGTAGTAACATATACCAGGAACCTCTCTTCCCCCCCTTTATATAGAATAAGAGTTTTATTTGGCTAGCACAGCACATTACTACTGTGGGAAGAAAGAGAAGACCAACCCACACAAAAACATTAATCCAAAATACACAATAAGAGGAAGGCATATGAATCTCAAGTACCATTAAACATCCTTCAAATGTTAATCACTGAGAGCCTTTTTGAATGTAAAACAGTTTTTGCCTTACTCAAACTCTTAATGAGTTAGGCTTGAGAAACTTCAGCCATTGAAAACATCTCATGCTCCAACACAGGCATTTTGCGTTTCTCCTCTCTCCAGCTGCAAATTTGGCTTGTTTTCTTTTTTTTTTTCCTGGCTACTTTTACTGCTGAGTTTCTCTCTGTTGACTGATGAACTCTATTGGCTATTTTATTCATCCATCACTGTAAAATCAGAACTGTCAAATTTGTCACTGCTGAGCACACATGGATCAAGGACTACACAGCCTTTAAACTGTCTCAAAGAGAAACCCAAGAGGTGCTCTGCTTCTACTGCTTGAATGTTTGGGGAATTCATCTCAATTGGAGATGGGGACTCTCACCTTACAGGAAAGGAAATGGATCATACAGAGCAACAGGTCAGCTACAGATCAGCTGTTTTCATATGTTTGTGCTGTTCAAAAACAGTAAACCAACAAAACCAAACAAAACAAAACACAAAACCCCACACAACAACCACACCAACAGGAACTTCTTAAATAAATATTGACCAATGCCAATTCATCTACTTGAGTTAGCTGGGAAAACATAAAAAGAGTAAAAAAAAAGGAATATTTTGTAGATAAATTCTGGACACACTTAGAGGTTAAGCTGCATTTGAAAAGCCATAGCTGAATTTTAACTTTTTTGATGGAAAATGTCAGCTGGCAATAACCAGCTTCATTTTTTGTGAAAACACAGATTATTGCAGCCTTGCTCACAGAACAGCCTGCCATACAGCTATGCCTACTCAGGAGTATGTCAGCATGCCCTCTTTGCAGTGTAAATGGCCCTAACCAACAAGGTTCTTCTGGTGAAACTACAACTACTTTTTATCAGCTAAGGGGCATAAAAAAAGGTCAAACCACAGTAAGGTATCACTATGCCAGACTTTTTTTTTTTTTTTTTTTGATGGGAAAGATACACTTTTTGTCTCAGAGCTGCTGAAAACAATTCGAGGGGATTCAAATTTTTTCTCCTTTCAGGAGGTGCAGCATCCAGGCAGCTCTAGCAAACACATGCTTTCAAAGACAGTGAAAGCCCTCAGCCTGAAACCTTCCTGTGCCATCCCTTTCCCAATGCTACTGCTTTCACTAACTGCGGGGTGTTTGTTTTTGCAGATAGTTATTGCACAATAGTTCCATAAAGATTCTCTTAAGTCACATAAAAGCAAAAGGTTGTTCCTTAAGAATATACCTTATGTTGATAAAATACAATCATAAATCTAAGCAGAAATAAACTCAACATTCTGTTCAGATAACTGAGCACAGCTCTGGGGTGCTCCATCCCTCACCTTTTTTCATGCAGCTGTGAGAAATTTAATAGTTGTTCTAAGGAGGCTGGAGACACCTTAGTAAGAATTGACTCACTGCTTCTTACTAAAACAAAAATTTTACCATTTGTTCTAGATCACCATAAATCTTGCCAAGATGGAAAACTCCTCCTTTTGCTGTCTAGAGAGAAGATTTCACTGAGGACAGGAAAGAATTGCCATAATGATGAAAGTCTATCAGAGAAACATATGCAATCTGGAGCTGGTGGCACAATTCAGAGTGAGACAAAGACTAAAAGAGGCTTACAAAATGGAAGATCTCTGTCTTTTGGAGAGTAAGACATATTAGTTGTAAAAAACAAAACAAACAAACAAAAAATAAGCCTGGCTTTAACTCAACCTTTTTGTTTAAAGTAGTTTTATTTTTGACATTCACTTCCCAAAGAACTGACAGATTATTGAAGAATTGTAATAATGAACTGGAAGAGAGGATTTTGTAATACAAAGGTACAATAAGGAAAAATTTACAGTGCAACATCAGTAACTGCCAATTACCTACACATCATTAGATCAGTATTTTTGAAGCACAAGGAAGGTAGAGTATGAGAAGAGATGCACACAGTTCTTCTCATGCCACAGATTTTTCACTGAAGACGAAGCATTCACATTTCACAAGTATTTCTCCACAGCAATTTAGAACAGCGAAAAGATACAAGAAGGCACAGGATATATCATATAATTTTATACAAGGATTAAGGAGTGGAGCGCAGTTTGAATATGTTATTGGTTAATAAAACTACAAAGTGTAGGATTTAAGAAGAAACTAACTGCAACAAAATGTGTCAATAAAAGATCACAGTAACTGAAAAAGCACTGGAAGTATTTTACTTTCCTAAGTAATAATAATATAGTCCTCTTTATTTGAAGAAAATTATGTAAATGATCACATTTCGTCATCCTTGCAAGAAATTCAAAAACTCATGCTATCACTTTTATTACTACAAAAGCATACAGTCCTAAATTATGTTTTAAAGAGATCAATGCTTAATCAGGAAGAAATGGCAATCTAAAAAAACAGGGGAAGAGAGACATTTAAAGAAAAAACCCCAACAAATGTCTTATCATAAACATTAGTGAAATTAAGAGATATTAAGCATTGGTTTTCTAGTGTGCTGCACAAAATCCTTATCTCGTATCTAGGTGGAATCATCACATCATCGTACTTTCATGTGATATGTTCACAGAACAGAGACAAGAACAAGGTGCTGGTGTATTATTATTGAAGCACTACCTCTGCAGAGCAGTAGGAAGCAAAAACTCTGCCCCAAACCCCACAGCCCAACAGAGTAAGAGTTGTTAGTGGGGCACCAGCTCTACACCCTCCTTGGACTCACACATTTGAGCAAGAAGTAGAGGAGACTTTCTGGATAGATACTGAAACAAAAGAATTTAAAAAGAGGAGAACCTCCAAGAACCCAGTCACTTCCATCTCCGAATGTCAAGATGAGAAAGACTAGAATTTGAAGTAGTTACTGCAAAAAAATGTTTTCTATTCATTTCCATAGCTTATATAATTGAAAAAACCCCATGATGTTTGCAGTTCTCTGGCAAGAAGCAAGATTTCTTGTGCCCAATGTAAATAATAAGCCTCTCTGTCTCCTGAAATGGAAGAGCTGAAGCACTTGCAAATTGTGTCAGGTCACTATCCTCAACTGATGAATGCTAAGGAAATGAAACTAAAAAATTATGGAGCAACACATAAAAATAAGCCTGACTGTTTCTTAAGCTTCATCCAGTTCAGCAGAATGTTGAAGCAGAAATTCTTCTGCCACTACTAACTACCCTGCTTAAATCTGAAAATTTGTTAACAGCTACTGTTTTCCTATTGAATTGTCCAAGTTCCTTACCACAGGAAACTAAAAAAAAAAACCTCAGATCTTACAAGCAATTAAGCGCACTCTCTAAACTTGGAGATATTTTGATGGAAAAGAACAGAATACCCAGGCAGACAGTTCAAGACAAAGCAAAACATAAGAAATTCTAGTGAACATATACTGTCTCAAGTTCACAAATCTAAATGCATTTTCCTAAAAAACAGTGAAAGGCCTTTGATTATTGAGGCAAACCGTGATTTCCAAAATTAGAGTGCCATTGCCTGAAGTTTTAAACCAGCAAACTAGCAGCAAGATGGGTTCCTTTTAAACTTTATTCTTGGGTTCCTTTTAAACTTTCTTCTTAGAAACAAGCCAACAAATTTTACTTAACCTATTTGTAGAGGTAGCTAACCTCATAAAGTTGAGGATAATGTCAACCTGAACAGTAAAATTCAGGCCAAGAGCTGAACAAAAGACCTAAGATACTAACAGGAAGGGGGATAACTGTGTTGTTATTTATGTATTCCTTCTAGTGAACTAGCATTGAAGTCCAATGTGATCCAAACCACAGTGCACCGTGTATAAGACAGCAAAGACTGTAAGTTCCATGCACTAAAGAGAAATAATAATTACATGGCTTTGTTTTTTATTATTATTTTGTTCAGACTTGGAATTTGATTTTAGGACTGATTCAACGTATATGTAGTTCAAAAGAAAAAGGTCCCTCATGGTCTAAAAAAATTACGAGATGAAAAATTCAGTGCTAGTTTTCTTCGTAAAGGCAACAAAAAAATGTGAGAATGATTGCAACGTCCATTTACCACAAGGAAACTAGAGTCATTTAAAGTAGTTTACTGTAAGAGGACATAACTGAGCTTAGAAGTCTCAGATTTGACTCTTGTCCAGAAACAGGAATCAAAATGAACTACTAAGCTGTAGTCTAAATGAAGATTTTTCATCTGGTGACATTAAGCAGCCTTAAATGGTAAAAACAGTTTAAGTCCTATACCAGTAAGAGTCCTAGGAAAAATAATCTTTTACAAATAAGACAAAGATGAAGTTACAACAGACCATAAATTGATTTGGAAATGTTCACATTAGAAAAATCACACTAACATCAGTAAGTACAGTGTTGAATAGTATGAAACAAGGTAAATATTTTTACACTAAGGCTATATATGAAGTCCATAGTAAAAACATTAAAACCTACTTGGACCTCCAGGCACGCTGAAGTATTTTAATGACAAATGTATCATGATTCTTCTTCCTGCTGTCTACTGCTTTTCTCTTCTGCTAAGCCTTACATTCCAGCCTAATAGGAACATATTTTATACTCCAATCAACCATACTATTCAGTGATATTTCCTAGGAAAAAAAATTGTTTCAGATAAACACAGCAGAAAATCCTTCAGGGACAGCCTGATATACCACAGATTCCAGTTGAAATAATACTGAAGCAAGAAATTAAGAATTTCCTTAGTGAACCTACCAGCACAGAAAACGGGGAAAAAGTATAGACATTTTAGCAAAATTTAACTGTATCAAGCATGTGACTTGGACTTCACGCCATAAATTTAGAGTTATGTGGATTTAGAAAGATCAGAAAAGTCACACTATGTGAAAGATCAATGGCAGTGAAAATAAACTGAAAAACATCTACACAAGCCACATGATGATATCAGACTATTACACAATCTTGCATGTTTCATTTGGGAAATAAACGCAGTTCATATATGGAATTTTAGAAAAGCAAAGTCCTTTTCATAATTTTCTGATTAAAAATAATTTGGTGGTGCCTGATTAGACAAGAAGGGTGACAAAGTTACCCTGCAGGTGCCACACAATCTCATTAAGGGTAAATGAAACATACTCTTTCCTTGAGGAACTGCTTAACTTCTGTCAACAATTAAACCCTGCACTAAATCAAACTACACATAACAAACAACAGTGTGAATTTGCAGTGCAACTCATTTATTGATGTTCTCATACAATTCTGTGCTGCCCAGATTTTCAGGAATTAGACCTGAAAGTTTTCCCATTTTCAGACATTTTTACACAAGAATTTCACATTATTAGACTGTCATAAATGACTTAAGATTTTTGGCAGGCCATCTGCTGTAATAGCTTTGATTTTCCCTTAAGTGCTTACTGAGGATGACTTATTTTAACAGAATTAACACTACCTTGTGGCTCAGACAAAATCTGAACTCTTAACTCCTTTGCATTGCTGACATGTCAAGCGAAGGTCGATGTTATATATGTAGTATTGGCTTAAGGTAAATTAAGATGCATGACGTGTTACATATATTGGACATTCTTTTGCTCTTAACTTGAAACTGTCAATCCTCCTAAAACACAGTAAGACCACCTCCATATGTTTGGTCTGTGTACTTCATATCTCTGGTCAGCAGAGTAACAACTCCAGAAAATTTCGAAAGACATACTTTGCCAGCCACAGTAGGGTTAAAAAACATACAGAAATCACTAATGCTTACCATTCCTCAAGTTCCAGCTATATTTGAAAAGTCATACGAATCCTAGTATGCATGCTGAAATTCTACAATATTCATTAGTTTCAGTGTAAAAACCATCATGAGTGGAAGACTGATCGGCTCATAATGTGTAGGTTGCAATCTAGATCTGCTTTGTTACTGTAGTATATAGAAGAATTTAATTGATCTTCCCAGAAACAATCTCAGCAACTAGTGCTATTTCAGTGTCTCATTCGCTACTATTAAAAACAGACTTCATAACTGATATTGTAGAACAGATAGAACAAAGAAAGAGTTTGCATGGATATTGTTTTTAAAGAATCTGACCTCATTGTTTTCGCCATTATAAACTGATATTGAAAACAAGTATTACCAAAGAAAACATACATCCTATACTTTCTTGATTCCTCCACTGCCCACACATAGGAAAAAATATGCTTTAAGTAAAACTGCAGTATCTTCCTCTTCCAGAACAGACAAGAGATGAGAAATTTTCAAAAATGAATGAGCAAAATCTTTTTATTTTCTGTTCTGCTACAGGGAGCAATCTCAATTTACACTTTTCAAACAATGTTTTCCCCTCAAAAACACTGGCATAAAGATCCTGCAGTTTTCAATCATGTTACACTGTTTACCACATGGCAAAAATGACAGTCATACCCATTGGCTTGGGCATTGTCACATTGTGAGTGAACAGGCACAAAACTTTGCCTATTCTCAAAACATGGAACTTGGGATTTGCGTCAGGGTGGAAAGTTTCATGCAGAAACTTAAGCATCTAGAAGTTTTAGAAAAGTTCAACATCATGATGGTTAAGTCTCCTGTAGTATTTCAGTGGCTTTTCACACATCATCTATCAATTACACTTTTCTCTTTACCAGCAGAGCCAATGTTCAAATAACTTCTTATTAATTAATAAATCTGTAGGAAGATATTTTAGAACACTGCATCAAGTTCAAGTTCTTCTTTCTGTACGTTTATATTGCCTAATACCACAGGAAATTGTGCTTAATTTACTTCAGTCAATTGTTCCATCCAAACACCCAAAGAGAAATGCTTCAATACTGAAAAGCCACTCTTCCCCTATTGTGCTTATCCTACAGTCTCATCAGGTCACATTAAACTGTCCTGTGTGTTAAAGGACAAGTTTTCATTTTAAGTATCAACACACGCTACATGTATGTGGGGCCAACCAAAACCCACACATGAGGAAGAAAAGAACTTTACTTGTGGTATAGCCTCATTCCTTCAGGGGGTTTGCTTGCTTGTTGCCTGGGGGGAATTTGTTTTTTTTTCTTCTGCAATTGCCAGTTTTAGACACTGATATGACTACGGCTTCCAAATTAGACTACTGAAAGGACTGCCACACCCTGAAAACCAGAGGAGACATTTGGTTTGGTTTTTCAATTGAGAAGTATCTGTAGTACTCCTGGATGCTTATACAGTAACAGTAGCTAAAAACTCTTGCCATCTTTGGCCGTCCATGAGAAGAAGGCCCAAAAAGGAAAGAGCCATCAGGAAGGACCCCGATGGGGAAGGAGAGTCCGTTGGGTGGGGAGAAAGCAAAAGGGGACAAGT
>WUAM01000347.1:1710851-1747790 GCA_024336885.1 Actenoides hombroni
CCAGGATGATCTGCTCCATCAGCTTCCCTGGTACTGAAGTCAAACTGACAGGCCTGTAGTTCCCCAGATCATCCTTCCATCCCTTCTTATATATGAGTGTTACGTTGGCTGACCTCCAATCTGCTGGTACCTCCCCAGTCAGCCAGGACTGCTGATAAATGTCCAAGGGACCTGATGAGATGCATCTACAGGCCCTAAGGGAACTGGCAGATTAAGTGGCTAAACCACTGTCCATCATATTTGATAAGTCATGGCAGTCTGGTGAAGTTCTCGCTGATTGGAAAAGGGGAAACATAACCACCATTTAAAAAAAAAAAAAGGCACCTCTGTGCCCAGTAACATCATGGAGCAGATGCTACTGGAAACTATGCTAAGGCACATGGAAAATAAGGTGGAGATAGCCAACATGGTTTCACCAAGGACATATCATACCTGACAAATTTGGTGGCTTCTACTACAGAGTTACAGCATTGGTGGATAAGAGAACCAATGTCACCTGACTGTAAATCATTGTGCAAATGATTTGACACTGTCCTGCATGACATCCTTGTCTCTGCATTGGAGAAACATGGATTTTGATGGCTGGACCACTCAGTAGATAAGGAATTGGCTGTATGATTGAACAAAAAGAGTTGTGGTCAACAGCTCAATGTTCAGGTAACTAAGGAGGAATGGTGTTCCTCAGGGACTGGTGCTATTTAACATCTTTGTCAGAGACATGTCCAGTGGGATCAAGCACACCCTAAGCAGGTTTGCCAATGACACCAAGCTGTGTAGTGCAGTCACCACGCTGCAGGGAAGGGACACCATCCAGAGAGACCTTGAGAGCTGGGCCCATGTGAACCTCATGAAGTCCAACAAGGCCAAGGGCAAGGCCTTGCACCTGGGTCAGGGCAATCCCAAGCACAAATACAGGATAGGTAACGAGTGGATTGAGAGCAGCCCTAAGGACTTGGAGGTAAGTGGTGAAGAACTGTGAGCAGGCAATGCGCACTCACAGTCCAGAAGGCCAATCACATCCTGGGCTGCATCAAAAGAAGTGCGGCCATCAGGTCAAGGGAAGTGATTCTGCCCTTCTACTCCGCTCTGGTGAGACTCCATCTGGTGTACTGTATTTAGCTCTGGGGCCCACAGCATAAGACAGACATGGATCTGCTCAAGCATGTCCAGAGGAGGGCCATGAAGATGATCAAGGAGCTGGAGCACCTCTCATATGAGGACAGGCTCAGAGAGTTGTGATAGTTGAGCCTAGAAAAGAAAAGGCTCCACAGAGACCTTATAGCAGCCTTCTAGTAACTAAAGGGGCCTACAAGAAAGCTGGGGAGGGACTTTTTACAAGGTCTTGTAGTGATAGGACAAAGGGTAATGGCTTCAAACTAAAAGAAGATTAGATTAGATATAAGATATAAGATATTAGATATAAGGAAGAAATTCTTTACTGTGAGGGTGGTGAGACACTGGAACAGGTTGCCCAGAGAAACTGTGGATGTCCCATCCGTGGAAGAGTTTAAGACCATGCTGGATGGACCTATGAGCAACCTGCTCTAGTGGGAGGTGTCCCTGCCCATGGCAGGGGGGTTGGAACTATATGGTTTAAGGTCTTTTCAAACTCAAACTGTTCTATGAATCTGAGTTTAAAATAAGAAACAAAAATCTTCAGATACAACTGTTCAGTAAATTGAACCATGCCAATTAGAGAAACAGAAGCATCCCCATGGCCTGTTTACTCTCACATTGCAAATGTACCACTCTTTGTACTTGTGCATCACAGACAGAATGGTTAACGAATAAAACAGTACTTACAGGGGTATCCGAGGCAGAAGCAGCACTTCTGAGTTTCATTTCAGGTTATAATACAAGTGCCCTTTCTGTTAGCTATTTTCTAATTTAAATTAGTCACTTGAGATGCAAGTACAATGTCAAATGAAAATGACACAGCAGAGAGTATAACTAGACCTTGATTTAATAACATTCAGCATGTAATCACCAGCTATACGTTGGCCCTTATTTTGCTTCAGAAAAAGGCTACTAAAAGCTATTCTAGTGTCTCTTAAAATGTGAACAGATTTCACTGCAAGCATGAGTTAAGTTCCAAATTAATAATATACAATGAAATTATTCCGCTTGAATTAATCACCTCTATAAGAAACTTAATATTCCATTCATTCCATTCAGGTTTCACTCATTACTACTGAATACAGAAAATATTAAATAAGTTTTTTGGCCAATAGTATTTGAATTTGGGATATTTTTTCCTTTACAATACACACTTCCTTACTCTGCACATCATAGGCTTGTTAATCGAGGCTTATTTTCTTTATCTGACTACTTCTTTCACAGATAACCAGTGTCATTTAAAAACAGAAGTGAATTTCCAAAACTCAGAACTATGGCAGAGTAATTTGGAAAAAACAATGCACAAATCTATTCACCTATGCAAGAGCAGCCTCTGACAACTGCTTTGAAAGAGCAGTGCAGAAGACACTTTCCCATAGCTCTGTAAAAGCTTACTTCAGTGACAGGAAAGCTGAAAAACATTCTCGCTTAGACAAATGCTAATGAAAAATTTGGATTCCCCTGTAAAATATCTCCTTTTTAGGCTTCAGCAAATAGTACTGGACTTCTTAGATCATTTACCTAGCCAGTACTCTGTTGTTAACACAAACTACGGCAGAATATACTGAATAATTAATTTCCAGAGTTCACCTTTATTAAAAACAAGGTTTTTGTTGTGAGAACAAATAATCTCTCACTTGTAGCTTGAAAACCTAAGATAGGATCATTGGCTTCCAGGGTTGCTACCAGCTGCTTAGCAACCTGTCCTACTTGTCTTCCTTCCTTCCTGTTGTAGAGAACTGTGGATAGAGGAGTCGGCTGACGATAGATGAAAACTCGTCGCAGGCACTCACAGAGAGCAGCGTAGGAGTAATCTGGAGCACATGCCATGAACTTCTTGTCTTGCTTTGATGCCTGGACATAACCTGCAGAGCCCAAAAAGAAAAAGAAGGGATAAGTAATATACTGGTTTCAACAGCAAATGGCTATGACACAATCAAGCTTAGCTTAAAAAATAAAATTCAATTAGTAACAAAAAAAGAAAGAGATATATGTTCTTACTAATTAAGCCAATAGTTTTTGGAAGCATGCAATCACCAATTTAGTACCAATAAATGATTCTTCTCTATGTTTTCTTAACTGGCATTTTTGATGCATATGTCTGTATAGCCAGATACTGTTCCCACATTTAGCCCCTCTCCAACTCACAGGGTATTCCATGTTATCAGTAGGATCTTAAGTCATGGATACACATCTTGACCCAATATTAGTAGTCCAAGTAAAATAATCCCTGTCTCTCCCCTCATCTCAGTTTATTACATTTACAATGTAACATTTCTGAGCCTATTTAATGTTGAATAGACATGTCAAACTTGTCTTCTATTTAGAAATGACTGAAAAAATCACGAGTTACTATCCAACACTCTGTAATCTAAGTTAATATTCACTGAGCAGGAAAAATCTTTGTTTTCCTCTTCCATTACAGAATTCAGGTATCAAACAGCCTTATTTCAGAGTGATTTCATTTCACACTTTCGTAGAGACTTGAGTCAGTCTTTGCAAAGTTATCTACCATCTTTCTGAAAGGTTACTTGCTTCACTTCCACTGAACAATGCATGGCAACAGTTATCACTGAAACACAGCATCTCCGAGAACAGCAAGCATGCTAGAGTTTACTTCTGTTGACTTTCCCTTTTTCCTTAGGGTAGAGGTCAAAGTACTCGCACTGGAGCTGGCTGGGATGCAGTTAATTTTAAAGATCTTAAAGTGTGGTGGTTTGAATTTTCGTCTTAAACAGTGTTGACACAACACAATTTTTTGGCTATTGCTGAGCAGTGCTTACATGTGGTCATGGTGTTCTATTTTTCCAGCTCTGCCCCCACCGTAGGTCAGGGATTCACAAGAAGTTGGGAGTGGAAACAACTAGGACAGCTGACCCAAACTGACCAAAAAGCATAACCCATGGGCTCTTTTGCTTTTGCTCTCCCAGTTCTCTCCCCTTTCCCAATGCAAGCAGGGAGGGGGAAAAGTAGGAGAGCAAGCGGCTGTGTGGTGCTTAGGTGTCCACCAGGGCTAACCCACAGCAGTATTATCCCACTTTAACAGTGCATTTTCATGCCTTGTCTTGGTTTTATTTTTTTTAACATTAATCTTCAGACTTCTAAATTTACAGATGCTTCCTACTGTCCTCAAAACATGATCTTTATTCAAATCCAGCTGGATAGTTTTCACGACTAAACAATCAGTAAATATACACCTACACTAACAATTGATACGGTTCCTGTACTGGGAAATATTAGGACAGTCAGAAAAACTTTTCAAGTATAAGTTCATGAATCTAATTCATATATGTAAGCACTTGCACTACAATAAAAGTAGGATTTAAGTACAGGTAAAAGAAGCTTTTGAGCCAAGGGACTTGTATTTAAATGGGATTTTCCAGAAAAAAAAAGTAGGCTTTTTATCTTTAAAAAAAAAAGTCACTGTCCTCTATTTTTCTGCTTTATAGATACAACCCTGTTAGGAGCAGGGGATTTATATAGCAAGGCTAATGAGCAGTCAAGGAAAAATACAGGCTTCTTCAGTAAGCTGTGGCAAGAAAGGACAAAATCATACAACTGCTGCTTCAACCAGCAGCAAATCACCAGATGTCAGCAGCCCAAGGTCTATTCAAGACCAACTGCTTTCTTTCAGTCTTTCAACAGAAAGTTGTTAGAATAGTTATATATAGAGAACAAAAACTTGGTTACTTCAGTTTCCCTTTGGTTTCTTCCTTAGGTTTCAGTCCAAGACGTGAAATGAAAAATATTACTTTTTCAATCATTGTCCTGGTATAGCTTGTTAACTAACTCCAAAAGTTCAAGCAAAGGAAGAAGGAAACAGGGCTACTACCTTCGTTTCTGTCAATTTAATAAATACTGTAAGTTTTGGAAAACACTAGCCCTTGAATCTAGAAAGTACTAATTTTTACTGCTAACTCTTGGCAAGTACTTCTAAAATTGGTTGTGGATAAACAAGCTGATGACTTACATCACTTCTGGCACATAAAAGGTGAATTAGATTAGTAAAGAAGTGTAAACTTCAATATAACACTGTAAAATGATAGTACAATAAGGAGAAAGAAGTGGAGGAACAATGCTGAGTGTTATCACCTCAGTCACAAAAAGCTCAAAGATATAATTTCCTTCCTGTTAATTTCAAAACAATAGAAACACATTCTTAAAACAATACTACAAAGTCAGCATAGAAACTTGGAACTAACAGTAACTTGAAAAAACATCTTAATCCTTATCATCTGCTTTTTTCACAGCATAATGAAATTTGAAATGAGTAAATGGAGAACAAATCATGAAATTAATCTCTTTTGTTAGAGGATTTGTTAAGATGCTTACAGCTTAATTTTATCTGAAGTTATAATAAGAAGCTATTAAAAAAAATTATTCATATTACAAAATAAATAAATTCCAAAAACTGGAAACAATTATGTGCTATAGTAACCCAGGTGAGCTCTATAAAACAGTTAGTAACTTTCCTTCCCATTTTGGACCCAAACTGAGAGTGGTTTGGTCAAATATAAGTTATTTTGGGGAGGGAATAAATTGTCACACACTTGTTGCATTATTGAAGGAATGGGTCTAGAGAACACTTAGAGAACATGAAGACTACAGCTGTCACAGCAGAAGTATATTCAGGACCAGATTATTTTTGTGAAAACCTATTTACCTGTTTCTTACTTGATAGGTACAATACTGAGCTACATGGACCAGCCAATTTGGTCCAGTATGGTAACTCTTACTCTTGCATCCGTATTTCTGTATTTTTCAAAGTACCTTCTGCTTCTAAGCTTTAGGTTTTCTGCTTCCAACAGTGGGTAAAACCCAAATTCTTAGTCCTGGTTGCAAGAAAGTAGCAATAACTAACACTTCTTCACACTGCATTTTCTACCTCTTTGTCACTCTATAATTTCAGAATAGTTAGGGGCTTCTTGAGCCAGAGCTGGCACAGTCATAACTGTGATTGATTTTCCTTTTTTTTTTTTTTATTCCTTGATTTACTTTTCCTGTCATGATGACTTGTTTTTTGTGTTGTGGGGTTTTTTTTTGTTTTGGTTTGGCTTTTTGTTTGTGGGTTTTTGGTTGTTTGTTTTTTGTGTGTTTTTTGTTGTGCTTTTGTTGATTTGTTTGTTTGTTTGTTTGGGGTTTTTTGTGGTTTTTTTTTCAAATTCATGAAAACTTTCCAAGTCCCCCAAGTTTTGTGGCAGAGGCCCAACTAGGAGTATTAAGGCAGAAAAGGCTCACAGAGTGTGACACGGGAGTTTTTTTCTTACCTAAAGCATTAAAAGTTGCAATGTGTTCCCACATGTTGTCTGGTTGGTCAGAGTGGGGCTGCCAGAGAAGAGCGTCAACATCATGCCTCAGGCAGAAACATGGCATTTCTCTAGGATCCACAACAACTGAGAAAAGATATTGGTTGCTTCCAAGATGAATCTGAAAAGAAACCACAGAAACAGAATTCAACTTGGATATCACAAAAAATGTTATAAAATATTTCTGTAGTAATTTGCAGCACTTACTACATGAGTGACTTTCAAGGTATCACCATCAAATCTGCACAAGCTTGCACAATCTTCTAGAAAAGCATCACATTCTTCTAATTCTTGAGCATTACAAGGTGGGTTTTCCTTTTCAGGATTTGGATTCTGAAATAAAGAGACAATTACAGTGAAAATCCAAGCTACTGAATATATATATGTGTGTGTGTTCATATATATGTATATATATGTAAAAACAAGCCCTCTCATAATGAAAGAAGTTCAGTATTACAGGAAGAATCATTTGCATGTCCTTACATAAAGATCAAGCTATTATGTACTTACTCAAAAGTAACAGAAACATTACTGTTGGGGAGAATAGCATGAGCAGTAGGTACAACAAAATCTTTTTTAGTTTAAGGAAAGGTACATAAGCCACTAAAACATGGACAATAAATTTCATTCTGTCAGTAGTAAATGTATAAAATCCTGAACACATACACAGGTTTAGTAAATTCACACCAGTGTAAGCTTCTTTCAGATTGCCTTCGGAAATGGTATTAAAAAAACAGATTAATTCATTTTGCAAGTAGCTCTAAATACATGTCTCCTTTTTGCTTTGCTAATAGTTTTTTAAAATTAACAATGCTGTTATGCATTCAAAGAAGTCAAAACAAGAAAAAAAAGCACATGTATTTTTTCACATCCAGCAAGTCAAAAAAAAGGAAAACCTGTCACTTTTACTACTAATTTGAGACCAAGCTATAACACTACCATAGATAGAAACAGCTTACTTCTGCTAATGACATCTTCAAAATAACCAAGCCATGTTACCTTTGTGATATATCTAAAGAACTACTTTCATGATGACAATAAGGGACCTTTATTTAAGAGAAGGCAAAAATATGCACTTCTTCATCAAGTATGAATTAATGTTGTATCTTGCACAAAAAAGATACCGTCTTAACTAATATAAGCTGAAAGCTGAGGCCAAACAGAACGTGTAACGAAAGATTAGACAGAAAACTGACTCAATTCATCTGACAGGAAGGAGTTCTTGAGTTCCTGTGCTCATGTCTTCATCCATTTCAGCTGACTGTTAAAAACTTCTATTTTAGTTCAGCTCACAAAGTTAAGGAGATCAGCATGAGTGGTTTTTAATTGCTAAGACAATTTAAGTTGAAAGAAAACAAACATGAAGAGGTAACAGAAACAACCTTAGCTTACAGAACCCAGGAAAATTAAGTGTCATATACTACAGGTTACTGCACAAGACCTAAAACAGGGTATCTGTCTCCTTAGAGGCTAGACTTCAGGGTTCACTTCTCCTCTGCCAAGCATTCTTGGTGGACTCTGGTTTACTGTTTCATTAGGTGACTTTCGAAAAAAACCCAAACCAAATCTTCTTGGTAAACTTCATTACCATAAGCAAGATGACCAAAAAGAAGCCATGCCTTTATTATACATATGTAGCTAAAGTTGTAATATAACAAATACATAACATTTATTTAAATGAACAGTTACCTAAGGAAAGATTTATTTTGTTTTACATGATCATTATTGTCCACGAGCTGAAAAGCTGTGGGGAAAAAAAAACCAAAACAACAAAACTAAAACAACAAAACAAAAAACAACAAGAAAAAAGAAATCATTGCTTTAAGCTCAGTATAAGTTAAAAAAGAGAAGAAGAAAAAAAAAAAGAACAACCAAAAAAAAAGTTCCCAATAGATCCACGGTCTAAAGATGTACTACAATATCTTGCCCACAAATAGTGAGAGAGAGAGGAGAGAAATCAATTTAAAGCACTAAACAGAATCTATTTTAATAACACTTTTCAGCCTTATTAAAAAAAGTAATAATCCAAAACTAATATAACAAGACCCACAGGGAATCACACTTCACCAGTTTTAGATGAGATGGCATTTTCTAATTAAACTAGATGGGGAAGCATCAAGAAAACAGTAGTTTAAAATTATATTTTATTTTGTTTTAAGTAGACTGCACGTATAACAATAATGCCAGGAAGTTCATGAATATCTTTTCCTAAATTTTCCTTTTTAAAAAATGTCATTTACACTCACAGTCTGTAAGTCAGTAACAGTGTCCTAAGAAAGACAGAATGAAAGTGTTGCTAACCTACTGATAAACAAGAAATGGACATCATTCAAAACTATTTAAATCAACTGCTTTAAACCAAACCGCCACATTTTAAGTGGTGGGAACAAAATTTATTTTCAATTTTAATCAGACTTCTGTTTAGGTGCACAGACACTATCATGTAAGCTAAATTCAGTCCCCCACGAAGATGATATTACTGTTCAAAGTATATTCACAACTCCAGTGCCATCAGTTTGGTTACAGTTTCAGTTCAAAATGAATGTAGCTCGGATTCTGAATAGTAAATGAACTGATGAGCTATGTCAATGAAATGCAAATTAGGATATCAAGAAAAGACAACATGATAATATCTAAGAGTCTCAAATGTTTTATTTTCAACTCCTTACCATTACTTCAGAAGTAAGGTGCATCAGGCTTTCAGATATTTCAGAGCACTGGGAAGAGGTCATAATCAATTCCCCTCTTGTGTCACCAAGAATTAGCTCTGGCCACCAGGGTCCCTCATTTTTCTTCATTAGAGAAATCTCCAAACTAAAATGTAAATAGTAGACAAAGAGTAGTACATGAAAACACTTCTCAAATTGGTCAACAAGCTCTCAATGTAGATCTGAGCACTTCTCTCCAAAGTGAATTTATAATTAAACCCACATAACAGAAACCATTAGCATTCCATTTATAAAATAAGCTATTCCAAAGGACAATACTGAAAAACAGACCAAGGACATGTGCTTCTTAAAAGCCTAAGAACAAAGAGAATGTATCCATGTAAGAGTCCTCAGAGTTTTCAATGTAAATGCAGTGTCTTATTAAAATATTTTCAGTACTGTAGGAGATCACCTGTTAAGAAATCTATTCAAAGAGTGACAGAATTTTACTACAGAGGTTTATTTGAAACGTTAGTACTTAATAGGGCTACTGAAGTTTGTGTGCACTACCTTTATGTAACATCTAGGACAAAAACACTTCTATTTCATACATCTCAGAAATACTGCAACAGTTGAATATCTACATTGTTTATCTAAAAATCATATCTCAGAAGAGATCTATTTCTATAACCTTAAAAAATAACCCTAAACTTAAGAGAACCTGGTAAAACCATTAGGAAAACCTAAAAAAAAAGGCCAACAAGATACCTAGCCTGAGGCACCAACACAGCAATTCCATTGAATTACTGTGTTAGACCAACACAGGGATTTAATGATAAACTGAGAGTTTTATTATATTAACTTTTTAGATAGACTTAGAGGGTCTACAATGACAGCCTTTTACCTGACAGAAAAGGAAAACCTTCTAAGTTACAAACTATTGCATCTTACAATAACCAGTGAACTCTGAATGTGTTTCTGAAGCAAATGCATTGGTATTAGAAATTGCAAACTTTAACAGAAAATATCTGGAGAAAGTTTTAGACTTTTAACAATAAATTTAAAGTGGTACTGCAGTACCAACATGAAGAACTAAGTGCAACTTATTACAGTGAATTGCATAATTACTATTTCACATTAAAATAGAAGCCTGAGATGCATGCAATATTGCTCACTTGATGGAGTAATAAAAACATCAGTTACCCATCTGAGTTACTTTTCACTACAATATCTAACAATCAACATCTGAAAAGTCACATTTTAGTACATAGTATTAGTATAATCTATGTACAAATACTCATCCCTCTAATTCTTTTGGAGGATAACCATTTTTTACAGTTAACCTTTTGGGAAAAAGCCAAGAGTTTTGATGAGATAAAAAAAAAAAAAAAGGAAAAAAACACAGAAACATAGACTATCTCAAGTTGGAAGGGGCCCATAAGGATCATCAATTCCAACTCCCTACCCCACACAGGACTACCTAAGACTAAACCATATGACTATCAAAAGAAAAAAAAAAAAAAAAAAAAAAAAATTTAGCCTGGAATGACTTGCAGAAAATGTCACACTAGTTTTCCTATTACAACCAAATCTCACAAGGTATATACACATCTGTATACTTCACACAGAAGTTCAAACAATACATTAATGAAAAATACAGACATCAAGTTTGTCCAAGCACATAGAAGTCAGTATTGTCTCTGCCATGTCTTTTTTCACTTTGTATTATAAACTACTATAATGGCAAGAATAACTACTGCCATATGTATTACATACAAAGCAATATGAAAAACTATCATAAGACACAGTATCTCAAATGTGTAAAATGCTACACATTTGGGAAATGGCAGTGGAAATATCTGTATTTACAAGTTGCAATTTGAAACTGTAATGATTTTTTCTCCTTTTTTTCTACTTGAAACTCAGACTTCATGGTTTCAGAAAGCTATGGTTAATAAAAAGTCTGTTTTTCACTGAGTCTCCTGAAAATCCCCCCTTAAATGAACATAATTTCCATAACATTATGTTTGGGAACATTACTGTGGGCAGAATCTCACAAAACAGGTATTAAGATACTGAAAAGTGAAGGGGATCAGTAAAACCATCTGTCCTGCTTGAAGGATCTACCTGGTAAAAAATGAAGTGCCATTTACCTATTGGATGATTACCTTTATTACAATATACTGCATTCAGAATAACTAGACTGCAAAAACAGGAATAAATCTACAGCAAAGAGAAAAAAAACCAAAAGGAGCACCTTTTATAAAATAAAGGTAAGACAGACTGAAAGGTCCTTGTACAAAGTTATACCACTGAAAATTTAGCACTTGAATTCTTGGAGTCAAACCCAAGATTTCCAAGAAATATGGACACTCAAAGGGATAATTGCTTTTCAGAAGAAATCACTAACTACTGTACAATCTTGCACAGCAAGAACCACTTCTACACTACCAGATTACTCGGAATACCTTTTAATACCTATACATTTTTGCTCACAGCAAGTATTTGGTGATTATTAATCAAAGAAAGCTCAAAAAGTAAAAAAGTCAACAACTAAGAACTTCCAAGTTTTTCTTTAGTAAGTTTAATTTATGGAAACGCAAAAGGGACTATAATGCAAGTAGGAAATACTTTTATCTGGTATTTATCTCTGTATTTTTCAGAACCCATAGTGCTTCAAAAGTAAAACTATACTGGATATTAATGACTGGTATTAGAAACTAAGAGGCCAAGCAGAGAACAACGGAAGATATTTCAAAATGCCTTGGATATGGACACAGCTAATACATTCCCCTGACTCCTGTCCCAGGTATACTGTTGCCATTAATACACTGGGAACTTTAAGGGTGAGTTTTTGTTAATGAAAGAAATTCTTGATTCTTAAATCTAGTAAATAGATTTAAGTATTTTTGTTGCACTCAGGTACTGGCTTTGGCTGGGACAGAGTTAATTTTCTTCAGCTGGTGTGATGCTGTGGTTTGGATTTGGGAATCATATTGGTATTGTGACTAAACCGTATATTGCAATTTCTATATTTTGCTAACTGTAACTTACATTTTTATTGAGTTTTCAGTGTGTTTTGTATCACTCTGCTAAATCAGAAATCCCAGGTAGCACCAACTGTCTTCAGATAGGTAAATATGATCATTACACCCTCTATTTCCTGATATTTGGAAAAAATACAGTTTTTCTTTACTACTTCAAAATATTATTGAAATTACTAAACAAGTTTCATAACTATATGATACACTGTCATTCTGAAAATCATTTAACAGTTTACCTATTCATTTTTACACTGTGATCAACTAGAAGTGAATGGACAAGATTATTCTCAGAGAAAACATGACCAGGCAGTGATACAGACAGGCAGTGATACAGACACCCATATGGGTTAATCACCAGTAGCTCCTATCACCAAACATTGTTTTACAAAGGCAACTGAGGACATTAGAACAGGATACTAACTCTAGTTGCCAATAAATGCAGGCAAAGCATGTGGAAGTAGTGTGAGAAGGTTAACCTCATGAGCATCGATGTATCTCTTAATGTTGCAAAGAGCTCTGCTTCACAGCTCAGCAGTAGAAACTCTTAATTTCCCGGTCTGATACAGGTACAGCTGTCAGTACAGACAGTTACACATAATACCTTCTTTCAGAAATGAATTTATTATTTTGGAAAGGCTTTTCTATGTTGTTGTAGAAAATAGCTGATCATGTAGTTTATAAGCTAGTAACTGTAAAAGAAAGGGATTACTTTCACTACCAGCTAAAGAAACAGTATTGTGAGACAGTACTGAAAAGTGTAACTGTTTTCAGCAGAGAAGACAGATTCTTGTAAGGGGGGATACAGGGTGTAGCGTTCAGTGAGATCATTGCCAGTGATGTGATATACACTTTGAAATTCCTATCATTAGGAAAGCTAAAAAAACATATACAACACCTTTTATTCTCTCTAATTATCCATGTGCAGCTTTCGTGGTCCACAGATGAATAGAGTTTTCCTTCCATCAAAGGAGGCTGGTCTTTCAGTGTAACACATATGTTCTCAGGAGAAAAGCGTACTTTTATGTCATCCTTAGTGATGTCTTCAGGAGTGTGAACTGTTATTGTCACATCATCTTCAGTCTGCTGCCAGTAATAGAGGGGGTCTGCATTTGGAAAGATACAGAAAAATACAAACGAGATTACAAATGCTGTCCCAGATTCCACAGCATGCAATGCTGGGAGATATGGAACAGAACTTTGTGGAAGAGTAGAAATTAACTTTTACTCTGAACAATTGACATAAAAAATATTCTGATTATAAAATGGAGAAACATTATTTAGCAATCAAGTTCGTAGTTATACAATAGGCATTAACTATTACTATTACAAGTTTATTATAGCATTACAAAATTGATAACCAAAATTAACTTAAATACACTGAAACATTAATGATTATCTTGTTGAAGAGACATCACATGCAGTGGTACTGACAAGCCACTGCATGCTCAGAAGTACACATCATTCAAATATGTGAACATTTTTTTTCCTAATTATTTTGCCAGAAGCCATACTGACTATTCAACAGAAATGGTATTAGAAGACTAAGCAGTCTTCATCTGCCTCAGTTTCATGGAGATGAAATAAAACTTTCTGTCCAGAGGTAACAATCAGCTTTTGCTTCTGTGTCTAGAATTTGCCTGATGCCCATCTTGCTTATTAAACTACTACAAGAAGTGGCCTTTTAAGAGAAATGTTTATACAAAAGGCAAGCTGTGACAGCATGACTGGGTAGAGCACAGTTGGTCATGGAAAACACAGATACGGATGCATTTCTTTTCTGAAGAGTAATGTTATACATGTTACCTTCCTATTTAGAGGAAAAGTAAAGTAGGGATAGACCTTTCGAAAGCTCTTAAGTTGTCACAACACAAGATTTCATTGATCTAAGCCTCCTGTCAGCAACTGTAACTCTGAAAGGACTGTTGCTCCTTATCACCACAAGTTTCCTGTTTGCAATGGATCAGTCCCAGGTGCTACAAACATATTTACCAGAAACTATTAGTGTCTGACATAAGACGGCCTTCAAAACTCTAAACTTTGACACAGTTTGTATCTGATAATAAAAATCTTAATTTATAAGAAAACTGAATGACACCAAAAAAGTTGCTTAGCCTTCCTCGCTTCCCCACCTACAAGGTAACCTTCTCATGTCGAAAATGTGCAGAGACTATGAAAGAACAAATTAAAACCCAAAATAACAATGTGCAACACAGCCATCTTAATATTACTTCATTGTTGTAAACTCCTATAAAAATGACAGTTCTGTTGCTAGCACATCTTGTTTCAGTATCTGATATCTCTTGTGCCTGCAATTTTATATAAACGTGCAACTAAAATGACAGCCTACATTAGGCTTAGCAGAAGACAAATTCCCTCTTAAAGTAGTATGAGACTTCCCTCTAAACTAGAAGTTCAGATTCCATTACTTTCTCTACCATTAGATTTCTGTGCCATGAAAAGTTTTCTATAGATGTTGCTGCAAAGAGTACTCCACACATTAGAGATTTCTGGGCTCTGGCAACACTGTATGTGCACATATACACACAAAATGAGACATGCTAATAGTCATATAGTGCTCTTTACTGTGTTTCTTTAATCACACCTACCACACAACTCAAAAAGGTCTTAAAATCCTTAAAGCATTGAACTGGCTAATTCAGCTGACAACAGCATAGACATTGCATTATGGTGGTCAACGCACTGAAGAACTCCTTTGCCACAAGATTTACTTGTGCAGACTATTCTTAATACAATTACCTGTATAACATCACAGTTACCACACTGTGTAACATTAATACATTCCAGGAAATTGATCTTTTTATACTGTTTTCCAAACAGATTTTTGCACTTAGGATTGGTTCATTAACTAATGTCTCATATTCAGAGGCAAAACCCAAATCTGCAATAACGCACTCTAACTCCATAAACATACATACTGCAGAGCTGAGTGATATTTAAGATAAAGCAACTTTATTTAAAAAGCTTTTACATACTTCATTTTGTTTTGATCATAAAGGAAAAAAGCATTCATGCATTTTGTTCTTTCTGAACTGCTTTAGCACTAGAGAAAAACATAATGTTTTACAGGATTATCATTTTTTAAAAAGAAATTGGTTTGTTTTGGTTTGGGGTTTTTTTTATTAATGTAAAAAGGCAGGAGTAAATTACATGTCAGAGTGTTTTCTGATGAACAGAAGAAGTGGTGCCACACTGCCCTCTATCATTTAGGAATACTGGAGGCTTAATTTGAGTACTAAATTTAGATGTCACATTAGCAATCCAACTGCTAGCAAGTACTTAGTACGGTTCTGTTTGGAAATATCATTATCCTTAGGACAGAAACATTCTTTAAGTCTCTCCTATCCTAAAAAGCTTCTCATATAGGTTTATATGCAATACAACTTCCCCGGGTGAAAGCAAATTAAAAAAAAAAAGAAGCCAATCTATCCTTAAAAAAAAATAAATTAAAATCTGGAAGATAGGTATTAAGACAAACATTTATTTCTAGTTTCCAAACAGATGCTGAACTGACAAGCTACTTTCTAAGCCAAAAGACAGCCACCTATCATAATCTGCCAAGTAAGTCTTACCTTTCTTTTCCTCTGTTGCTTTTGCATTGTCATCTTCTTCTAATGTGTCATCTTCATCTTGCATAAATTTGAATGGTTTGTAGGAAACAATCATTAGACCATCCCCACTTGGCTCTATGGCTGCATAATGAGGGACTGATTTTCCTTGTAAAACTCTCCTTTTAATGATTTCATATCCTTGATCACCTATAAAATTAAAAAAATAGTATCTTGGCAGTAATATTTTTCTAGAAGACAAATTATTATACTAGAATTTTATTACACTTAAAAATACTAAGCAATTCTACCAGTTAAATCACAGTACCATAGTTTAAAAAGAAATTTCTCTTTTGTTTTCCAATGAGTTTGTTATATACATAGACCCTACAATTAATCTTACATTGCCCTTTTTTCTTACAATGTCTTTGCTGATCACAAGTAGCCCAGCAATTCACAAAACCATGCACAGCCTCTGTACAATTAAGCTTTCCAAATACTTTTTGAGCAAAACTTGAGAAGCAATGAAACAGCCAGTGGTAACACTTCATTCATAATTAGTTAGCTACTGGCATCAAGGACCATGTCATTCCCTACTGTGCGCCCAAACACAGGAGTATTGTTGATTCAAAACACTACGAAGGTGACAGGTTCTAGCACAACATTGGTTCTTTTTCCTTCAGCATCTTACTGCCATTAGTAATTGATCAACTTCTGAACAAAATGATTGTACAAATGGATTTTTAGCAAAAACCCAAAACAACTTGATAAAATTCTCACAGATGATAAAATGAACCCCAGGAATTGTTTAGTTTTTCACATTTATGCTTCTTCTCTTCATTGAAAGAAATCACCATACTTCTAACTGCAGCTTTTCTTGAAAGAAACTGGGAACTCAACAGCAGAGACATTAGTCAAGACCAGATTATGACAGCAAAATCATCTATGCCAACCTAGTACTCCAAAATGTGTTCCTATTTGACCTCAATGTTAAGCTTAGAGAAACACTGAAGTTGTAGGAGAATACAGATAATAGCAGATAAACCAGGTAAAATTTAAGTCCTCTCAATTAGTTATCTCATTTGCTATGCAAGAAGTGGAGTAAAGAATAATAACCAGACTATAATGTAATTCTGCTACTCGGTGGTGTTAATTAAAGGTCCTCTCTTTTTCCTATAAAGTTTGGTGCAGGTGGGGTATTAGCTGAAGGGACTCAACCATTCTAGGTAGAGACAGAGTCCAAGCGACAGGGTAACCTGCTTCAAAAGATGAACAAATTACCTTGGCTTAGATACATGACCAAAGAAGGCATGACTTTGTCATAGTGGGAAGTTAGCAATTCACTGAATGAGCTGTTATTTAACTGACTGAATTAACTAACTGTGCAATGCAACACACCAAATTTTTTTGCACATCTCTCACAGCATTTGCTCACTTGTTAAAAGGCTCCACAACCTCACAATTTGTCATTGTGTGACTAACCCTTCTGTAGAGTATTTTCAACCCATCATCAACACTTTTAAAATTTTTAAGTAAGTCTTTATGATCTTTTGGTCAGTTTCTGCCACATGGTTTTTCTTGTAAAGAAAGAAGAAAGCTGAGTGTGTGACATTTTCAGTCTAATAAAGCAGCACAGTGATTCTTCATTTCAAGCTTCTACAGTGAGGATTAACCAAAGAAAACAATGAACTTTGAAAGGCTGTACCTTTGTCACAACCCGCTGAAGCACCACACAAGATGTGAGCAGATGTAACCACTGCTTCCATGCAGATTTAATTTCATGCTTTGATTTTTTGTTGTTTGGTAATACAGTAGTGGTAGGTATGATCACTTTGTCTAGTCAACCACACGTGGCAGAGACTCTCACAGTTGTTGGTGTCAAGAGACATAACTATGTTTAAAGACTTTGCTTTGATGAAGCATGGATTTTGGTAATTTGAGAAATACCCTGTTGACTAACTACTTATTTTTACTACAATCTGGTTTGATAAACAGGCAGAGCTTCAAGAAAAGTTAAGCATAGCAACTGTCTATTGATGAAGAGGGTGTCTAGTATTATAATTCCTCAAAACAGCTTTTGTCTTTGGGACTGGTTCATACATTACTATGAAAATCAAAACTTATTTCTCTCTTCATAATTAAAGTTTGCTTTGAGCCCTGTTATATACATCTCTGCTGACTCTAACTACAAAAATTTTGTCTGTTCCTTGGAAATACTGGAGAATTGGAAACATTTTCAAATGTGCTTTTATGGAAAAGGCAATATCAGAACCTGAGGAACAACCAACTTTCCAGACAAAAAAGTAAAGCATGATTTATTTATTTTTAATATTACTCACCAGTAACGTAAATGCAAAACACTTACCCTCTTTGCTTATCTCTGCAACCGTAACCCATTCCAAGGTAATATGAAATCCACTTCCTTTTGTGTCCAATTCATCTTTTTCTACCCTAAGCAGCAGCACAGCTACTGAATGCATATCAGATTTCACAAATGAAACACTGTGTGCTATAATAAATGGACTTCCTAGTTCTTCATTAAACACAATCTAGAAGACAAAATTGTAGTAAAAGGTCAGTCGGTTGAAACGAGAAGTCTTCTTCTGTCTCAGAAAGCAGTGAAAGGCTTCAATGAACATCAAATCAGTTCAAGTTTGCCCTCCATAAGCCTCTCTGCCAATATAAATCCATGTTATATATTTCTGGTTCCTCCTTTCTTGACTATCAAGTAACTGTTCTGAAATGCTTTTTATTATTATTGTTTGTATTATAAAATCACTATAAAGTACAAAGATCCACAAAACCATCTGTATTATGGCTGTTTACTACTACAACAAAGAGAGGTACAACAACTGATGAACAGAACGGGATTCATAAACACAACACAGCAACTGGGGGAAATAGTCTTACACTCAAGATGAAAATGTAGGCATTTCACCAAGGGCCTCGCTACTTCTCTAGACACCCCAACAACCTGCAAATCTTTGTAAACCTTGATGTGTACAAACAAGAAGATAAAAAGGTCCAGTGCATGGCTGGCAGTGTTTAATCATCAACCAGCACTGAGGGCAGGGGTATTCTCTTTATTTAGTTACAATCTTGGCAATTTTTTTTCCTCTATAAAGTTTTATGAAGCAGAGCAAGAAAAAAAACCCCAAACTTATAAGTAAGTGAAGGAGTAGAACATTCACGTTTAAGAGGAGTGAGGGTTACCATGTTTTCAATTTTTATGTACACGATTTGGAAAAGTCCATCCAATACTGGGATGGCACTGGGTAGGCAGGGTATGCAAAAATTACTTATTGAAAGGCTAATAAGTACCACTGTAAACATGAAATAATTTCACACAAAAGGACTGCACATGTAGTAGATTGATCCATTTAGCATTTGGTACCTGTAGTGGAAATTTTAATTCTAGAAACAACGTACTTCAGCTTTTCTCAAAAAAGCACTCATTCAGCAAAAACCCCAGGAAGATAAAACCAAAATGAATCCAAATAGCAGAGAAGAAATTAAACATTCTTTATTTGCTAGAACATTAATATATGAAAATGAAAGAATAAATGACAGTGAACTCAAGCTGCAGTGTCTGAATGACTATAGCTGCTGTTACTGAAACCTGATACGGCGTGAGGATTTATAGAGTTGCGATGTTAACATCACTGCAAACCGCTGGCCGCTCTAAGTACTCAAAAGTGAATTTAAATGGTGACAGAACTTAAATATGTAAGTCTTGTGTTATTGTCACATAAATAAGTTACACTGGAGTTGTCAGTCTATCAGCGTTCTCACACAGAGCAGAATAAAAACCATTTGATATTTATTACCAACCATCTAAAGAACAGGATGACCAATTTCCTAGTTACTGAGCTCTCAAAAGATGTAGGGGAAGGAGCTAATCCACCATGCTGAAATCTTCCAATTCAGAACATATACCTGACTTCTTGCCAACTGCTTAGGAAAGTGATTTCTAATAAAGAAAACAGATGCAAAATGTAGGCACTTTATACAATGGTCATCTTTCATGAATGAAGAGGAACTAACCAGACCGTGAGACTCATAGTAACTCAGGTAGAAATGTAACCTAATTGTATTTGTTGTGTCCAAGCAGTATAACCAATACCATTATTAGTGTAGTAAGATCACTTTGATATGGATACAAAAACTGCTCCTTATCAAGACACTTTAACAGAATTAATTATGTAAAGAATTTAATCAAGAGAAACATAAAAACATACTTCAGTTACAACCAACGATTTTAAGTAAAAATATTAAGCACCAATTATTTGCACAGTATAAAGATTTTCCATACCAGAGAGGTGGAAATAATGATGCTTACATTACACCTGCTCTGCAGCTAACTCTCAGGGTTACTTATCAAAGCTAAGTTATCAATTAGCTTATCAATTAGTAGTTTTGTTCAAGTTTTATTCTAGTCCCTGTGCAAATTAAATGGTGAATTACATCTGCACAGACCAATATCACACACAGTAGAAAACTCCTAACTTCAAAATGAAAGTAGCTTTTAGCTTGGTTGACAACAATTTCAGACATTTTTACAAACAACAAAAGTGGGGGGGCAGAGGGGGAGAAATCCTAGACAGGTACATATGAATAAGGAAGTGAAAGTCAAAATTGTTTTCAGAAAACGTTCAGCTCGATGAGCACTTAGCTGTCTATTTAGAAACACTTCAACGTAGACAGATTCTTCAGTCAAAAGGCTGTTTCCTTTCTAACACTTGAATTTTAGATATTTTATGCATACAGAAATAATTAATTGAGTCATTAGTATAAAAACCAATGAGTGTTATACTTGAATGCAATCCTGTTCCAGTGACAGAGGGTTACAATTTAAAGCTTAACTCTTCACAACATTAAATACATACAATTCTCATAGGGAATGCAAGAGCAAGAATTATTTGGTAGATGTACAATTCTTAAATATGTTATTGCAAGACTTACCTCCCACTTTTCAGATGCACTGTTTCCACGCTTGCCTGATTTAATTAAATAGAGTCTTCCTGTACCATCAGAAAGGGTAACCCATGTGGAAGATGAGAAGTGCATTGAGGCACAGAGGCGATTATCACAAGCTGTCAAGTCCGTTGGTAACCTGAAAACTTCTCTTGGTTTTCGTAGAGCAGTGTCCTATAAGCAAAGAGTCATGCACTAAGACTTTATGAAGTATTTATCAATTTCAGTAAATATTACAGACAAATTAAGAATAACAAACCTCAGTAGCAATTCACCAATTTCTTTGTGCATTTCAGCATAGCTGGAAAAAAGTGGGTAGTCAGCATCATTCCCACACATGCAGAAAAGGTGGTGGAATTTCATTGGTTTCTATTTACTGAATGCTGTACAATTGATATTTCAGCACTCAATTTCTGTCCTTCCATTTTACAGCACTAATTACAGGCTTTTCTTTTCCCCTAGAATTCCCATATGATTAATCACTTACTTCAAATAATTCTAGTCACAGTAAAAATGTGAAGACCCACAGAAGGGTACTCATACTAGTTCACAAAAAATTATTTCTAAATTAAAAAGAATTCTAACTTACTGTCTTATACAACTGATATATTCAAGCCGGTATGTACTTCCAGTCAGCTTTTTAGAAAAAAAACCAAACTGATCAAATCTATATTGACTTCTACTAAAAGAAACTCACTCATTTTGATCTGTGTAATAAGGCAGTCAAAAATATAAACAGAAAGAACCATCTTTTAAAGAGTTCCTTGCACTTGTGCACATGTATGCAATACAGTGAGAGCACACTGGAGCACAGAAAACATGCTGTGGCCTCAGTTACTGAGAACCCTGTATTTGAGGGGACTTCAAATCCTTCGTATTTTCCAGACATTCTGTCACAGTTTAGGGTCAGGGTGGCCCCTTAGATCGATAACAGACACTCTCTGTTAACCCCTCTCCATCCCCAAAGGAAGCGAGGAAGGGAATAAGGGCGATGTGCAGTTAAAACATGCTCAAAAGTAAGCAAGAGAAACTGGACAGCCTGTTTGCCTTCTGGGCCTACTTGAATTTGTGTTCAAGATTATTGTGTACTACAAAAAGGCCTAAGGGCTGTTATGAAACCTGCAAATTTGTTTTTTAATTACGGGAAGCATTCAGGGTCACTTTGTAGATTCAGTTGCATCACTATGTTCCTTGAACTATTCCACTGATTTATAACACATTCAGGAGGAAAGAATGAAAGAATTTAAAAAAACCCCAAACCTACACACACACACAAAACCAACAAAAACCACCCCAACAAAAAAAAAAAAAAAAAAACAGCCCACACCACAAAACAAATCCACAACCCAAAAAAAATCCCACAAACGCTAGATCCAAAGAATTTTAGCTTCCTCATCTTTTACTTGATTTTAAGGCTTCACTGAAAGGCAGTGTTTTCCACAATAAAAGTGTTCCATTGTAGCTGGCAATGACTACTGTGCCTAGGAAAATAAAAATATCACAATCCCATGCATCTGATCATGGAAAGAAGCAGCACCATCCTTGCTAACAGTGATTTACAGGGCTATACTATCGTAATATTAGAGACCACTCCTTTGTCAGCCTTACTGATGATCTTAACAGTAAGGTCCAAAGAGTTTTGGATGTAAATTATTTTTTAAAAACTAAAATAATAATGAACTAGCAATAACTTAATCTTTTAAAGCTCATATCAGATTTATCAGTACTGAGCAAGAATGTCAAGACTTAATATTTCTCATCAAAAAAAGCAACAAATAATCTTCATCACACGTTACAACGCCTCACTCTCAACAGGCAAGAAAGAACATACTCTTACTTACAACCTTCCTGCTCACTAATTTAACTTCACGCACTTACTGGAACAGTCTCTAATCTCAGTCTGACAATGAAAAGGATGGATTTACTTGAAGTTGACCAAAAAATCTGCCCTCAAAACCCTCCTGTGTCAGATTTGCTTTTTGACTTACTATTTATTTGTTCACCAGGTGGTTAATAGGTGTTAGTAGTAACTCCTTTCTTCAGAAGTATGAGGGAATGCTGAGATAATATACTAGAAAGAACTGACTAAAACTATAGTCATTGGAACAGAAGTCAGGTTACTCACTGTAATTAGGTTTAAATGACAGCAACAGTTTAAGAAAAAAAACTAGATGCAGATTCTCGTCAATCCCTTCTTCTCCCTTCACATCTCTACAAAGACTCCTTCCTTTATTTAACTATTTTTCACTCCCAAGTCTCCCTCTCATTTTTCCATTGGCATGTAATTGTAGCTCTTGCCACTTCTCTACTTCTGGACACCATGCTCTGCTTCCTTCTGGCCTATGTTGTTCTGCTGGTGTATTCCAGATTTCATCTGGGTGCCTTCACTATTATAACAACCCCTTTCATCCACAGCTCCTTTGCCTCACCTGCCTATGACACTTTAACAGAATTAATTGAGTCTTTAAAGAAACTGAAGTTTCAAATTTGTGAAATTCTGGGCAAATGGTTCCTCCTCAGGTTAAGTCAGGCAGATGAAGCCAGGGTGTACTCCACATGCTCGGGATAAGGAGCCAGTGTGTAGGTAAAAGAGGTAAAATGTAAAATGCAAGCTTAAAATTCCCCCTGCTGTTACTGCCTCCCCCCTCCAGCTCCATTTAAGTAAGTGTGTCTTAGCTTACATAGTTAAGTAGTAAATTTTACTTTGGTTCTTTGGCATGCCTGTAATATTATAAATTACATTGAGATTGTATTTTTTCAAAGTCACAATTTGTCATTCTGTACAAGCAAGCAATATTTCATAAGAGATTTCTAATAATGAATTTTCCAAGGAAAATACAAGGAATGGGAAAAGACAAAACATACCAAAAGAGAAAGGAAAAAATAAAAGCGTTAAGTTATATGGCAATTTCCACAAACACAAAACTTTATTTTAATGAAAAATTCAAGTACCTAGACATTTGACATATCTCTCTGAGCAAAAAAGTCCACATCCAGCATACTGAAAAATAAAGAACCAAGTACTTAAAACCCTGATGCAGAATTCTGAAAGATTTTTTTGTTCTTCACCTTATCTGCTTCCTTATTCTGACTTGTTTCAAACAGAATTCCCATGTTGTTTCTGGTGCACTAACAGTTGTTCTAAGTTGAACTGAAAGCTATGGAAACAGCATTCCACACGTAGTTCTTACTGGAATTCAGGAAGATGAAAATATAGGCACCATTACGGGTTCTAATTCAGTGTGAGAAGAGTTACTGTTGCCACAATTACTTAATTCCCTTATTTGAATATACAAATAAACAAAATCATCTTTGCAAAACGAGCGAAGGTTGTGAAATCAAGTCTTGAGTATTTAACTGCTGGAGAAGAAAGCTTTGTAATAATGTAATATAGCTGGAAAATATTCAACATCAAGCAATTAAAAAGTTCAGTCAGATGCAAAAAAACCCCCACAACAACAACAACAAACAAACCAACAACAAAAAAAACCCAACCCCCAAAAGAAACCGGGTCAGTAATCCTGTCACTACACTACCCATTGGGTCTTTAAATAAAAGTATTGATTTTGGCTTATTGAATCAAAGAAGTCTGATAGGTGTAAGAGAACATTAAAGCTCTTATACAGTACTTCCAGCCAAGTTAGGGTAACAACTTTCCCAACCTGGTATAAAAAAACCCACCTGAATGTTCATCCATCAACTTAGAAAAACTGCACACGTTAATCACTTGACAATAATGTGTGTAAATGCAAATTACTGCCTGTTGTAAAATCCTTTATCTAGTTTATCTGCTAAGAAAGAAATGTGAGCAAGGGGTAAGGTTTTATCTACACTTTCTGCCTTCACAGATGACATCTTGTGAAACACCTCAGTTGTAGGGATAATTTGTGATATAGGAATAACTAATTGCCATATTAGAATCAAAGATGCAACCCAAATAGGAAGCAGAACTAGAAGTAATTATATGTTAAAAAGCCTGTGTTCCTTCACTTGGGATTTATGATAAGCATGTTGGCCTGTTCCACCTTCTGTTTTAGAGACTACTGACATTAATTTTAATTGTGACCAGTGGTAACTTTTAAGCTGTACTTGGCTGAAAACAATATTATTTGTAATATACATTTGACTAATATGTGGCCAGGCACATTTGTAATCAGACACCTTGTTGATGTTTCTGAATACACGTTCCTTTTTATACATACGCAAATATGTTTCCTTTGTAAAACAGCACTGCAGTGTGCCTTAGGACACAAGATGAGACTGTTCATTTCACAGTCTGGTGGAACTGAAACTCCTACCGTATCAACCAAATGCCATTTTCTTCAAGATTCCAATGGACCCACCAGTCTTAGGGAAGAATATTTATTATTTCAATTTCTTGCACATAAAAATGCAAATTACTGCCTGCTGTAAAATCCTTTATCTAATTTATCTGCTAAGAAAGAAATTTACACACTTCAGTGCCCTCCTAATTAAAGGATATACTTGGTGCCTATACTGTGCTGGCAGCAGGGAGCTGCAGGGGTGGCCTCTGTGAGGACTGGCCAGGGCTACTCCACACCGCACACTGCCACTTCCAACTGGCTCCGCTGGACTCACCACAGGGCAAAGCTAGGCCTGTCAGCCTAAGTGGTGGTGAAGAGCAGAGGTTTGCCTGCAGCTCTTAGAGAAGATCATGGGGAAGCAGTTTGTGCCCCTGCAGCTCATGAAGGATCACAGTGGGGCAGATATATCCGTATTTCAGCCCATGGAAAGCCCATGCCAAAGCAAGGTCCTTTGTGTGACTCTGTTTCTCAACATCCTACTCTAGTTTTAATTGGCAATAAATTAATTTCCCTCAAGTTGAGTCTGTTTTGATCAAGATGATAATTGGTTAAGTGATCTTCCATTTTTATCTCAGTCCATACACTTTTCTGTCTTAGCTTCTGCCCATCCTGTTCAAGACAGGAGTAAGAGTGCCTCTGGCAGCCAGCCACGGTTAACCAACCACAAGTTAAAAACACAAAAAAGAAGACTGTGACAAACCACTGTTCATAGAAGGTTTTCCCTGACAAGCTTCCTTCTTTTAGATGTTCCTACTAGGAATCCAGATGATCTCAAAAATTTGGAAGAAGTCCCAGAAGATTACTCTGTCTCAGCAAGAGTCTGCCAAAGGCTCCAACTGCTGCTACATGCTAGGCAAAGTAAAGAAACTATTTTTCGGCTTCAGTTCTCAGCCTACTGTCCTCTGGAAAGCTGTATTTCCTGAAAAATCTAGAACTACCATTTCAGTATTTTTCTCAGCTTAGTGCTGGCCACTCCAAGAACCTTGCACAAAGTAAGCCATACTCTCAAAGAAACCCCCACACATAGTCCTGTGTTTTCCTTTGTCCCACAAGGTCACAGATCAAACTCCTTGGTAGCATGACAATGAATATTTTCCTTCCCACACAGTCTTTTATTGCTTGATGACCAAGCACTACCGTTGCATGTACCAGAAACACGGTGTCCATAGAGCCATGTCCTTTCCCCCTCAAAATGAACAAGAGCTTTGTAAGGGAACCTAGTGCATCCATGCATTAAAATGCCTCAAATGAAATAGAAAGTTCGAATACTTAAGAATATCAATATAAAAGCAGAGAACTGTCATGTTTTTCAGACGTGGCCCAGCTTGCTTATATTCTATTTCAAGTTTGCCCAGGGCCACCAGCTATTTTTTGCCTCCAACAGGCAATGCCCAGATTAAGCCCATAAAGGGTTGCATTTCTAATTCTAAGGCATATAGCTTCCTTCTCTCCTTGTATCTACAATAATTGGATTTTCAAATTGGCAAATGAGCATCAAATAACATAGGGGAGAAACAGCCAGCAACTAGAAGTGTTTATTCATTTCTTCAGCTTGTCATCCTGCCTACATTCCCCAGAATGGAAGCAGATGCAATACTATTAATGAAAGATGCCGGAAACCTCACTTAAAATCCTTCCTGCATTTTTGTATCAAACTACCTGTGTTCTTGGCAACAGCTTCCCCCAGTTTTTGCATCTGGTTCCTATTTGTTATATTTTCTGCCTTATCTATCCCCTACCTTTCCAAATTCACTGATTTTTAGATCATTAATTTTATTCTTACCAGAGTCACTGACAGATTCATAACTCTTCCAAACTGGTCAACATAGTAGACATTATCCTGGTACCAGGAATCAAGGTGAAGATAATTATACATGCCAAAAGCACGCATGTGGTCAAGGGTATATTGATCATCATGAAGTTTCACCTCTGCTACAGCTGGGGAAAACAAACAAACAAACATACATATTTTAACATTTTTTTTTAATTTACTCTTTTAAAGCTCAAATGAATAATTTAAAAATAATTCTTCCATACTTAGTCCACCTGGTTTCTTTAAAGAAAAATGCATTATGCATATATACTTTTTTCACCATGAACTTGGAAAGCAGGTCATCCACACAAAGGCCACTGCAATCATTCACTGTGATCATGTAATAACTATTACCACTTATAGTGGCATGTTGTGGTGGGTTTACCCTGGACAGATGCCAGGTGCCCACCAAAGTTGCCCTATTACTGTTCCTCAGCTGGACAGGGCAGAGAAAATATAATGAAAGGCACATGGGTTGAGATAAGGACAGGGAGAGATCATTCAACAATTACTGACACGGGCAAAACAGACTCAACTTGGGGAAATTAGTTTAATTTCCTGTCAATCAAAATCACAGTACAGCAATGAGAAATACAAATAACAGCCTTAAAAACACCCTGACCCCTCCCTTCTTCCCAGGCTCAACTTTTCCCTCCCTACTCCAGCCCAGCAGTGCAAGGGGAGGAGGAACGGGAGTGGCAGCCTGTTCATCACATGTTGTTTCAGCCACTCTTTCCTCCTCAGGGCAGGACTCCTCACACCTTCCCCTGCTCCTGCATGGGCTCTCACCCACAGAAGACAGTCCTCCACAAATTTCTCCAGCATGGGTCTTTTCCATGCACTGCAGTTTGACCATGACTCCCTTCCATGGGGCACAGTCCTTCAGGAACAGACTGCTCCAGTGTGGGTCCCCCGTGGGTCGCAGGTCCAGACAGCAAACCTGCACCACCAGTATGTCAAACCTTCTTCTAAGTCTGGTTGGGAAGCACACAGATCATTCCTATATGTTCATGGTATTACAGGAAGGGAAAAATATCTGCTCTATGCTCACCCCAAAAAAACAACAGCCAAAAGAAATATCCCATTTAACTACATGGATTTCATGGTCTTAAAATTATGAACCAACCTACCAACACTTGCAAAGGAAAAAACAGTACAAAGCATATTCTGAAACATAGCTAGTACATAGCCATTCTGAAAACAACTATGTTCTCAGCACTCCCACTGAGGTGGAAATCTTGAGAAATGTCCATACCATCAATACTTCAGACTAAGCTTTTTCTAACTGGAAGAGGCTGTAAAGAACAGCTGTGTACTATAATGGTACCTTCTGCAAGGCAAGAAGCATACTACCTACAGCAGTCCACTTCAGCAAGATTATTCCAAACAGAAAACCTCTCCTCAGCTACCAGTAATCAGAACTGGGGTCATCTTTTCAAAACTAACCAAGTTTTTATTTAAGCTATCTGCAGCTCTTACTTCCTATTCTCTACCTAGAGAACAAGCAGCTGTAGTCCCAAAATCTCAAAAGGCAGAAAATCCTCAAGTTTTAGCGAAGACATCAGCAGAGGTCTAGGCCATCCTTCTGCAAATATCCTCAGACAGATTAGAACTCCAGTTCACTCCCAGTACCACCATCCCAGGATCCTTAGCTTCCCTGCAGGAAGTTTATCTCAAGCTTCCCGCGACACGCCAAATCCTTTAGGAAGTTTTAAGTAGACTCTGTTAGCCCATGACAATTAGTCTTCAAACCCAGTGTACAGGGAAAGCACCTCAAAACAAAACCTTCTCATAGCTATATTGTTTGAGTTACTACTTTTTCAACTTGCACTTTTTTCTCTTTTCTGCTTAAAACCAAAGCTAAGCTATTTCACTTCCATCCACCCCACAACAGGGACCATCCGCAACTCTACACAGCAGCCCTAATATTAGATTTCTTACACTCTTCTTTAGTATCTGCTTAAAGCCTACTGAAGAAACATTAGGTTATTCTGTCCTAACAAGCATTACTGTAAACAGTAGTTCATTTTGCAGTGCAGTCAGTGTCACTGCAATACCTACCACAGTAATCATCGATCAGACAGTCACCAGCTGGCTCAGAACTGACCCCATTAGTGATACTGGCTATTAACATAAAAATAGCTATAGCAAACTATGCAAGATTATACTGATTAATAAAAAAAATATCCAGTCATACTACACAAAATGCTTGCAAAATGATAGTATAATTAGCAATTAGTCTCCTAATCACTGATGATATTTGCAAACCAACAGCATTAATTCCAGCCAGCTCCAATCATTATTCACATTCACCACACAGGGATTTCCGTACCTCTGCAATTAGTAAGTTACTGTTCCTGAAGTGATGGCCCTTCAAAAAAAGCTAGAATATCAACAAAGGAGTGAGAAGAAAATAAACAAAACACGACAAAAAAATCACCTGTCATAATGGTAAAGACTGCTACCCATTCCAATTTCTACTTTAACTAATTAGAATATTTTACAGTAAATTACAATGTAAAAAAAATAAAGGCTGTGTTAATGAAAACACATTTTAAAGCTCTCTGCACAATCAAGCTTTATCACAGAGCTATTTTTGCCAACACGACAAGACATGACGTGAATATTTTGTAGACAATTAAAGACAAACCCAAATATAATCCAGGATAATTATTTTCAGTGAAACCAAGTACATGTCATCCACTTGTTGTATAGCCATGTTAATGCATCTTCCAAGATGAGAACATCCATGCAGAAGTATGGAAAGCTGTTTTAACAGAGAAAACCTAAAACTGTCTTATTTTGTAAAGCTTCCTTTCTCCACTTCTTCCTCCCTGCTGCCCTAAACTTGTTGCTATGGTCAGAATTGTAACTAAAACACATAAAAATAGTGAAAATAGTCCAAACTAGATGCTTCCGAAAGCAACTATATAATCTTTCAAGAAAATTCTTGAAACAATATACTATTGATCAGCCTACTGTTAGGTGATAAGCTTTATAAAAGCTGGAAGAACACGAATAAATTCTCCATCCTTGAGTTTTTCCGCCTGTAGTCCTGACAAGCTCTGAATAATAAGGGGTCAGGAATAGAAGATCCAAATCCTTTGCATAATTCCAATATGTAATTAATTCTTCATAAACAGAAGTTAGAAACTGTACAATTTGTAGGTGATTTTAAAGTGGGAAATCAAACAAATGTGTACTGTAATGAAACACTTCAAAGAAGGCTATCAACTGCTTCCAGAATGTATCCTGTATATATAGCTCTCTGCCAAGAAGCAGTAATTGGAAAAACAATTCCATGCTTGATTAATTGAAATCCATTCTGTGATCAAGTGCAATCTGTGCACAAATGCCATCTACTAGCACATACCATGTGCTCAGAAAATTTATAGGAAATTTTACACTAGAATGAAGTTCACTTCTTTCCCTAATCTCACAGGTTCACATTTTCTTTATGGTCCTTGAAAAAATGAAGACAACAGAGCCGAGTGCAAAAAAATGAAGGACAAAAGAGAGAAGAAATGAAGACTTTTAATAAAGTAAATGTAGGAAAAAAAAAAAGGAAAAAAAAAAGATAATGTAAAGGGAAAAGAATAAATACTTCAACTGCACCATGACCTTATGCAGTCACATAGGTTTGTGGTTTTTTGTTTGGCCAGGACTTTTTGCTTATTTTTTTGTAGTTGTTTGGTTTGTGGGGTTTGTGGTTTTTGTTTGGTCTTGTTTTGGGGGATATATTTGGTGTCTTTTTGTTTTGTTGTTTTGATTCTGTTTTTTTAAGAGTCAGACTAATTCACTAGCTTCAGCTTCTTGCATTCAATTAACAAGCAGCAGTTAATGACAGCTGTTCAACAGAATGACACACGGTCTCCTCCAAGTTTCTGATAAATCTGCACTACTAAAAACCACGAACATTGACTCATATTCTGTCATGCCAGAAAAGAGAACAAGTATGTATCATGTATAAATTAAATCTCATCTTTCAATATTATTTCCCAACAACCCTAGATAGGTAGGATATTTCAGACTAGTACAAAGAAAATTATGCCACTTTTCTAGAACTGTATTTACATTCAGCTTCATGCTTACAAAACAGTAATTTGACTCGGTTCAAAAACAATGAAGCAAAGATTTTCACCCACACTGCCTTTACTTAAAAGGAAAAGTACTAAATACAAAGTAACTAAAAAGAAACAACAGGAGTAAGACAACCCTAACTTAAATTGATCTTTATATTTACTCTGTAGAGAAGAAGAAAAAAAAAAATCTCCTCTGAATGAAGAACAGTATCAAAGAACTTTAAATTAATAAGGTCTAACATCTGCCATCAAACACTATAAAGTAGAACCAGGGGAAAAAATATTAGAGAAAAAACCTAATAGAGAAAAAACACCTTCCATTTTTAGGTGTTTTATGGAATACATCAGAACCACTTTACAATACCAGAAAATATGTAAAATAATTATATCAACACATTACTTTGGGGCATCCAATGTTATATGCTTAAATGGCATACTTTGTTTTGCAATGCCACCCAGTGGAAGCAAGTCAGTATTTCATACACACTTACCTACTAGTGTAAAAGACTACATTAATTTATTTTCTAGTATCAGCATTCAAAGATCCTTCTAACCCTGCATTAATTCTTTTAATATTAACAAATACATTTTTATTGTTAATGGCAGCATCGTCTCATTGCTGTTGTTGAGTAAAGGTACAAAGGATTTATTCTATTGCAATAAGTATGTTAATAAATACAAAAATTTACTGGTTAATAAACACATAGGGTGCTGAAAACAAGCACAGGCTGATAGGTACCGTGTAATTTGCCTGATGAAATTACTTCCACAGATGTGAAAAGTAGATGGGAAGATGGGATCTATCACACACTGAAGTGAACAAATAAACTGAACAAGAGCCAAAAATTAGCAAAGCATTTATGAAAGTATCACTATAGCAATGCCTTGATTTATAAGCTGACTGTGCCAGCTGCAAGGGCCTTTTTTCTTTAACAACAGTTTCAAGGCAAAACTTGCCTCTACAGTTTTTCCTTCTTGAGACATTCAAGTACAACACAAGAAGAGATATACATGTGCATGAGACCTAAACCTAGATTTAGGAAATACAGCTGTAAATGTCTGAAAAACCTGTGGCTCACAGTTTCTTAGTATTTCCCATACATTACTTTAAAGACTTTTTTCTGTATTTAATTTTTCAAAGAGAAATAGAAAATGCAAATGGAAATCTCTATAAATGCTTGAAACGTATCAGTGCCTTTTGGCTCCCTAAAAAAGACACAAATGCATCTTTTGCATATTAAATTACTAATGGACAACTACTTTTCACTGAAGTCCAGATTTTCCAGTCCACACAAGCTGCAAATAGGGCAGTCATTTCTTAACACCATTAAAAAAAAAAAAAAAAAAAAAAAGTGATAAAACGGCGTAAATGCACAAGATTGAAGGAATGCACATTCTCCTAGCTTGCAACAGGAGCTCCATGTTGGAGTGAGTGTTTGCTATGCCTTTCAGCTGTTACTGGATTGAAAAGCTCACAGTACACCGTCCCTGTAATGGTTCTGCTAAATAGACAAGATAGAGAGGAAAACCATGAGGGTTATCTACCTCAGAAGAAATTCTAAGCCTGTGGGAAAAAAAGAAAAAAAAAAAAATCAAGTTACATCTGACCACTGGAAGCCAAGTACAAGTTTCTCATTTCTTTAAAAACATTGTGCATCTTAGACATGTTCCTCATTGGAGACAAGGATTTGCTCCACAATCACTGCTCTGGGCTCTGCTGATATCAGATCAGGGCAGAAAAGATGATTCTCTTTTAAATCACTGAACCTTTGAGAAGAAGGAAAGAAGAAAGCATTCAAATGATTAAAAAAAAAAAGAATTTGAAAATAATAAAGTAAGGAAAATAAGGAGGAAAATACACAAAATTTAGGATGAAGAGTTGGAATTTAAAGGTATAATAGCCTGGAACTCATTACTAATTGAGACATGTTACCAGGATGAGAGATGAGAAAAGATAAATGACTCCAACAATTTAGGCTGGCTAGGACAGAATGGGTAGGAGTAAGGAAGAAATACAAGCAGAAGATACAAATCCAAATATTTAAAAGGGAACCTAAGATACCAGAATTTCACTGTTCTTCTTCACTGTGACCATATAGTTAAGAAATTCAACAGAAAATTGCCCCCTACCACAGATCTAATAAATAGATAAATAAATAAATAATATATCCTTTACATTTCTTTCTTCTTCAGCTGCACATCTGATCACAGAAAATTTCTGGCAAACACAGTTGGACAGTTAAAGGCAAATTACTAAGCTTTATGCAATGGTCAGAAAATGAAACTCATTGTAGTCCACCTGAGTGTGACAACGAGAGCAAGCTGCCCTGCAGTACCATGTGCTGCTAGCCACCTGCTCCAGCAGCAGAAGCTGCATCGCTTCCATGTGTCAAGTTCTGTTTGCTCATTTTATTTTATAGCTAGCAGCAAAATCCATAAAAACAGATAAATACAAAAACATAGATGAAAATATTGACAAAAAAGATTAATGCTCTAATGCTTAATACATGAGTTCATAATAACTACAGCTGACTTAACTCAGTTCTACTTAAGAACGAGTGTCTGTTTCTACTTATTGTCATGTATTCCAAGTACTCTAAACCTCACATGTTCATCTTATTGCCATGAAATTTGGGGTGCCACGCAGGCAGAAGTCCAAATCCAGGGTCATTTAAGACAAGCACTCCTGAAATAACTTCCTAGAGAAAACAAACAAAAAAATTCAAAAGCCTTTCTACAATAATCTTCCAGATTCTATCACAATTTTGCACACAGTTGTGAATAAAATCAGAAACTAGTCATGCTGACAGTGTTCTAAACATCTGACATTTTGTTCAGCTATTGTAGTTTACTTACTCCTACTTTGAGGAAATAAAATCAAACTCTTTGCATAGTGACAAATATTAATTTAATAACTCACAAACTACAAAGTTCTTCATCACATTCCCAAGACTTTTAATCTGTTCACAAAGATGCTGGAAAGAAGAAGTCCTTAACACACAGTGTTAATTTCTTCTCCCGTGCAGTAATCTGGAAAAGCCACAGGCTACAGACCATCCGTGGTCTCTACAATTCAACCCATTATTCCTGTGCAATGTAAAAGTCAAGTTATGGAAGGATGCCCTCACTCTAGCACACACATAGAACACCAACACTAGGAAATACAAAGTTCAGGTACAGAACGTCTCTCTACTGTGAGGAAACTGCCTTGAAAGCAAGCAGAAGAAAACCAGCAAGCAGAGACAGCTGTATGGCCTAAAAGCAGGCTGAAATAGGGACAAACAAAACATCTAGGAGACAGCTATAGGGCCTGGTTTGATTTATGGTTCATGTAAAGCTTTCCAGTCTCCAGTGGACCAGTATCTATACAGATATATATACACACACAGAGAACAGGTAAGTGACTTGGTATTAATGATTTAGTAGGACAGGCAACTAAGACTAAAATGAGCCAGTCTTTGTGCTGTAGGAACTGGAAAGAGAAAACACAGGTACACATTCCAATCTTCTATCACACAACTTACTGTAACTATTATGTAAAATATCTGAACAGACAAGAACTGACTAGATCCATCTCTTCCCTAGCAATTCCACCATTCAAATATTTTAATGAATATCTGTAATCCCCAAGTGTTTAGAATAGGGGCACAACTGACTACTCAAGAACCACACAGCTTGTTTGACCATAGGCAGAACATCAAATAAAAGACAAACTAAGAGACTGTACCTACGTGACGCTAACTGCTGCCATCTGTGACACAGCTGTAGAGCACTCCTAACACACATACACTCACTTATATTTGGACTGTCTTTTGAAAGGTGACACCTAAATCAGTCTTACAGTAAAAATTTCAAAACACTTAATAAAAACACTCTCGTTACATTTTCCAATGCTATCATAAATACACATACAGTATCACCTCAGTCTCATTCACTCACCCTTCGATCCACAATTCACATATAACTTCCATGTTACTGCTGACAGTTCACCATGACAAACATACCTACCTGATCCACTACTAATACAACGTGTTCATCACAAAGCTAAAGTTAACAGATAATTCTGTAGACATGTATATTGTTCAGTAAATATATAGAGGTGGAGATTGGACCATGCAAATTGTATATTACCTGTCCCAGCTTTATGAAAAAAAGGAAATTAATTAATCCACTTTACAGAAGACCTAAATTTAATTAAAGGTAGAACACTGAAAGATTTCAGCGGGCATAGCTACAGTTGTAGGCACATACCCAACATGACTTTATGCTATGTTCATCTCAGTGAATTAGCCCAGTAATGGATCAGTATCTCAACCGTCTACAACACACAGCATGGAATGCATAACCTGAAGATCCACCTCTGAACTGTGGGCAGAGCAAGAAAGAACAATAGCTAATTTGCTGAAATTTGTAGGAGATATTAATTTAGTATATTTTTATCAAAATTGCACGTACTCCATCACACTGACATGTACACTACCACTTTGAAGTACCTCAGGTGGTCGTCGGCCTTACCACGTGTGCACAAGCCAAGACCAGATTTAGCACGCAGATTTTCTTACCCGTTTAGAAACTAAGTTCGATCTCACAGGGGCAGAGAATTGTAAGGCTGTGATTTGGCAACAGTAAGAGATCTTGGTTCACTATGAAGCCACGTGAGGCCGGAACCAATGACAAAGCTGCAGTCAATTATAACGAGAAAAAAAAAACCCGAAATGAAACGCTGAGTGTGTTAAGCGCCCGCCGTTCTCGGCCGAGGACAGTCGCGCAGGCCTCCCCGTAAGGCGGGCCGGGATACCCCCAGCTCAGGGCACGCTCGCGCTGGAGGGTGCTGGGCTGGGCCAGGAGCATCGCAAGAGGACCGACGCGGGCGGATCTGGCCGCTGGCCCCGCTGCCCAAGGGGCTGGCCGGGCCGCAGAGCGAAGGGGAGAACCGGCGGGCTCACCCTCCCCCCTGCCGCAGACCCACTCCCGCTCCTCACCCGCGTCCAGCACCAGCTGGTAGCAGGCCAGCGGCTCCAGGGACAGCTTGTAGCCCTCGAATTTGGGATCCAGGAGCAGACGCTTGGTCTGCAGGGAGCAGTGGGCGGCGCCCGCCATGACGCCGCGCCGGGGAAAACTTCGGGAGAAAGCGGCAACCCTGCGGCTCCTCAGGGCGACGCGCGCGATCCGCCGCGAAGTGCCACGGGAAAGGCCGCGCCGTGCTGCCGACGGCTGCAGGGCATGCTGGGAGCGGTAGTCCGAGCCGGGACGCAGCCGCGGGCCCCGGGGCACGCCGGGGGTTGTAGTCACCGAGCCGGCGGCACCTTCCCGGACTACGTTTCCCGGCGGCGCCTGCGCGCGACAAGAGGGCGCGGCGAGTCGTGCGGCCGAGTAGCGGCTCCGTCCCCTGCCGCCGGGTGAGGCGGGAGGGCACTGGGCCGGGGCCTGTCGGCGGCTTCTCCCGCGGCCGTTTCCGCGCCCCGGCCGCGGCGGGGGATTCGCTGCGGGGTGGGGGAGGCGCCAGACGGGAGGGCCGGGCTGCGGGAAGGCCGCGCCCGCGGACAGTGTGAGCTGCCGATGCCCCCGGCGCTAGGGCAGCCGGGTGAGCGCCGTTCCGGTGCTGCTGCTGCGTCCGGCCTCGCCCCCTGAGCCGGTCGCACGCTGGTGCTCCGGTCACGGCCTGCGGGGATGTGTGAAAGGACGCGGCGCTGCCCGTGATTCTGTGCAGCTCTCGGGCACAGCACTAGGTCTTGTCTGAACTCCCCTCTTCTCTGTGTAGGTTTGTGAAAAGCCTAGGCTTCCGAAATGAATAAGGATGCCCAGATGAGAGCGACCATTAACCAAAAGTTAATAGAAACAGGAGAGCGAGAACGGTAAGTAAGCTTCCTCCTCCTCCATGCCAGTAAGGGGCTTTAAATATTCTCAAACATGATCAATACCTACAAGTAAAGATTAAATAGATTGAGCTCTGAATTCTTCAAATTTCTGCATGTGGAAGTTTTATGTGTTATCTAAAGCTACATATACAAAAAAAAAAAAAAAAAAAAAAAACCCAAACAAAACCGAAAAAAACACAACCTAAC
>WUAM01000347.1:1747800-1760704 GCA_024336885.1 Actenoides hombroni
ACAAATACAAACAAGAAAAAATAAAATAGATGGATCTTAAATTTCTAAAAATTGCGCCATGTGAAGTTTTTAGGTGTTATAAAAACAAAAAAAAAAAAAAAAAAAAAAAAAAAAAAAAAAAGCCCCAAACAACTTACTTTTGATCTTTGAACAGTTTTTATTACAGTTTTACACTCAGAAGCTGGGAAAATAAATTATTGGGTGGTTGGCTTATGAACTTGGAAGCTTTTTCTTATATTTTGTGTTGGTAAACTCTTGGTTTGTGTAAAAATTAATGTATTCAATGCAATTTGTTGCAGTTAAATCTTATAATAGTAAGACTTCCATTTCCTGATAAAGAGAATGAGACAAAACTTTCCTTTTTTGTTTCCAAGTTGTTCTTGTGTTCTTAGTTCTTCTCATGTTAGGAAAAGAAAAGCACAGTGGAACACATCAACCAGCACTTGTGCAGGTCTTTGTAGAGATCCCAGTAAAGGCAAACATGGAAATTAAGCAGTGTAGAAGGGCCGCTAGTTTTCAGCCTCTTGCTGTCACTTCAGTCATCTCATGCACTTCATGTGCATTGTACTTCTGTATGACTAGCATGCTCATGACATTTCCCTCCTCGCCATTTCACTCTATTTGTAGCACTGTGCACCAAAAGCTCTCCTGCCTTCATTTTTCAAGGTGTGTATGAGGAGTCCTTCCTAGGTCAGCGCATAGCCCTGCACCTAGTGTATAACCTTCTGTAGGCTGGTGTGGTGTCTGTGCTCCACTTCTTCCTTGGATGTGGACATCCCCTTGGAGATTGCAGAGAGCTTCAGCAGAGCAAACAAATGCTTGAAATGGTATTGGGCTTTATTTTCTTTAGTTCAAGAGTAAGAAGAGTTCTGAGAGGATGTAGAAAGCTTTATCAAAGCTACACTATGATCAGAGATAGAGCACTCGGATTTCTTGAATTAAAAAATACGCAGAAGCAGTGAATTTCACCTGTATTGTTACTCTGCTTTTTGTCATTAGTTCATCTGCCTTCTACGGAATTCACTGAGTAAAAAGCATTAGACCTACACAGTTCAGCCTCTTCTGCAATGCTTTCATTAATAAAACCAGAGTTTTGCTAGAGTTATTTAGGATGGGACAAGACAAGCAGGCTTGCTAGCTGATGGAATAAAGGAGGGAGACATTAAAGCTTATTTTATGATACCTTACTTTCATTTTCCCTTCTTCTGTTTTTCAGTACTGATTTTTGCTAGCTAAAAAGCTAGCTTCCAATATTCTCTTTTGATACGTTGAGTAGATCTATCATTGTGGCAGATTGTTGTCTGTTTCCTCTGTTTAATGCCTGAATCCTTGTTGCCTATGCTTATAATTGCTAACCGTGCTTAGGAACATGAGATCTACGATCCTTTGTCTTCACGCAACAACAGGTAAAATGTAACTGGGGAGAGGAATCTGCAGCTGAAGACAGGAGCTCAGAATTCTCCTTTCAGAAAGGAGGGGGGAAGGTTTTATTTATTTTGAATGCCTGGTCTCAGGTGAAATATTCTCTTTGAGAGTTAGCATATGTTTGCTAACTGAGTAGACTCAGGCAGTTAAAGTGATTCAAGGGCTTCTACCTCATTTCTGTGGCTGCAGCATCAGCACTGCCTGAAGAAATACTGTGAATTGGCTGCTAAGCCAACATGGTAAATGAAAGTTCATACTCATACCTGCTGTTCAGCCATTTGTGCTGCTGGGCTGGCAGTTCTGCTCTGGGTAGTAATTGTGGGTTTAACTTTCATACTGAAGCATATTTAAGCTGTTGGGAATGGTTGCTCTTTCTAACGAGTTTGTATATTGTCTTAACAGCCTTAAAGAGTTGCTGAGAGCCAAATTAATTGAATGTGGCTGGAAGGATCAGTTGAAGGCACATTGCAAAGGTAACAAGGGTCAATTAACTAATATCCTTTGTAATCAGTTGAGATTCTGCCCAAATAGAAGTCCCAGGTGAAAGCTTTACTGCCTAACAGCCAAGTTAAATGAGACTTGGGCAAGAGGAAAGTGTCCTTGGCAATTGGTTTTGCAAGCAGGGCAGCATCTTGCCAACTAAAATCTTGAAACTTCTCTGAGAAGAGAATTTGAGCTTCTGAGAAGAGTATTGGAATTGATTCTGTAAATATTCATGATGATACAGCTTTTTGTTTTGAGAGATTTTTGAGAGATCTCCTTACCACAGGAGGATAAAAACCAAGATAAAGGAAAATGGAGCAAATACATAACTTAGAACCGTAAGATAATTTTTTTCTGTGCATATGGGAGAGAAAGAAGTGCACTTGTACTCTTTCTGAATACAGTTCTTGAAAATAGATCATCAGATGAGAGAAAACAAGCAGGTGAACCTCTAAATAGCCAAATCTTTAGTTTTGTGTTAAGTATTTAGCATTTAAGTATTTAACATTTAGTTTTTAGTATTTAGCAGGAAACTGATCCAAATAGTAATTAAGCATCCAGGAATATTGCTGCATGATGAAATTTCCTTTACGCAAATAACAAATCCCTTGAGCTTTCGCGTGAATTCTGATTTGGTCTATTTTGCCTGGAAACTCAGTATTCCATTACAAAGTTGTTGGGTTTTTTTTGTAGGGCTGAGTGTGTTAAATTGTTTCCATAGGTGGATTTGCAGCGAAGGCTGAAATGTTTCATGCTTTCAACTGTCTGCCTGATGGCTCTGCCAGAGATTACCCATTTCAATAGTACAGATAGTGAAAGGGGTGTTTATCTGCCTTCTAAACTATATACTTTATACTCTGCCATAGTGAAGTTATGTAAGATTACTTGGTTTACATTAATATTCTGAACTATAACTGCAGCTGCTGACAATGGAAATAGGATTTCATTTGTCCTTGTTACGGGCCTAATAACCTCCAAAAGAAAGGACAGAGGAATTTTGGGGGTTTGCTGCTTTTGTTGTTTTGTGGGAGTGGGGTGTTTGCTTTTTCATATCTTGTTCTAGAGCCTCTTGCCATTGTGGATTAGGGGCAATAATTGAGCAATCCAGGATTAATTTCTACAGGGAATTCATCCAAGAAAAAAGAGTTTACTAATAGTTCCTGTCATGTCAGTTCAGAAAATATATTTAGTGTCTTGGGGACAATCAATCCCATGTACTGACATACACTTAAAAACATTCATGTTTAGACAAAATATTTTAGGTTTATGCTACTGAATTGAGGTTTTCTTCTCAGTGTTGACCTTTGAATTTTTCACTAGTCTTCAAGGCACTACAAGCAGACAATTGTTTAAATACTGGTATGTATTCATCACACAGTGTATCTTAGTCACAGGTGTTTTGCTTTACTGTAGGTGTACTCCTTTCAGATATGCTTTGTTATTTTGCTGAAATATATAGAGAGATGTTATTTAAACCAGTTAGAAAGAATAAATAGAAGAATAAAACTGTCTCTGGAACATGCAAAAAGGGAGAGCACAAAGTTGGGGTGTTTTTCTAATTGCATCTCTCACTATTATGTAAACAATGTGTTTGAAGAGATAAGCAGGCCAACTTGTGAACTGCTACAGCACTCCAGTAATATGCACACCTGGTAATGCTCAGATAAGCAAAAACTTTGTAACATTTAAAATATATGCTGATCAAGATGCATCAGTAGTGACAAGTCCTTATCCTATACCTGTGGTATTTATGAAAGATGAAATCCACCGTACAGTGCAGTAGGTATTGAGTTAGGTCACGTGGTACTTCATGTTTTCTGATGACCTGTGTATGTAGGCTTTGTCTCTTAATAATTGGCACAAGTTTTGTCTTCTAATAAATGGATGAAAAGCCTTAAAATATTGGTCTTGGTCTTCTCCAGATGTTATTAAAGAAAAAGGATTAGAGCATGTTACTGTTGATGACTTGGTGGCAGAAATCACTCCCAAAGGCAGAGGTAAGAAAATGCAAACGTGGATGTGGTAGTGCATCAATAAACGTATCAACCTGTGTTTCATTAATATTTTGAAAGCAGCATTCTGAACTTGCAGTGTTGAATTCAAGGAAGAATGTTAGTAGCTTGGTACAAATAAACCATGTAATATATGCCATTCAAAATCTCTGTAATGTGTGGATGACTTTTGCAGTTAGTTAGTCATGAGTCTGTACTCACCTCTGTAATTGATTTAATGGTCCCAAGAAAACTTGGGGTATGTAGCAGAGATGGTTTAAAATTCCAGTTCTTTTTAAGATGGAAAATCTGAACAGTACTTGTGTAATGGGAAAAGGAAAGGACATAGCATACAGATACAGAAAAATGGAATTTCTGAAGCTAGTACTGCAGTCTTCTTTATATAGTTCTTGGACTATAAGTGGAAGAAACTTCTTTAAGTCTTAAATTAAAATGGGCTTTCAAAATAACTTGCTGAAGACTTTGCGTTCATGGCTGAGATTTTATTTGTGATCTCAAATTTGTGAAGAAAAAAAGGTAGGATAATCAAACTTATTTCTGGTGATTATATCCTGTGTACTGCTGAATAATCCTTTACCTCGAACTTTCCAATTTTCTTGACTATGGCTAGGCAAAAAACTACCGATAACACAGTGTTCTCAAACTTCATTTTTTAGCCTATTTTAAATAGGAGAAATATAAATGTGCTATATGAAAATCAAGTAGTTTCAGTTACTTCAGGTATTATCAGAAAGAAAAAACAAAGAACAGAAGTAGCTGATGTCAAAGGTTGGTATTAGCAGGTTTTCCATTTTGTCTTTACTTCTTGCTTTCTTATTTGTGTTTCAGCCTTGGTACCAGACAGTGTAAAGAAGGAGCTCTTGCAAAGAATAAGAACCTTCCTTGCTCAGCATGCCAGTCTTTAACTTTGATATTCGTCTGGGATACAGTGTTTCAGTTTCTGTATTATGTCAGTTGTGTCAGGATTGGAATGCATACTTAAGGGTGGAAAATCTTTTTTCTTTTTTCTTTTTTTTTATATGATGAGTTGAAGCTTCTTTGCACTGCATTGGTTTCTTAAACTCGGTGGTATTTTAATAAAAAAAAATAATTGTGGACTTGTGGTTCTAAAGCTCTTCTATCAGTGCACTGTAATATGGTGTCACCTATTCCAGTTTTTAATAATCTGTAATTTTACATGGTTGGGCAGACTTGATGAGGTTTTTCGAAAAAAAGCAGCACAATTAACAAGTACATTAATTAGAAATGCAGTAGAGAAGGGGAAAGTCTGTGGAAAAGGGGATATAACATACTGCTGAGCATATCCTTTCTAGTTTTCCCTGAATAAGTAGCTGGACAGCATGAAGTTAAGACTAAGTGAAACTGTTGGGGGCATTCCTGAGGGTACTTCTTTGTTAGGGTGAGTGAAGCCTCTGACTTGAGTTGCAAATAATTCACTCAATAATTAAGGAGAGATTGAATTCTTCTCTCTCTCTCTCTCACACACACACACACAAAAAGGCAGACGTATCTCTCATCACTAATTCTTTTCACCTTTCCTTTAATTAAAGAGTTACTATTCTGATCCATGACAACCACCCTTTTCTAGCTTTGCCCATATTACTGCTGATTTTTAATTATGTGGATCCTTGGGGCCTTTTGAAATTTTAAGTGTAGCACAATAATAGCTCTCTTAGGATGATACATTTTAAATTCTTGTATCGGGAATGGCAGCATCGGTCAGGTCTATAAATAGCTGCAAAAATAACGTTGATGAATAGAGAGGATGAGGCAAGAGTCTTTGAAATGGGGACATTTAATTAGTGTAGGCTCTATTTGAGATGTCTAATAGATTATGAAGTGCCAGAGAAACATAAGCAGAGTACTCGCATACTGCTGCGACTGGGCTACTCTGACAAATTAACTGACTCCACACCGATCTTCGTACTTCTAATTAGAAGAATACTCTCTAAACCGTGGGGCCCGGGAGGTGGCGGCCGCTCGGGTTGGTGGGATGGGCCGCTCCGCAGCGAGGAGCCGCTCGGGGGCAGCCGCGCCTCAGGCGGGGGCAGCTCCGGGCCGCGCCGCGGAGCCGGGGGCCTCCTTCCCGCGCTGCGTGCCCGCCCGGCGCCGGGCCGCGGCTGCTTTGAGCGCGTCGCTGGGCTGGGCTGGGCGGGAATGGCGGCGGCAGGACCGTCGGTACCGGGCTGGGAGTGGTTTAACAGCTGGTCGGCTGGGAACTGGGGAATAGACGCAAGAGAGGAGTCCCGGCAACAGCCGAAGGTGAAGTCTGGCACTAGGCGGCAGTCAATATAAACCGGGCGATACCCGTGCTCAGCGGGACAAGATGTAACCCGCCACGAATGCCGTTTGTCTGTACAAGGCCAAGTTCCTGCTGAGACTGTAAGGTGTCAGGAGTGGGATGAGGGGTGTGCTGCAGCACACAGATCCTCCTCCTGGGCGCCTGGCTGGACGCTTTCCAATCTGCTGCCGTGCCAGTTGGAGCACACTTGCTGTATGTCATTGTCTCTACAATGGGAAATAAAGGTGGATGTCAGAAAGACGGAATTGCTTTCTTCCACTCAAAAATCCAACTTGGTTTTTAAGTTTAGTTGCATTCAGTATGGTAGTTCAATGCTTGATTGCAATTTCATTTGCAATGAATATGCTCTCTTTGAATTGCATATATGTATATTTATTCTGAGTTCTTCAAGCTAGACTTGATTTACCCAATGCTAATACCTGGTGGAATACAGAACGTTTCTTCACACTATCTAGCAGAATATGCACTAGCGGAGTGTATATTTAAGGCTGTAAAATACCATCCATATTCTTACTCTTTTGTTCTTAAGGGTTTTGCTGATACTCTTTAATATTTTGCATGTGACTTTGAAAGTCTTTGCTTGATGAATGGCTACAGTGTGTTATGAGCACACAATAACTTGCTCCTGAGCTTCCACTTGATTTCCTTCACTGTGGTGGAAGAGGGCCAGACTTAAGGTATTCATACACTGAACTGTGAAAGGCTTTTCGTCTGATTAGTAAACATCTGAGATTCCATCTAGAACATGAAATGCAGTTGCTGTAAGTGCAAGTGTGGTTCTCCTCTGTAGGCAGCTCATGCATGGCACAGAATAAAGACTGAACACTGTATGAATTTTCAGAAAGTTGTGCTGACCAATCTGAAGTTGAAGGCTTGACAAATAGCTCTTTCACATGGTTCCAAAAATAAGCTGTAAAGTTCTGCCCAGACTGGCTTGAAATGCAAGAACATTCAGAGACTCAGAAGGAAGAGGAGCAAGTGACTGCCTGCCAGACACACACCAGCAGCTCCCATCTCAGAGTAACGCTGCCTGCTCTCTGAGGTGAACGAGTCCTCACAGTGAGTTCTGTTAATCACACCAGTGTAGTCTCCATACAGTAGAGCATGACTGACAACATGTGCAGATCCAAATTACACTGGAATGGACTGGTTCATAGGTATCTTGATGGATCTTCTAAGAATGAAAGTAGATTTGGGGTGATATCAGCAATGGGAGATGGTTTCTTGAGGAATAAATAGGTGCCCTTAGGGTCCTCATATTTTTGCTTTATCTGCTGGTTTTATCCTCAAACGCAGTCCTAGTTTCTGCTGATTTGGTTGAGTACTGAAAACGGTAACATTCAGGATTGAGCCAAAATATTCTTCTGTTGAGGTTTTTTTCGCACAAATAAGATGATCTGTGTTTTTAAGGGTTCTGTACCTATAGCATATACAGACAGATTAATGCATTAACTACTTTTCCTTCAAAACTTCATCGTTTTCAATGTCATGAAATGCATCTGTCCCTTACAAAGGCAGACAGCACCCAGAACTAGATAGAAAAGAAGTGACAATTTAGGATTGATATGAATTAGCTGTGGGCGTATACCTTTAGGTGGCAGCTGTATATGTACTCTCAAGCAGCTGATTCAGCTTGGTCTTTTTGTAGACAAGCCTGTGAAAAATAAAATTGGTTCTAATCCAAATCCTATGTGACAGTGAATTGAATAGTCCTACTGCTGTCAATGAAAGACAATGGAAAAAAGTTAGCTTAGCCTTTCCCTTAGTCAGGCCCTGAGGGGTCAGAAATAGACAATGAACTGAAACTGGTTAGATTCTAATTTGTCTGATAATTATTTCCCCATGAATACTTCTCCACATTAACACAGTCCTGTCAAAAAATGCTACAAACCAGTAACATGGCCAAGAAATTCTGCTGGGATGTCAAACTTACATCTTGGATTGAACCTTACTGTTTTGCTACCAAAGTTTTTTTGATTGTTTTGGGTTGTTTGTTTTTTCTTTTTTTTTTTTCTTTTTTTTTTTTTCCCCATTCTTCATGTTTACAGCCATAATGTTTCAGTACAAACCTTTATTACTTGGATAACAAGTATGTCTGAAGTGTGTTTAAATGTAAGAGTTCATCAGTGCTATTAAAAAATTATTGCTGCTTTTTTCTCAGTTCTGCTCTCTGCAGGGTCCTTTGGGGTGACAGCTCTGCACTACCTAGCCCATGTCCTCATCTTTTCTTTCACATAATGCTTAATTGTAGTGATTGTGGCACCTTGATACTTTGATTTTAACTTCGTGCTGACTGAGTTTTCAGTGGAGCAATGAAAAATAGCCAATGCTCTTACTTTCTCTGAATTTGTAAATATTTGCAATTGCAATCAGAATTGTGTTCTACTTGGCCTGTTTTTCTCAGCTATTCAGTTTCTAAAAGAAACAGCTGTGGCTGCAGAGCCAAATTTGTAATGACTGGTGCCCAAAATGAGGAAAAATACATTTCTTTCCTCATAAATAATTTATACTTCACCACTTTAGTATAATGAATAAGTTAATCAGCATTCTGCTTGGAATGAGAAAAGGCCTAAGCTCGCTTTAGCATATTTCACATTTACCATTGTGCTTTCCATCTGAACAGCATTATTCTTAAAAATATTCCTTATGCTTATCTTATAAGCAGTGAAGTGATTTAGAAGTAGATCATAAAAAATATCCCTCTAAGAAATCCCTGCTGTTTTCTGTTTGTTGGGGTTACTAGGAAAGGGATTATCCATTCCTTGAATCCTAGATCCTGAGGTAAAGTATCAAGTTTCTGCTGATAAAATCTGCAGCTGGCAGCCTGTGGGTGAACACTGAGAAGGGCAGAGCAACCCGGCCTCTTCTGTTGGCTGGCTCCCATCAACTGTCTGTGTACACAGTCAGCACAGTGGTGAGTTTTTACATCCAATGCAGAGGGCAAAAGCAACACTTAATTGCCTGGAAAGCAGTGACACTGGAAATCATAGTGAGAAACTCATCGTCTGCTCCATGGGATCTTTGCTTATGAACAGAGATGAACATAGAACTGATTTTTGCTTTGTATGCTATGTGGGTGAGACTGACGCTCATGATGTACCCCTTGCAGTTTTGAAAGGAAGAAGGAAAAAATGGAGCACTGAAAGAAAAAAGGGAATTACTGAGGGTTAGCACTGCTAGTTAAGATTTACAAATCTCACAGTGTTAGTTTAGTGAAAAGAAAGCAGATGGAAATATACGGTTGTGATGTGCCAAAATCTCAGGGAGAAAACAGGAAACAGGGACCTTTAATCTAAAAGAGAAAGGTATAAAGAGTAGATGGAAATAGCAGTCAAGACAAAGTCAAATTTAAAATGACTTGGCGCTTGTAAAAGTACAGCTGCTTAATCACTGGAACAAACCATGAAAAACTATGGTGGCTCCTTCATTTTTCAAAGCTTTCCTGAGTACCAGATGCCTGTCTGGAAGAGTTGCTTCAGTTCAGAGTTACTCAAAGTTTCTGGAAATGCAGTATCACCTACAAGTGTTCCCCAGAGCTGGCAGCAGCAGCTCAGCTTCTTCCAGATGAGAAGGGAAACCTAAAATAAATACTTAGTGTTTATACTTCTGCTCCCTTGCAAAAGAAACAGAGACATCCCCAAAACTGTAAGGTCCAGAGCAGTTCACTGATTTGTATAAATGTCCTCAGTTTTTTAACTCCTCTATCCTGGAAGAACAGAGTGCCATCTCAAATGCTATCTTATAACACTTTCCAAGGTGAACCGTTTAATGCAATTTCCATAAAGAGAAATGCTGCTTTAGTTGAACACAAGCCAAAGTTGTTAGCCCCAGTACAGGTGTAACTGGGTGAATGCAACGCCCTCAGAATCTACGATGGAAATGGCAGTAGCAGTTAAGCAATACAAAATTTTTAAAAAATTTTTTTTTTTTTTTTTTTTTTTTTTTGTAACTTGGATTGAAAATGCTCCTGTCCAGCTAATCTGTTTGTTAACTTTTTCGTGTGCATTTCATTCTGAGATAAGTTTCTGCCCAATTCCTGGATCAGTTTGCTAATATTTGAGTAGTTCAGATTACATTTCAAAACAGCTGTTGGCATATTTTTTGCAAGGAGGTGTTTCATCCAAGAGTCAATGGATGAAAGAGGACTGTTCTTCCTGTGTTGAATAAAGATCAAAAAGAGAACTTTGCTTGGTTTCTGCCTAGTGACTACTGCAAAGATGAGAAAGATGACTTAAAATGCTTCCTCCCTGTCATAAGGAAAAAGGAAAAGTTGATAAAGAATAAAAATATGTATTTAATTTGCTTCCTCATTTCCCTTCTTTCATTGCTGTCTCCTTAAACTATATATACAAGGTTACACAGCTATATTCAAAACCAGCTGTTGGGTTTTTTTCCCTCATCAAAACTGGGATCTAGATGTGCCAGTCCAAATTTTACTGAGACAGTGAAGTTTGCTTGAAGCTGGCATTGATTTTAGTCAGATTTTGGGAGCTCAACACTTCCAACAGCCACTTGGGATTAGCACATAGGTGCTTAAATAAGAACTTGAATTTTTTTGTCTTTGGGTCATGACATAGGTCTTTTTTGCTCAATTGATTTTAAAATGGGAAATGGGAGGATTAATTATTAATTTAACATTTTTTTTTCTTTTCCCAACTTTAGAATAATACTTGAAATGAGATTATTAGATCTGGCAAAGGGCACGAACAAAAGAAAAGAAACTCACATTTTACCAATAGCTAGAAATTCTTCTAACAAATGCTGAAATATGAACAAAGAACAATTTCATGATTCTCCCTACCTCAAAAGAAGAACCCAAAACCTAGAAAGAAAATCCTTTGCTTTCCTAAATGCTTTCCCAGCAAAACTTTATCTTATCTTTCCATGCTATGCACTCTGTCTCTTAGGTGCCTAAATGTGCATCGTACACATGCAGACACGAACACACAAGAATATCTGTGGAGATGACTATTTTATAAAGCAACATGCTAGATACTCAGGTATTTAGAGGATTTAAATTCAAATGCTAACACTATGTCTAGAATCCATCTTCTAATAAGTTCAGTTTAGTGCATATAATTCTTTTTCCCTCAGTAAGAAACAAGAAAGGCTGTGCATGTCAGTCAAACAAGATTACTTAATGGCTACATACTACAGGATGGAAAGGAAGATTTTTCTATTTGGTGATGAAGTGATAAATTAGTTGAATAAAGAATAGGTCCCATTATTGCCTCCCTAATTTGCAGTTGAGGAATATGAGGATTGTAAGGAATATAAAGCATAAGCTTTCTTCCCATATACAAAAGCTAGGGAATTAATTATTTTTTCTGTCAATCCTAAAGCTCTAGTTTGTGCACCTGTTTTATGTATGACAATCAGTAACGACTGAGAGCCAACATGGATCATAATCACCTGTAATACATTTTAAGTGGAATTTAAGCATCAATATCCACATTTGCTGTCTAAAAGCTGCTCAACTGCAACCACATGGTAGCTACAGAAATTCTTAAGTATTGTCACTGTGGATGCATTTATTGATTCAAAGTTAAGTCTATTCACAATCCTGTCTCTCTATGTGTTGGAATTGCCCTGTTGTTTGCAGCTAAAGGAGGCATCCAGATGGCACCTAAGGGAGACTGGGATCTAGGAGCCAGACAGAATGCTTTAATCCCCCTGTGATCTGAATCCCAAGCACACCTTGCACCTATTGAAGGGATTTACTTCCTGCCAAATTGCAGCAGCACACAAGTAAATGAAGCACATATACTGTAGGAAGGAGAATTCATACTGAAAGAGAGACTGTATCCCTTTTATAGACAGAATGAAGTTATTAAATAGAAACAAGAACATATCAGGGTGGCATCTACCCAGTGGTTATGGAACAATCAACCATGAAGAGATGGAAGTTGCTTTAGGTGTAAAGAAGTGACACCAGCAAACTTGCACATTTGTGATGTGACTGATACATTTATTCTTAATATCTGTAAAAGAAAAGAAAAGGCATTGTTAAAAGAAATGTAGTTCCCTAGCAAACTTTATTAGTTTACTGCAGGATTACATACATTTGTTGTGGCAATGAAATATCTAAGATCTCTTGGGGAAAACTAACTGAACCAAAGGAATCCAAGATAAAAACTTGAGAGCTAAGGGTTAATGACATTTTTGGACAGAGAAGTATTTATCCCTGCAAATATTTATTTTAGAAATTAAATTATATTATTCCTAAATTTGAAGTTGCATAGTTATGTTTTTATGAAGACAGTTATTCTTCATTACTGGTCTATCAATATCTGGAATTTCTTCCCATTAACGCAGCAGCCACACACAGGTCTGTTGTGCATTTAGGGGGATAGTGCGGCTGAGTGACTGGCAGTTTTCATATCAAGTGTGAGTGTTTATATCCATATTTTAAAATGTTTCATTCTCACTGTGTCATATTCCCTGTTGAGTATACAGGCTGTAATGCCCAACCCGGAATACAGAATCATAGAATGGAATCACAGAATGGTAGGGGTTGGAAGGGACCTCTGGAGATCAAGTCCAAAACCGCTGCCAATGCAGGAACACCCAGGGCAAGCCACACAGGAACAGATCCAGGCAGGTCCTGAAAGTCTCTAGAGAAGGAGACTCCACAACCTCTCTGGGCAGCCTGTTCCAGGCTCTGTCACTCTCACAGTGAAGA
>WUAM01000347.1:1763589-1777191 GCA_024336885.1 Actenoides hombroni
GTGCTCGGGACGCCCCGGGGCTGGGCGGGCCCCGCCGGCCCGCGCCCAGCGGCGGGCCTGGCCTGCCAGCCCCGGCACGGCGAGGCCCGTGGCCGCCCCATGTGTCTGCCCGGATGGTCTGGGTGCCCTTGGGGCCGAGATGGGGGCCCTGTGGAAAGGGAGCGGGGGAGGAAGGGGCGCGTCCTGTCGGAGCTGGCGCGGTTTAAGCTTTTTTTGTGTTTCTGGGGAGTCTGCGGGACTGCGCTGCTTGGGGTTACCGAGGCTGGAACTCTTCTTTGTTCGTGCTGACTGACAAATTGAATAAAAATTAACGTGAAAGTTGCTTCTGAAAACTTACCTCTAACAGGTCGCAGAAAACTTAAGTGCTACCATCTGGCTTCTGTGCTGCCTTTAATAACCCTGGAGCCCGGGCTGTTCTGTAGAATGGTGGGGCAACACCTCATGGTCATGAAGTTACAATGTAAGAGCATCAGTTGCCCATCTAATGAAAAACTAGCATAGTTTGCCATTTTACAGTCATTCTGAATACTCTAGAAATACAGAGGAGCCCAGCAGCGGTTTCTTTAAGCCGTCTTGCACAGCATGTCTTGTAATGTGCCTTGACTGTAAATAGCCGATGCTTGTCAAGGCAGCAGGTGTTGCAAGATGATTTTGTGGTAATAACAGGATATGTTAACTTGTAGCTACACAGAAAGCCAGAGCCAACAGGTAACTTAAATTCAGGATGACTAATAAAGGCTGGAACGCAACTGGGATCTCTTGAGCTCTGGTTCTGCATCTGAGAGCTTCACCAGTGTTGTGAATTGAGTTACATGAGTTAGTGCATTATGTGAAAGACTTCTTGCAAATGTGATATGCAGATGTGTTGTAGTGTTTGGGATTGTATGACCTCAATCTTTATGTTCTGTGTGCTGGTTTTCAGAAGGCAGTAGCATATATAGGTAAGGAATTATCAAAGAATGACTGTGACTATTCAGTGGACAAAAACTTTCTATTTTAACTAATGCCTTGAAAAACAGAACTTAGTCTGATTCAGAACAGAAAGCTTCAAGAGTTCACATTAAGATTGGAACTATATTCAGTATCTTGGAGAGGAAGGGGGGCGATGAAGTGGTATTACTGCAGAAGTCTCATGGCTCTAGGAGTAGCACATTTAAAAGAAAGCTGCCCCTGTATATATCGTATAACAACAGAGTGTTGGGTGTCTGGGAATAACTTGGGAGTGGCCAGTGTACAGCAATTTTTACTGCCTTCAGTTAGGCAAGTATTCCTTCTTGAATTTGGTATCTTCTGCAGCTGCTGATAGTCTTGAAATCTCTCTCTGGATTTGAGTGCCTTGGATGACTTAGCTCACTCCCATAAACTGTAGGCAGAGTAGCCTTCTCTCTGAACTACCTCACAACTGCCTAGTTAGGATGCTTGCACTGAAAGTTGGAGCATTAGTGTTGAAACTACAGTATTTCTTGCAGACATCCCCCAACCACCTACCTATAGTAAGGTAGAGGAAATGCTTCCTAATCTTTCATTGGGATTCTGCTCCTCTAATGCCATAGTAGCACACCCTCAAGGTTCAGTCATGCTGCCATTTCATGTCTCCTTTTATCACACTCAGTGGTAAAGGCATTGACGTGGTAAGTTTTCTCCTTCTTCCTCAGTCTTCCCGATATTATGTTTCTATATAAAGAGATTAAAAAGCCCCTCAAACAAACAAAAAAATCAAACACAGTAATCAGCCAGGAAGAGGGGAGTGGAACCTTCTCATTAGTCTACAGAATTGTGGTTGATCTCTTTGAAATGCAGGAGATGTCAGTGATGTCTTTCAGTACCTGACTGAATGCTGTTCCTGAATCATTACATTGCCTTTTTTAAAATACAGAATGCCTTTGTACACCTTGTAGTATACATGACTGGGAGGAGGGTTTGTGTGCTTGAAAATAAACAGGGTTTTTAGCTCTATCTACTAATCTTTGTAAGATTCTACTTCCCTATAAACCTGCTTGGGTGTCTTCATATTGGTGTGGCCACTCTTCTACAATTTCATACAAAATACTAAGAAATCCTATCTGTGCCACTGGAACTTTGAACTAATGTGGTTCTTATGAGGTGTTTATCAGCTGTTCTAGGGAAAGCACATTGGTTCAGCGGTGCTTTTGTGGAGTTTTGATGCTGACGCATGTAAACCCTCAGGGCCATGTTAGTACTGGGAAATGGGCTTCTCATTTTGCTTTAGGAGAGTGAAGCTTTTTTTTTTTCCCCTGTGGCTACTCGCATAAATATGTAGTTGGTGGGGAACCTTTCACCTTCAGACAAGTTATTTTAAGTGTTGTTTTCGACATCATCCTTTGGCTATTTCGCTGGCTGTGTTTAACATAAAGTAACAGTTTCTAAGATGTCTTCGTGTATTCATTCTAGTCACAAATGAGCTGATGTGAAAGAAATGTAATAAATTCCTAAAGCACTGCTAATTCAAGGCAGAAATCCCACTGCGAAGATGGTGGTATCTAAAGAATACTACACAGTATAAATCAGTCAGCATTGTAGAGGAACAGAGGGCAGGGTAGGTGCTGTATAATACAGGTGTTTTGACATTGTTTTCCCTGGCAGTAGATGAGTTAACTGGCAAAACAAGTCTCTAAAGCAATGTTAGTGCTACAGAGTGACTTCATTTTGGAATCTGTTCCATCCCTTGAAATATAGTTTAAGTGGTGTTAGTGCAATTAGGTATGAAAGAGGAAGTGCTTCTCCTGGTGACAAAGTGCTCATTGTACGGTGGTGACCAGTGAGAATGGTTCTTGTTGCACCATAGTTGACTAACTCAGGTGGACTGTGCGTGCTGTGGGTCATTTGCTGGCTAGTGTCAGTGAAGTCAGAGGTGCCAGGAGTTCTAATGAGGCCACTGCTGCAAGCTGAAAGCAACATAAAAATGTTTCAATTCAGTAAACTTCTGAAATTTCCCTCCCTACACTGTATTTCCTTTATGGATCCATAAAATGGTTTTGGGAATAAGTTGCCTCACTCTTTTGACTTGGCTCTAATGTGTTTAACATCTTGCTGCTTCCATGCCTTAATCCTTTCTGTGCTCATCTTCCACATGAGCATCTGCTGTGACTTTTTACCAGTGGAAAGCAGTATGAGATCTGCACGTCAAACTCCAGCTAAATTTGCTGTCTCTTACAAAAACTGTTGCATTGACTGCTAGCATTAAATTGATTAGGACTCGTGTCCTGCTTTGTTTACTTGTTTATATCTGTTGCAATGGAACTTAGATGTTCAGTTGACAGTAAGTGATGAATGCAATACATTAGAAGCAATCTCAGTAACGGGAGAAGGAAAGCTCTCTCCCGTGGTACAAATGGGAAGCTGAGGCATGAGGTGTGATACGCACAGGAGCGTATCCGGCTGATAGACAACTTGGTCACATTTTCTGAATTCTAGCCCAGTGTTTCACCCCTGCCTCCAACTTTTAAGAAATGTTCTAGGATTCTTACTGGTGCACTGCCACTTTGTGTTATGTCTCGGTGCTGTCCTGTGTCATAGTTGGCTGCTGATGTAATTGTAGGTCCTTCTGGGATTGATTATCAAGGAAAGGCTTAAGAGAAGTGAAGGGAAGGAAGAAGCTTGTGGGCCTACCATTTAGCATTGCACTGTTCAGTATTTGTCCTCACTCGAGATAAGGGTGGTATGTGGCTGTGCTTTTTTTCCTAGTGTTTGAATAAGGTGGACAAGACAAGAATGAGCACTTTGTTTTACTTAGCAAGTTTATTGGAATAGTATCAGGTGAATTTAGTTTGTAGTGGATTGAGGAAATACCAGCGTTGCATGTAAATTTTTTATTCATGCTGCTGCCTCAGAATATAGAGTTATTTATCTTTGAGAAAATTTATTAATGTAAAAAACCAACTCAAACCAAAAACCCACCAGAAAAGAAAAAAAAAAACCCAACACAACAGAAGGCACAAAAAAACCCCTCAAAATGTTTAGCTTACCTTTGACTTTTTTTTAGGTTTTTGTTTTGTGGCTTTTTTGGTTGGTTGGTTTGGGTTTTTTTGTGTTTGGTTTTTGTGGTTTTTTTGCTTGGTTGGGGTTTTTTTTGTTTTGTTTTTGTTTGGTTCTGGGGGGTAGTGCTATCTTTAGAGCAACAATGCAAATGCTTCAAGTGCTGTTTCAGACACTGGGGAGAATGCTTGACTTGTCCTAATCTTGAGCCAGTAATTGGTTCGAGGTTCTGTTTTAAACAGCTTTTAGCATATTGCTAAAATTAATGCATATATACTGCTTCATATCTTAATTAGCAATATCAAACCTAGATACACTGATGAAAGTACGTTTTAAAGGTGGATGATTGCTTATATTGCTGTGGCTAAGTGAGAGCACCTTGTTGCCAAAACTCTGGTTGTGCAGCTGACAGTTGGTAGCGTACAGAGCGTAATTGAGTTGGGAAGGCTACGATCAAGCTCAGAAGAGGCAGGAAAACCGGTCCTTGCTGTCTTGAAGGGCTTTCTGCTGCCACGGTTGAAGTGAAATGCAGCTCTGACACAAATACGTTACGTGGTGTGTGTGTATCTCTCTCATCATAACTCTGGAATTTTTGCATGACACTTAGAAAGTGGAGAAGGACAAGTTATTTGATTGTTATGGAGAATGATGGTAGCTATTGAACGCTGCCAAACAGGCATGCTGGTGATATTGGAAGCAGTGTCACCCATGTATAGGAATGACTTGTGCACAATTGATTAGCTTCTGGTGACTAACTCTTGTCAGTGGTGGAGCTCACAAGCTTGCAAGCCAGGCTTCTTGTGGATTCTGGCTGGTTTTTATTGTTTAACTTTCTATTGACAAGTGGATACAGTATACGATTCAATAGATTAAAAAAGGACATGAGTTGAAAAACTGGGATTTTTTGTGTGTGTGCACAGACATATACGAGTGTGTGCACAGATATATAGATGTAGCTGACACACTCAAATGTTGGGTTGGTTGTAGTTCTGCACTTGGGTGATAAACTTCCTGGTCCTTTGAACTTGGACGTTAATAACACTAAGTTTGCAGAGATTTTTGAGTAATGGTTGCTTCCTAAAACAACCTTTTCAAACAGTAGTTTGTTTTTTAATTTAGGATCTGCCCGGAGTGGCCTGCGTGCCAGTTAGGTAAGCTGAACAGCAGGGGAGAAATGGCTTTACTCTTTCTAACTTTGAGTACTTTTCTACTCCTTCACCACAAGCTGATAGAAGTGTGCATTCTGATAGAGGAGAATGGAGTGAGCTTCTAAACAAGCTTCCTTTCGGAAAAGATGAACCTTTATTCTCATTTCAGCAGGTTACCTGCTCTTCATACCTCAAATCCCGGGTGACTTCTAGCTGCCTCTTTTAAAAGTAGCGATCTCTTTCACTAATTCAGCCTTAGTTTGTAGTAATTTCAGCCTTTTAGAATACAGAACTATCCACCTATTTACTATGTACCATGGTTTTTTTCCTAACTTTCACTGTTTCTTCAAATTCTTGACTTCATTTTCCCATCACCTAGATATTGTCCAAATTGGTTATTCCAGAAGGTAGGAAGTGCTTGAGCACTATATGAAATTACAGTACTGTCTTTAAAAGGTTAATATGTTGGATGGTGTCTGCTCTTCTTGCTTCTTTGTGGGAAGTTTGATGGTTTCCTCTTCCTGTTGGATGAAGAGTTCATTTAATAACCACTCTTACATAAGGTCCTCCACACTTTTAAGTCTTGCATGAAATGAGATTAAGACAACGCTGGTGTTGAAGTAGAGGTGAAATGTGTCCTATGAGGCCTTTCTCCTGAGCTACAGCTTGGTAGTGTGGTCTGTAATTTGGTGGTTACTTACTGACTTAAGCCTCCTATTTTACAGTAAAAGGGTCTGTTTGTTTAATAGCCACTCTGTGATTTTTCAGTAGCAGAAGTTCCTGGACTATGTGAAGCAATATTTCCAGTACTATATTATCACGGTGTTTAGTATTAGTTACATTATCTTGCTAATGAGCACCAATAAAAGATAAATAGAAGCTCCATGAAGCTCACAAATCCCATTATGTACTTTTTAATAAAATCCTCAGGGCAGTATTGGAGCAGCCTACCTAATGATCCACCTTCCTGACTCTTCCTAACTTAAAGCCTGGAATGTAAAAAGTGATTTAAATGCCATAACATATTTGAAATCAAGCTGTCCTTCTATGGAATACTCATGGCCTGAGGAAAATGTCACAGGGCTGCCTTCTCTTCTCACCAGGAGGTATGTTAAACTTGCAACAGAAAATGTTGTTACAAGTGTAGATGTATACAATGAAAAGCTGTTTGTGAAGCTTAACCTCTTATTGTGTACTCTGAAATGTTCACCTGTAGAAGAAAGAAAAGGGTTCCTTGAATTACATCAGATTATTCTGACTCAGGCTGTACCTATTTGAAGGGATCTGTTGGAGTAATGTGATATACCGAGTATAAATTCTCTAGATTATCAAACTGACACTGAAAAATAACTGCCAAGATAAGTGGTTTCAGACAAAGATGAGCTTTTCCTTGGCTGGGTTTGCCAGCGTGACCCAGCCTGGCATAGGAATATTGATCGATCTGGGGGGTACCGGTGCTGTAGTGCACACAAGATGAACAGTCTTTCTTTGATGATTTTTCAGTGACGCTGATTCTAAAATAAACAATTTCTGTTCTCATCGTACATTGCCATCAACAGGGAAACTAAATTTAAATGACCAGTTTGGGGTTTTGACTTAACAACTAAATTTATAATTTGTATGTGCAAGACTTGCTGAAGCGAGAGCTGCTGAGTGATGGCTCTGTTCTCCTGCACCGCTCGCCTTTGGTGCCGTTGTGTCTAAGGCAGGTCAGCTGTGCAGTCCCTGCAGCTGACTGCCCACACTTCCCCTTTAGAAGTCTCTTTCCCTGTGATTGTGCTGTTTCTTTAAAGGCCGTATGCATCAGGTACTTGTATTATTTACACCAGTGAAATGCCCTGATAGCAGGCAGGTAGCATCTTTGCTCCAGGTAACTCCTCTCTTTTCTTGAGTTAAAATAGTTTGACAGAATGCTTCTTGCTTGTCAGCAACTGAGGAAAATTGACTTTAAGAACTATGTAAAGATGTATAATCCACTACCTCTGACTTTTTTTTCTTTTGCAGGAAGGGTTTCTCACCATGGCCATAACACAGTTTCGACTCTTTAAAATCTGTACTTGCCTGGCAGCAGTGCTTTCTTTCATTAAAAAGTTAATATGCAGGTAAACATGTGTTCATTTGGTTACCTTTTCTTTTTTAATTACAGGTTCTTCTTTCCTCCCAACACTCACCCATTACTTTTCCCAGTTCTGATTTTAGTAATTGCACAACAATCAAGACATATAAAATCATAAGTCAAATTCCTTCTTTAATCTGGATATTGCTTCAGAGTTCAAAAGTCTGTGTAGAGCAGCTGTCAGGGGATTTTGTGGTATGACATCTCTAATGATGGGTGTTTCTGAGCACCTATGACAGGGTTTTAAAATTGCCTTTTAAAACTATCCTGTGTGAGATTTGAAGAAAAATAGTTTTCTGCTTTTTCTAGAAGTCCTTGACAAGTGCTGTTTTGCTTTTTTAAGAGATTCAGTTAACAGCAGCATCTATCAGTAGGCTTTCAGTACAAACATAAGCGATTTCATCCTGCTCTGTTAAGGAAACAGTTGCCTGAGATTCTTCTGAGATCAGATTCTTCTGCCTGTGGAAGTTTCCAGATTGAAGGGAGCTGGGTTTTTTTGGTATTTTGTTTGGGTTTTGATTTTTTTGTTTTTCTTTGGTTGCTTTTTTTTTTTTTTTAATGAACATGACTTATTTTTTGCTTACTCTTTTAAGTCATACTTAGTGTTCTTTTGTGTTGTAGACCTGTGAATGCAGCAGTGCAGTGCCTGGGAGCATTCAGAAAACGCTCAAGAGTTAGGGTTGTGCAATAGTGAGGGTTCAACAGTGCAGTGGCAGAGTACCTGAGAGAGATCTTGGAACTGTGCTCTCATGTCAGCTACTGGTTCTTCCTGTCACTCTTGCAGAGTGCTGTTTTAGATAAACAAATAGCAACCTAGTGAAATGTATTCTCCTTTTGTGTATGAACTTCTCTTCTCTGAATAAAATTAGTTAAAAGAATGAAATTTAAAAACTTTCACATAAGCAAGTCAGTGGATCAGATTAGTTCACTACATTAGCTATAGATGTTTTTCCTGTTTAATGTCAGCTGCAAAGAACAGCTTGATAAATTGTTTTTCTGTAATGCACCCCTCCCTGTGTATGAGTGTGCCTGATAACCAGCAAATGTGATTTAATTCAATGGATATAAGCTAGTACTTACATAGATTATACAGTCTACATTAGCTTTTCATTTAAACACGTGCTTGTAGAGGTCCTGCATCTTTCTAGTCAGAGTAAAGCCCACATATAGTACTAGTCGTCTCTTTAGTTAAAACTTTCTTTGATGCACAACAGCCTGCCTGAATCCACTGTTTCCAAGAAATGAAAGCTATAAATATAAAAAGATAGGAAACTTCATTCTTTTTAAAATCTCCAGTTATTTTCTCTGGCTGAGAAATCTGGATACTGCTAATTAGTAAGGCAAAACAAAAGCAAGAATTCTCAAGGCATTTGGCATTCAGAGCAGTCATCAATAGCTGTCTAATGATGGTTGTGACACAACTGTGTCCCTAAAAGCCTCTTGTTCCCACTGTAGAAAAAGTAGTGGAGATCTGTAGCCTTCTTTAGTGCTGCCCTGTGTAACATGTTCCTTCCCATGTTGTATGACAGAAGCTGTTTCCTCTCACCTTCACCCTTGTCAGTGTAATCACTTTGGCTGGATTAATGTTATAAGGCACTTGCTGAAGTCCTCTAGATCATATAAATACAGAAGTATATGTAATTGCACAAGCGATGGTCTAGAGTAGTATTAAAGATACGTGTCATACAGGTCTGAAGGAGAATGTTTCCAAGCTTGGTTTTCCTTTAGAGACATTAACTAAATCTAGTCAGCCAGAACCAGAAATTTCTGCTGTGTTTGAGGGAACAGTGTTTTCACCTTCCTATACCCCTAAACTGTGTTGCTTTTCAGCTTAAAGGAGCAGTTTCTAAACTGGCTAGACTTTGTTGTATAAAGATAGAAAATTTGATGATAGCATCTGATCTTTCCTAAAGAAGAATCTGCTTGGCTTGAAGTAGGAAGAATATATCTAATCACTCCTCAGAATGCAGCAGAGGTGGTTTCACAGGCAATTCAGCTATTCTGAGCTGATGATAGAATGTTCTGTAATAGTAAAACTAATGGTCGTAGTTTCCCAGTTTTATGCTCATCTGTAGTAATAAATGAAACTTCACTTTTCCAAGCTATGTAAGATCAATGACTGTCCTGCTATAGGAGCTTACACTCCTTGGGGAAACCATGTGTGAGTCTGAATTTCATTCCCTTGGGTTGTAAGGTCTTAAAATATAGTGAATGTCAACAAAGAATATTTTAGTTATTATTGTGATTTTGGACCGCTGTCATTAAGTAACTCTCTAGGTGGTTCATTTGCAATGCATTAGTGTTTCTTTTCAATTAAAATTATTTGATATAGTTGCTGAAACACTGTAATTGAAACTGTGTTCTTTAAGTAGAAGCATGTTTTGAACAGAAGCTGTTGAGTTGTTTAATCTTGCACTACCTCTGTGTAGACTTTGAAGGAAAAAGTGCTTTCGAGGCCCCTTCAGATAAGCAGCTCAGAACAGCTTAACGTTGAAGACAAGCAGAAAGATTTCTCAGTTTACAGTAGAAATGGTTATCTTTAAATGAATGTAGAGCAATAGTATTTGCTTCATAAGCACTGATGATCTAAAAATGGTAACTGACTGTATGCAGATAACTGAATTAATTTGTCCATTTTCATATATCTTGGAGTTGCTTCTCCTCTATTTCCACTGCAGTTTGAAAAGTAAAATGCACTTGGAAATTCTTGTGAACACCGTTTTAAATTAATGATAAAATTCCTTTGATTAGCAGACTTTTACTGGCAGTACTTAATACTAAGGCAGTTTAAGCACTTAATGTTGTAGCCATGACTATTTTCAGTAGTGCTGTTCTCAGACTTCCTTTTTGTTTTTTTTAAACTTAGTGCTCATGTTTTCAGAGCTTGGAGGAATCCTACATTTTTCTTTCAGGTCTGGAAGAGGGCGAAAGTTAAGCGGAGACCAAATAACTTTGCCAACCACAGTGGATTATTCATCTGTTCCTAAACAGGTAATTGCTTAAGTGGTAGGTGACTTAGTAGGTAATTGCTTAACAGAGTGATTATACCTGTCCTACAACAGGATTGGTAAATATCTTAGAAAGATATACTGTTATTATATATGCTATATAATATTTATATATCTTAGCAAGATGTAAACAGACAAGTTTTTACTTGCTAATAATATTAACTTGTACCATATAATTGTATCCAGCCTGAAGTAGAAGACTGGTCTTCATGGGATGAAGATGCACCTACAAGTGTGAAGATTGAAGGTGGCAATGGTAATGTGGCTGCTCAGCAAAATCCTTTGGAACAAATGGAACCTGATTATTTCAAAGATATGACACCAACTATAAGAAAAACTCAAAAAGTAAGTATTGCACTTTCAACTATGCATGCAGAGGACTTTCTTTGCTTTGAAAAAGGCTCTAAGTAAATTGTCAGCTTACAGAAGGTACTGCTGATAAAATTAAGCTGTCCTTTTGAAATGAGAATAGGTGGTGATGTGTAGTCTAACACGTCCAATTAAAAGTACTGACTCTTTGAGCTCTTAACAAATATGATGCTAGGTATCATTTACATCTTAGTCTTACTGTTACTGGAAACAATAATTTCATAGTCTGAAGGCTCTGGGAAGTATAACGTGACAACCCTCAAGTCACTTTGATTCTGAAGGTGCAACCACTATACTGGGATACTTGTGCTCATACCCTGGCATTATTTGGACAGAGACATTCCACGTCCTGCTCTACTGAAGTTTGCAGTGGCAACACTGTTGTGTCAGAAAGCAATGGTTTCTTGTTTCACCAAGTTGTACTGGGGAGGCTGGAATTAGAGAGCAGTTACTTCAAAGTAGCTTGATCTTCAAATACCCATTTTTATTACAGAGACAAGACAGAAGGGCATATCCACAAGAGCATCAACGCCTTAAATAAATGTTGATCAAACTTCTGATAATTGCAAGTGTTTTTTCCTACATGGAAATCTTCCATCTGGGTACTTGCAGGGCTTAGAGTCAATTGGAAAGCCTTTGCTACAACGGAAGCAGTCAAGTACTGGAACAGGCTACCAGAGAGGTTATGCAGGCTCCCATCTTTGGATGTTTTCAAGACCTAAGTGGATAAGTCTCGAGTATCTTGATCAGCTCTTAGGCTGTGCGTTGGGAAGGGTTGAATTACAGAGCTCCCGAGCCCCCTTCCAGCTATGAATCTTCCTGTGGTCCTGTGAACTGGAGATGATACTGGGGTCAGTTTCCTGTACATTCATGATCTGCAGTATTCTGCAGACTGAATTCTTCTAAGGATTTTGATCTCCCAAAATCTGCAGAGAGAGATATTCTCCTTTGTATCTAATAAAAATTTTTCCCAATAGAATGAGCTTGAATTTCAGAACAAAACCTGAGGCCATGCTGTTTGAATACTGTATGCTCAGTTTAGGTTAAATGTATCTCTAGGGATGACTGCAGGCACTGTAAAGAGCATTCCTGCAGACTTGGGCTTGTGATCACCCATAAGTATGAATTTGCATTTGTGTTTCCACCAAATTTGGACCCAATATAAACCTCAAGATCTGAGGTGGGACCTGTTCATATCTAGTGTCTGGAAATGGAACTTCAGTCAGATAACATAGCCTGTCATTGCTAAATAAGATGGTCAAGTCCTCTTTCCTCTTTTGCATTGGTACAAGCATCTGTACAGTCAGTGGAACTGTGAATCTACCTCTCTTGGAAGCAGCAGAGGCTTAAAGTAAGCTAAATGAAATAAGTGAATAAGTTCATATCCTGAGGTCAAGACAAGTAAGGAATACATGATTTTAGCAACCATGTTAAATTTGCTAGTGAGCCTTTTAGGAGAAGCATTAGTGCATGTGTTTCAGCCACCTCAGTACGGAGTTTACCAGCTGATGGGATAGTGAATCACACTACAACTATTGAAATGTACATTGTCTGCACAGATAAACTATTGAAGTAGCTAAGAGAGCTCGTGTTCCAAAGCAGTGTAGCTGTGCGCACAGCACTGTCCTCAAGAGTAGTATTTTACAGTGACCTATCATGGAAGCATGACCTATCCATGGAATATGCCACGTAATTGGTAGCTTATCTGGATACTGGGAGATGTGTCTATTTGATCTGTAATTCTCTGTCACCTTTCTCTATCATTGTCATAGATTTCCATGTGACTTAAGGAGAAGTTAGTGGGGGGAGGAGGGAGTTCTTGTGTCTTTAATTTACATTTAGCTTCTCTCATATCAGTTCATTTGACTGTACAGCTCCCAAAATCTGAGCAGGCTTGAAGACACGGTGCAGTGTTGTGTAGCTGTGCCTCCACAGACACTGAATTATATGATCAAGGAATCTCTGCAGTGCTTTGACTTACCACTTTTCATTCCCTTTTTTGAACATTTTCAGATAGTTATTAAAAAACGAGAGCCTTTAAATTTTGGGATTCCAGAGGGAAACACGGGATTCTCTAGCAGATTAGCAGCTACACAAGATATTCCTTTTATTCACCCGTCTGTAAGTATTCTCTGAGTATTGATCTTGTATTTGACAGTTAAATAACTTCTGTAGGACAAGGAATAGTCTGCCTAAAGTCTTCGTTGGGGGGTGGGGGCGGAGGGAGAGGAATAGTTATGGAATAATGTGAATTGTTTTAAAATTGTTCCAAGCAATGAAGTGGTTAATCTAATTTAAACTAATTTACTATAGTGAGGAACTTAACCAGATTGGTGCAAAAAAGGTAAGAAGCCTCCAAACACGTGTATACTTGCAAATCTTCTCAAGCAGTGAACTATACTTCTACTCTTTTTTTGGTTGGTTTGGTTTTTATAAAGCCTCTGAGCTGCCTTTGCTTTATATTCTCTTGGTCTCATTTTTAACTTTCTGTTTCTCCCTTCCTTTCTCTAAGGATTGTATTCCAACAGTTTCCTAATTTTTGCTGTTTGGCTTTTGAAAAAATAGTTACTTAACAGCCTGACTGTTTAGAGGCAGAAGCTCTCCTTCCCTTCCCCTTTGTCATCTTTAATGGTGCATCTGCTTTGATTGACATAGTGCACACAAGGGTCTAGGTGGAAGGCAGCACAGTAACACTTCATTGGACAGTCTGTAAGGAAAATACTGCAGGAAGGGACTTCTAGTGAGAAAAAGCAACACTCAGGTGATACTGGATACATAAACATGTGGATGTATATGTTGGTTTGTCCGTGCAACTTCCAAAAATCTTTTACAGTATCCACTCATTTAATCTACTCAGCTTATCTTCTGCTTCCTAAAAACGTGCTCCAGTCTGTCCTCCCTTCCCTTCCCTTCCCTTCCCTTCCCTTCCCCTCCCTCCCTCTCTCCCCCTCCTCCCTCCCTCTCT
>WUAM01000347.1:1777396-1801793 GCA_024336885.1 Actenoides hombroni
CCCTTCCCTTCCCGTCCCTTCCCTTCCCTTCCCTTCCCTTCCCTTCCCTTCCCTTCCCTTCCCTTCCCTTCCCTTCCTTTCCAAAAAAGCCTCCAACAATAACTGGAAGAAGTCAGTATTAGAGCAGGGGAAAACACATAGACAGTAAGCTGAGAAGTACTGATACATCTCAAATATTCCTGGAAATCTGAAGCATCAACATTAAAACAAGTGGTTTATCTGTTTGTTTGTTTGTTTTTTTCATATGCTTGGAGCTTTTTTTTTTTCTTTTGTTTCAGCCTGAACTGGGAGACTTGGATACTTGGCAAGAAAATACTAATGCCTGGGAGGAAGAGGAAGATGCTGCCTGGCAGGCAGAAGAAGTTCTTAGGTAACTGAAAATAATATAACATAATGTAAACCTTTTATACATAAAAGAATCAAATATGAGGTTATTTGTTGTAACACCTTTCTAATAAGTGGTAAGACTTGTTAAACAATTTTTAAGACAAGTTACTTTTATGCATTTAATCTTTGTGTAACTCGTACTTGGCACAGTACATTTTGGATCTAATCCATTTAGTAGATGAGAAGGTAGGGCAAATCTGAGAATCACTGTAATGTTGGAACAAAACATTAACTATGTACAAGTAATGTGCTTCAACTTGAATAAGTAAAATACCACAGGATGGCCTTATAAAAATGATCATAACCATGTGCTGTAAAGTAAGAGGATGACACAGTAAGTATGTTCCTGGAGTCTCTGGAGAGGTTCTGCTTTTCTAGCTAACTTAACTAGCTGTAAGGCTTGCATGTAAAGTCAATGTCTTGCACAAAGTTAGTGTGATTGCTTCAGCTGTTCCATTTCAGGGTTGGGTTTTTTCCCTCCTAAGAACATGTGGAAGGAGTATGAAGGGTAAAGAGATGCAGATTGAGTTGAAGTTAATCATACACAATGGTTTGAATTGTTGGTCACTTACATTAACCTGTTTCGTTTCGTGGTGTTACCAGACTTTTAATTGCTTGCGACCTCATCAGATTACTCCAGCTTCCTAAGTTGCTCTCATTCTACTCACAAGATCAAAAATACATGCCTTCAGTGGAACAGTAGTAATGATATGAAATAAGATGATATATTCAAAAAACATTGTAGAACTGTGAATCTTAAAAAGGAAAAAAAGTATTAAAAAAAATCTAGTCAACTATTTATTGTAACATTTGACAAGACTTCTTTTCAACCAGTAGAATAAGAGGGAAGTCACCAGCACACTTTTGATGTGATAATAGATAATAAATTCAACCAGTTCTGATTCTGTCAGTCTTGGTCTGCAGGAGCTTACCATGTGAGAATAGGGTTTGTAATGCACGTATTTGTGTAAACTTAATCGGATACCTCTATGTGTACGTTCTGGTCAACCTCAGGGTTTGTTTGTTATCTTAACTTCAGTACTGAAACCCTTTCAGGCCTTGTCTTTCACTAAGGCATGGGAGAAGGACAAGCTTTGTGATATGTGTGATGTGCCTCTGGGATGGTTTTGTTCCAGGCACGGTAAAGAATATCAACAGGCTCAGTAAGATCTCTAATCTGTAAAGTGCAGTTTACTGAGACTTAATCTATAATGCACCAGACAAAGAAAGTAAGAGAGAATGAAAAACACTGCTTTTCTTTAACAGAGAAATGAAACAGCTACTTTTGCTAACTGCAGAGACCACATTGTACTTTACTTAACCCTTGCCACATTACATTACAGATGAAAAGAAGTCAACAAACTTTCCAAAGCAGGAACTTGTTTTATACCAATTAGATACTAAAAATAATCTTGTGTGTCCATATGCCAGTTTATTTCTGGAGTGTAAAATTTGCGTAGTGGCTATTCCCAGGATGGTCAGAGGTGTTTTGTCTGCTGTCAGGTTCATGCTCCAGAACACCAAGTAAGAGAAATCTCTTAAGTGATGATAGCAGTGGGATTTTCCCACAACCTCTGTTTTCAAAGTGTCATTTCAGTTGGTTGAAGTTGTTCTAAAGATTTCAGCCTGGCATCTTTACTATAGAAGGGCTTCAGCTCAAGTGGTTAATTTTCATAGAATTCCACTTTGGCCCCACTAAAAAGTATCAGACTTGTTTCAGAAGGGATGTGTATGTGTCCAAGTATTTCAAGTAAATATGAAGAATGTGATCAGAACTGCAACTGTCTGTACTGTGTACTGCTTGGCCAGCCATGGCTGGCCACCTCAGTGCGACTGAGCATCGTGTAAGCTGTGTCCCAGCTGTGTGAAGTGAAACCTTTGTTTTATTCATGACACATCAAATTACCATGTTTTTCTGTAATTGAGGAAAGCGCTGGCTGATTTTTAGCAAGATTGATAGGAAATACCTTCTGAGTTTACGTTTGCTCTTGCAGTAGACACCTGTGGTGTAATTAACATCTGACATTTAACATAAAACTGAAGTGTAGTCCTAGACAGGGCTGGTTTGGTTTTCAACAGACTGTAGTAAGGAAGTGGTCTGGAGTCTCTTCTTAATGCTACAAGTCTGTGTCTTGATCTGCAAAATGACCTGAAGATTTCAGACTGCTAAATGATGGACAAAGTATTGTCAGAAATATCTCAGACTGGAATAATTTTTGTGTAGTAATGGAGTGCTGATCAGAAGTAGGCTACAGCCTGCCAAATACCAGAGAAGACCGTATCCTGTTGCCGCTCTGGTGACTTAATGTGTCTGCATAACAGTCACAATAGGCATGTATAGTAAGCCAAATGCTTCCTGGAACCCAAGCATGCTGAAAGCTCGTGCTGATGAGTAGGCTTCTAGTGCCTGAGAGGTTCCTGCAGTCTGTTTGGTTTGGTTTGTTTTCCCACTCTTCAGCAGGTTTTGCACAGTCAGTGATGAATCAGCACAGTGGATGGTGAATGGGATTTTTCAGTTAATTGAAGTTAGTTAGAACTTGGTTTCTTCTGCAAATTGTAGATGTTTATCCACACCTTTAGACAAATGAAGGTTTTTTTTCCCCAGTGGGAACAGTTAAGCTAAATGCTGGTGCATTTGCTGTTGTGTTGAAGTAAAAGACCAAATGGTATGAAATCATTCTTACTACAGTTACTCAGTAGGTATAGAGTAAATAAAAAACATATTGGAATAAGAATGTCTGCTGAGTGTTCTGATTATAATTTGTGTTCTGCTGACCAATGAGAGATGTTTAGGATATTTTTTTGGACATAACTTGTCAACCTTGCTTTGCATTCCTAACATATCAGGAATGAATACTTTCCTGGTTCAAACTTATATCATTCCATCCAAACTCTGCTGAATTCCTTCCTTTGAAACCCAGAAAAAGTGAACTGCATGGCTGCTGTTCATAGTAGGCTGTTCCTTTATTGAGAAATAAAACCTTTCTGAGCCTGAAAGGTAGTAACTTTATGTTGAAAACATGCAGGAAGTTTGGAATAGAGATCAATATTTAGAATAAAGACCCAGCAGAAGAGCAATGGAAAGGTAATCATGTTTTGATAAGCTACTTGTTTATAATTTTTGGTGACTTCAGTTCCTCTGTCTGAAGTGATGTGAAGGTCATTTCTCATTTGGGCATAACTGAAGTCCAATAAAATTACGGAGCCAGCAGAGGGCATTGGTACCATTTCTCTGTGCAGAGGAGTTCTGTGCTGTGCATTTGGGAAGGGAACATGATCTGCTATGACTTTCCTCACTTCAGAATTGCAAATGCATAGCAGCATTGCTTAACACCTCATAGCTTTCTGGAACTGTAGGGTCTCTACATGCTGGCTGGTGTACATACATCTTCCTTTCTGCATCAGTTCAGAGGTGTGGGGAATATAAGAAAGTCTACTACTGTAGAGTGGCAACTATGATTTTTTTTCTGCATATGCTAGACTGACAGCACTGTCAACTATCCAGCTTTCTGGTGAAATGTAGAATAGCACATCATGATCTCACCACCACCCCTACCCCCTCCCACCCCATCCCACTCCCTCCTAAAAAATAACCAAACAAAAAACCTCAACCAATGAAAAACCATGAAAACTTTGGGCTTCCCTTACCTTGGGAGGTAGATCCTTATGTGAATGACTAATTTCATTCTTCTGTGACAGACAGCAGAGCAGCTTAATTACAGTAGAGGAAAACTTCTGGCCTTTAATAGTCAATCAAGGGAAACCATGAAGGTATTCAGTGCAATTCCTCTCCTGTCTAACACAAAGAGAATATGTAGTCTTTGTACCTCAAATATTTCCATGTTTTGTGTGCCCAGTTTGTCCACAGTTGGAAGGCACTAGTGAAAGTTGCTTCGAGTGATGATAGTTTTTAATTCTGTATGTTTTGCACATTTCAGTGGATAGGCACAGATAATTTAGATACATTGAAAGTTAACTCCTAATTGCTTTGGCAATTTGTCAGTATTCTCTTTTAATAAGCAGTTCTTTATTCTTACTGAATCTGTGTTGTAATTTCACCTTTTCATTAATGAAACTTCATTTTTGTTTTTGAAGTCCTCTTGCAAGCAACTTGGAAATTTTTTTTGGTATCTAATAAATTGAATCTGAAGCAGAAGTGAACTCCTTACACCCTTCTGTTGCTGCTTATGTAGGACAGGGGAGAGCTGGCATGTTCTACTTGGAGTATGGATTCAGTTGTTGCCTCTGTGCCACTCAGTGATGTGTTCCAGCTGAAGTTGGGGAATAAAATGAGTGGATTTTTTGTGTTGCCTTTTTCCTTTGCTCTAGTCAGCTTCATATTTGTTGAAATTGGAATCTAATTATTGTCTATAAATACATGAGGGCTGGGTGTCAAGAAGACAGGGACCTCTTTTCACTTGTGCCCTGTGATAGGACGAGGGGCAGGGGATCCAAGCTAGAGTACAGGAAGTTCCACCTCAACATGAGGAAGAACTTCTTTACTTGTAAGGATTACAGAGCACTGGAACAGACTCCCCAGAGAGGTGGTGGAGACTTTCAAGACCTGTCTGGATGCATTTCTGAGTGATCTGCTCTAGTTCTGTCCTGCTCTGGCAGGGAGCTTGGACTCAATGATCTTCAGAGGTCTCTTCCAACTGCTAACATTCTGTGATTCTGTGGAAACCTGTTTCTGTAGATTGATTCTTTGAACTAGCAAATAGTGATGGCTGGGGTTTTATAGCAGTGATAAGACATAATGCTGAAAGGATACACAACTGAAGACTTTTGTGTTTTATTTCCTGAAAGGCTATTGTTTGTATTTGTACTGAACAACAGAGTACAACACAGATCTGAACAGGTGAAAAGGAGTACCAGAAGTTATCTGATCATGAGGAAAATATCTGTAGTACTTGCATTTCAAAGAGGATAATTATTGATACCTCTGCTGAGAGAAAGCAGGGACACAAGTCAGTGTTCTAGACAAGTCAAACTGCTTTAGTTTAAATTTGAAAAGATGAGTAATCTTCCTGCTCCAAGCATTAGATTTTTTGGTTTTTTTTCTAAATAGCTCAAGTCCTCATAACTGTTGTACTCTCTCACTGATTCACTTCCTCTGAATCTTTGAGAATTGGGCAGCTTTTAGGTTGTAAAATTATTGCACAAATTTGACTGCTGAAGACTAGATTAACCTGAAAAATGACTGCAGCACAATAAAAGAATAACTGTTCTGAGCTTGAACTACTGTAGACTGAAACTCTATTCTTGTTATTATAACCAATTTATTGACAGGAATTAAGGTATGAGCATGCTGAAAATTGGGATGTTGTTATTTAGCAGTTCATGTTTTCTTTAATTACAGACAACAGAAGATAGCAGAAAGGGAAAAAAGAGCAGCAGAACAACAACGAAAGAAAATGGAGAAAGAGGCCCAAAGGCTAATGAAAAAGGAACAAAACAAAATTGGTGTAAAACTGTCCTAACAGAAACCAGGCATCAATAGCAGTGCCAATGAAAAGGAGAATTTCAGCTCTACAACATACATGTTGGTATTGATTTAAGTATTTCTAGGACTTCAACACACTTCAGTGCATTCTTCAGGCCATCTTGGACTACTGGTAGGTGGTTAAGAGGAAAAACCCCACAGAAAATCATGCCTTGATGGAATGGTGTTTCCTGCAATAGTTCTATTCCAGCGCCCTTCTTTGCAGCAACAGTGATTGAGCAAGGATGTTGATTGAGAGACTTTCTTAACAAATAAGCCTAGAGAAAAGAATGTAAATAATTCAGTGGTGGGAAATCTACTGTATTGTCCATGCTTACCTGAAACATGTAATTAAACAGTTTTAAAGAACCCTTTGCTTCCTGTCTGATAAAGAATGTCTATTGCCTTTTTATAAAAGTGTTTCTGAATACTTCAGAGTTTTCTATGAGATCATACCGACCTGTGCCGAAGAAAATTGTTATGGATGACTCTGCAGCTCTAAATGTACTCCAAGTTCCAGCTGAACACTGAAGTGGATTTCTTGTCCCTTTGTCACTTGTAGTTTCCTGTGCTACTCTGCCCATGGGCAGGGGAGGCTGCAACGACTCCTGGCACTGACATCACTACCCCAGTGGTGCACGCTGCTCCTTTCTGGTGAAGGCTGATGTTGTGAATTACAAAGTGTGATTTATTCTTTTCTATTGGTAATTTTCTATTTCTAGCAGAAATTATTTTAATTCCTACAGTTAGCATAAAGGATCCTGACACCTTATACTTATTGCATAGGTAGCATATTTGAAGAAAAAAAAAATTAAAAAAATTGTCCCCCTGTGTGAAAAGTTAGTGTGAAAGTTCTCAGTTCAGTTAACAGCACTTCTCAAAGTCCAGTTTTTGTACATGTACTATATGTATTTACACTGCAATTCCTCGGGTAAAGTGTACACAGTAAATATGCAGCAGAAGACAACAGTCTGCGCAGACTGAACAGTGGTAGGGCAAGTAAAACTGCTCCCAGGACACACCTCTAAAGTACCTGATGGTGGAAGGGAGATGAGAAAGTCTGTGAATAAGCTTTAATAACAATCTATGTCTGTCCTTTTAAACACACTGATGAAATGAGGAGGTACAAGTCAATGCTTTCATTAATGTTGACACTTTTATTCTTGACTATGGGGGATTGACCTGCCAGGATGACTGAAAAGTCCTCCTTTCCTTGACTGTGCTAAAGTTCTTCATGTTTGGAAGGTCCTGTGTTCGTTTGTCTGAAGGATTTTGGAGCAAAAGGTTCCCTTGCTCTTCTCATGTGGGACATACATAAAAATTATTTCATTTTAGTGTGTTTCTAGAGGTTGGGATTCAGGAGAGAGAGCTGCTGTGGCAGGAAAGAAAGGAGAAATGAGTAAGTAATTAAAAGTTAAGTACAGTCTTGTGAGAGGGTGAGCATAAGTAAGGGTTCAAGTGAATTTCTGGTGGGGAGGTGGGCAGTGCCTGAGCCTCAACATTTTCAGCAGTTTAGGGGCATGTTTGTTACCTCTTAAGATGAATATTAAAGAAAGGGTTTTTTGTTCCTGGGTTAAAAAGAAAAATGTGTAATGGGATCATCAACAGATGTTGCTTCAGCCTGGGAAGGAGCTGATTTGGTTCCTATGCTGTAAGCCTAAATTCAAGCAGGCATCTGCTATTTTACCCCTGGCCCACAAGCTGCTTGTCCTCCCCCCCTGCACCCTTTGAGACAAGACTTTCCAGTGTGGTAGGGGTGTGGGTATGAGCATTTTCTAAAGTTGGAAAAAAAGGATGTGTGTTTTTATTGCACAGTTTGGAAGCTGATGCTCCTCCCCTAGCTACTCTGTGTGGCACTCGCAGGATCCAGGTGAGACATGACTGAGATGAAAGCAAATCATTAGAAGGAAAAATAAAGATGATATGTTTGTACCAACACCTGCCCTGTCCTCGGTGGCTCAGGGAACAAAAGCCAGTCCCCCAGAGTCTGGAACTGGAGCATTTATCATGGTACTTCAGTCCTCTTCTTACATAGGGCTTCTTGGGCTATCTGCATCCTTGCAGTATGGAACAGGAAAGGTGGAGGCTTGGAAGCAAGCTGAATTTGGGGTAGAGATCAGACTAAGGACTTTATCGGGGATGTGACGGAAACTGTCACCTCTTGCTAAGCACAGTTAGTGCCTTATGACTGTTGAGCAGACCAAAAGATTTTTAAGGGCAGGAAGCAACTTCTTTCTGGTGTTAGCACCTTATGTCGTAAACAGCACCTTTAAAACTGCTGCTAAATGGAGCCTGCCCAAAACACGGACTGAACTGAGTTCAGCCTATTGGAATTTAAATGCAAGCGTAGGCTGCAAGTGCAGCCTCTTGCTGCAAAAGAAACCTGTGTAGTCAGAGGTGAATGTCTCCTAGAACGGAAGATCATTTTTTTCCTCTAAATTATGCTCCATTTTACCAGCACACAAAGTGAAGATCACTTAAACAACCGTGGCTGTGAAAGAGAAACCCGGAAGTGCAATAAAGCTGGTACCATGGGGTAGAAAATATTGCTCTTGGCCTTGAAAGACATACTTTGAAGTAAGAATATGGCAATTCCTGTAGCGGGCTCAAGACCCAAAAAGAGATATCTAGGAATGGTGAAATTCCTAGATAGTGTAAAGTTTACAGTAACACACTTTCCCCCCCCCCCCCATTAATTTTGGCCCTAGTGTCCACGTAATGAAAAAGCTTTTGAAAGTGACCTTTGAGCAGTCACTGCTGCAGCGGTGTCACAAGGCCGTGTGGCTCAGGCCCACCCAGCTGGCACCAGTGCAGGGTGTAGCTGCTCACTCGCTCCCAGCCCCTGGGTGGGATGGGGAGGAGAAAATAGAACAATAGGCTGAGAGTTGAGACAAGGACAGGGAGAGAGCACTCGCCAGTTACGGTCACAGATAAAACAGACTTGGGGGAAAAAAGTCAACTTGTTATCAATCAGAGAAGGATAATGAGAAATAAGCTCAATCTTAAAACACCTTCCTCTCACCCCTCCCTTCTTCCCAGGCTCAGCCCTACTCCAAGTTTCTCTACTTCCTCCCTCTCCAGTGGCACAGGGAATAAGGGTTGTGGTCAGTTCATCACTACTCTGCTGCTCCTCCCTCCTCAGAACTCCTCACACTCTTCCCCTGCTCCAGTGCGGGGTCTCTTCCAGGCAGTCCTTCATGAACTTCTCCAACGTGAGTCCTTCCTGCAGAGCTCCAGCATGAGTCCCTCCCACAGGGTCCAGTCCTTCAGGAACAGAATGCTTCAGTGTAGGTTGCCCACAGGGTTACAAGTCCTGACAGCAAACCTGCTCCAGCATGGGCTTCTCTCTCCATGTGTCCTGTCAGGAACCTGCTCCAGTGTGGGCTTCCCATGGGGCCATGCTTATGCTTGGAGCTGTACTTGGGCTTTCTGACTAACTCTGTTCTCCAGGTCCCGCTGGCTCCTTATGCCCTGATATGGTGCCTCCTCCCACTTGGCCTGTGCCCAACAACTCAGCTGAGACAGGCTATTTTTCTAGCTTTGCTACAATAAAACACTCACAGATGTTTTAACATTTCTAACATGCTTTACTGAACTTGTGATTATAAAGGTAATTAACAATAAAACAATTAAATAAACAATAAGTTAAAACACAACACATTTAAACATATTTCAAAGGGCTCAAAAGACTATCAGGTTCTAATACATTAAGACTTTAAAACAACATTAAGATTCAAAGAGTATCTATGCCTATACCTAACATCGTAACAAATGTCAAGACTCCCAACAAGGTACATTTTTGGTTACAATCCCCTTTTAAGCACAAGACCGGTGAAATGCTCAAGCAATTGTAGGATTGAGAAGAGCACTACACGAGACAGGCACGAACAATGTGCTGGAAGCTGCCTGGGGAACACGAGTTTTACCTCCAGACTGAACTGACACCTGGGACAAGAGATGGAATGCGGCAGCATGCTTTCTGGAGCGCGTGTGTGACAGGCTTCGTGGGAACGAGTCTCCATGTCGCCTACTCAACACCGTAGCTTCACAAACGTTGTCAGTGCTGCCTAAAGAAATACCCCACTTTTCCCACTTGTCCCTGTATGCATTTTGTGCTACTCTTGAGCCAGTGCAGTGTGCGTGTACATCTGCTCAGTGAACCAGCCTGGGAACGTGACTGAGCTTAACGCTACCTCTGCAAACAACCACGGAACAGCGCCAGCTGCAATGGTCCTCCGTTTCCCTGGGCACGCTCACTGGGAAGATGCACTGGCACCAGAAAGACACCAGCACAGGGGAGGAACGCAGTGCCTCTGAGCAGGACTATTTCTGTAGGCAGCAATACCGTTAAAAACACCAGTTAAAAACATCTTGTGCAACTACAGGGTTCAGCTTTTTTACTTTGAAACAAGGAACATGTTTTTGAACCAATTTACAGTGCAAATCAAATAGTCAAAAACAAAACTATGGATTCTGCCAGAATATACAATAACTTCTTACAATCTCACTCATTTCTCTTTGCCTCAGCCAGTTGGTGCCCAGGTGCAGAGTGGACTTTAGGTTTTGATATTAAAGGGTGTACGGCGTAAAGAGTGCAGGGCCACCAGGCAGCAACCACGCAGCAATGATCCAATATTGTAAATGGGATCTGTTCCCCCTCTCTGAGTACTGAATGCCCACATGATAGTTGGTACAACAGGGACTGCTACAGCCAGAACATCTCTGAGGAGGCTACTGCTCCAGTAGCTCCTCTTTATTCCACTCTGGGAGAGAGTATTGACACACTCCAAGGCTTCATCATCATGAGGTTCTGAAAAATCAAGTTCTTTCATGAAATGGTTTTCATTAACTCCGTGCTCCATCTTCCTGCATGGAGACTCCATAGGAGACAAAAGGATGGCAGAGTTTGGATCACTTGGAGTTAAGTCCATTATGATGCCAGAATCACTGAAGCTTCCAAAAGAAGCTTCACTCAATTCCTTCAATGAAGAAGGTGGGCTTAGAGGATAAGCATCTTGAGCTCTGAAGATGCTCTGAATGAGCTGCTCCACATCTAGGCTATATGGCACCACGTCAGTCTGGATAGCCTGTTCCACCATTATGTTGCTGCTTTCCTCCTCCTGGGAACAAGGTAGTTTTTCATCCAGAATATTTTCAAGCATCTCTTTATTCACAGCAGAACTGGAGACAGATGAATCACTCACCTCTGAGGTTGTGGTGGTCAAACTCTCTTCAGATGAATCAGTCCCATTAGCTGTGTCCTCATTAAGAAGCAGCCCACTATCTTCCACCTCCAGCACAGCTTGGTCCTCTTTGACGAAGCTGTCTGGTGTTGTGGCACCCAACTCTAACGGCTTTCCTTCTGAGTCACGGGTGTTCTCCAGGAACTGCTCATCCCTCAGAGAGCTGTTCTGACGTACCTCCATGCTTTGCAGCAGAGATTCCAGTTTCTTGTTTTGAATGTTTATGTCTGTGAAATATTTCTGAATTTTTCTGTCTTTCTCAGCCAGGCTGTTTTTCATGTTTTCAATAACCTGCTTGAGTTGTTTAATTTCACTTTTTGCTTCCCTTAAGGCGAGCTCTGCTTCCACGCGGATACACTCTTCTTCAATCCAGTCTTCCCTCATCCGTCCCAGCTGAGCTTTGAGCTCTGCTATTTCTGTTTCCCTGTAGCAAAAATAAAAATGTTGTAGCACTTCTGCTGACTGGTCAGTTCAAGAGTCAACATGTGGCCCCACCACACTGGGATGGCTAAGCTGCAGAGATGCTCCAAGAAGGAAGCAAATTCCTCCATGCACTACTTGCTGTCACCTCTGAGAGAGCTGGCAGAGATGTAAGCCAGCTGCTGACTGCAGACATGCTGGCTGATGACTAACTGGAGTCACCAACCTCACCACACAGACAGCAGCCTTGTGGGCTATGCCATGATCCTGGACATTCTGAGGTGCAAGTGACCTCTAGGTCAGTTCCAACCAGTTCTGCACTTAACATCTCACCTACTGCCTTGACCTGGAGGAAATGAGAAACAGCTGCCTGGATGGATGTGTCCCCTGTGCCTGCCAGCAGCTTCTCACGAACAGCCAGAGCTGGCATCAGACAGCAGGACAGCTCAGGGCTGCAGGCATCTGACTTGCTTTGCAAAGCATGGAGCCCAAGGCTGCTGCCTTGACTTGCAAGGAGACAGGGCCCCTACAAGAGATGCAACCCTTGCAGATGCAGAGGTTGGGCTATCCCGAGCTGGACCATGGAGTCTCTGGGACTCTGCCCTGGGGCTCCATTCAAACATCCCTTTGTGCCCACTTGGGTTGTGTGTGCTGGAGAGCCAACTCTCAGAGCGCGGTTTTAGTAAGAGAGATGACATCTGTTGCTGTCTAATGCACATTGTCACTTCTTTGCTCACTGTCCATAGAAAGGACTACTGTGAAAATGCAATATCTAAGTGACAAAAAGCACAAGTGGGGACAGTGGTTTTTGTAAGAGCTTTTCTTTCATTAGTGGAGAAGGGGTGGAATTTGTAGTCATATGTCAGAGAGTGAGGTAGAACAGGAGACTAAGGTAATACATGCTGGGCAGGTAGAAACTGGTGTATGTATAAAAGGTCTCAATGCTAAATCAGACTGGTAAAAAAATATCCTTTGAAAATATTCTATTGGAAAAGTTCAAAAAGGGGAAAGGAGACAGCCATATTTGCAACTGCACTGAATGATACATATTCACTGAGCGTGCTGTGAAATGTGAAATACCTGAAACCAACCTCATCAGACTGATCATATTTCAAATTTCTTAATGAGCAATTTATGCGGTCAAAAAATGAGTACCAACATTCAAGATCGCCAACCCTAAATGCTCCTGAATAAATCTTTCTAACTCTGACTTCTGAAGTGAAATATACCTTTCTTTAAGTTTGCTCTCAGATTCCTTCAGCTTTGTTTTCAAATGCCGTACTGTAACTTCTTTCTGCTGCAGAGGAGTCAAGTACTGCTCTGGATTTTGTGGCTTCACACTGTGATTGTCACCACAAGCACCGTATCTCCCTGATCGCCTAAAAAAAAGAGAAAAAACAAACCATCATAAAACATCACTCCTATAGTTCTTCAGTCCTGGCAAAAAGAAAAACATCCCATTGACTGATACAAAGCTGAGTCTACGCTTGACTCATGTGGGGCTCCTCAGTGTCTGTACTCGTGACTCCCTCTGGCAAATCAAAGTACTTGAGGAAACATGATTTGTGGCTATAGTGCAGAATTTGCTATTTACTGTACTTGGTTTCAGTGCCATTACATCAAATGAGACATTTAATGCTACAATAGCCAGCCATCCCCTCACCCAAAATGGGTGGTGTGCCCAAGAGCAGGCAGCTGGGCCCCTGGCAGGGGCACCTGGCTGTAGACATGGCCAGGTGAGGTAAGGTAAGCACTGAGTTTGGCTCCACGTGTGAGATATGAAGCTGAGCAGGCTGAAGCCTAGATTCATCCTGTCTAGCTTTAGGTGTATATCTGACATGCTTGGCTGTTGAGTTGCCTGAGAGGGAAATGGCAGCAGTACGGTGGCAATTTCTTCTCTGTAATATGTGTCACATGCTCTGGCAGGTATCTCTAGGTTTTTCTTTTTTTTTCCTGTGCAGTAACTGCACAGGGAGGTGCTTAAGGCTGGGAAGGGTGAACTTTTGCACCAGTGTACAGTATTTTCTATATTACCCCACACAACTCCCTCCAAGGCGAATGGACCCTTACATGAAAGAACCAGTAAATCCCCATGAGGACTGACAGCATGAAACCATGTGAAGGAGCCTGCCTTGGAGTGAAAACCAGCTACTAAGGGCTTTGACTAAAAGTAACCTTGAATTTTACAGTGCTGGAACAATGATGCTTTTACAAGGGATGGAGCACCTTGTTGATTGTTGAGCCACCAGTATCAGGAGTCACACCTATGCTGAGGAGTAAGGGGACCTGCTCGGCAACCCAGACAGCTGATCCCACGTTACAGTGCAGAGACAGTAGGTCAAGTGCGCTGAACACTGGGATGCTGAAACAAAGACTTGCCTCATCACTGGGCTGCTGTCGCTTCCTTTGTATGAGCCTGAGTTGCTGCTGCTGGCTGAAGAAGCCCTGTAACTCTGATGGATGTTAGCAGGACTCGGCTGTTTTTTGCACAGTGTTGACAAAAGGTCCTTTTCACGGGAAACAGGTGTGCTGGCTCCAGACTTGTAGGATAAGGATCCATTATTCCGACCATAAGGGCCACGACTGGAGGGGAACCAAAATGGTTAAAGCATATTGGATTATCCTCATCATGCAACTCATTATGGGTCTTATTTTATGCATGAAGTTGTCTAAACACTAAAGCAGACAGATAACTGTGAGTGGCCGTGAAGAAAGAAAGGCTTGAAGTCATTAGCCTCTGCATGTTCGTTCACTGACTGTGGGGCTCTCAGTCTCAATTACATGATCTAGGGAAACCTTGGCCTTTTTCCACATTTCTCTGTGGATAGCACAGTTCTGCACCATCATTCGTGTTCCCTGGACCTCTGACTCCATTAAGTAATGAGCGGACTATAGCCTGGACTGATGCCAAAAGAACCAAGTTTTGTCCTTCCTCAGCCAGGCCTGTGGAGAGATGCCCAACCCTGAAGGTTTGCTGTAAGACTCCTCAGCAAGCAGCCCAAGGAATCTCAGCGTGCAGTGAAAACAGATTTTGTTTGAGCCAGTGTTCTTTTCTGCCTTTGGCGTACTGGGTGCTTCAGCTGTCACTGTCAGCTATTCATTCACTCACATACAGCCTGAACCCCACTGAGCGTTGGCTGAAATAGTATTAAAATTGACAACGGAAAGCATGGCCTTTTCTTTCTTTCTCCCAGTTTCCCTCGTACACATCTACCTTTCCTTTCCCACTCTTTATTAAATAACCTGACTGTCAACTGTGTGTGTTTGAAAGTGGTTGGTATCTGCACTACCCAACAGCTGCCAAAGGGCTAGGGTGCTCTGAGACAGCTTCTTGGGGTCCATTCCTCTCTCCCCCACTTGGTTCACCTTCCTGCACTACTACTCTGCTACCTTCATCCTCCCATGGAAGTTGCTGTTCTAAACTGTAATGAAAGGTCAGGTTTCAAAAAAATACGGAAAAAGGCAAATCCAGCCAGCAAAAGACAAAGGTTGAACATAAAAATTTAAATACCACAGAATTAAGAAGAAAAATCTCTTCTTAAAATTGTCTGACTTGGTTTCCTCCCTTCTCTGAAAATGGAACAGTTTATAAGGAACAGATGGTTGAGTGGCTGCTGCAAACCTTCATCGCACTGCTGTGGTTTGGAAGATTTTATAATTATTTTACAATGAAGTGTAGGACTGTGCTTTGTGACAACATTGGAATGTTTCACAGCGAGTTAAGTCAAACAGTTTAAAAAGAACATATTGCAAAGGAGACACCTCCTTCCACTCTGTATAGTACAGCATCAAACTCTGCTGTGTGGCAGAACTTGCATGGACTGAGCATAACACAGCAATGCATTTGAAGAAGCCTCATTACAGAGGACTTCCATTCAATTAAGTAGGTCAGTATGCTCTAATTTAAGGTTATATTTAAATGCACAGTGATATATAAAATGATACATAATCTTACTGAAAGTAAGATGATTTTAGGGCTTCATGTTATACTTAGTACTGTTTTTTCCCACAGCCAGTAACTTTACTTGTTAGATTTAATCTAGAGTAAGCTTAAGTAATGTTTATTTTTCTAACAGTCTGATGATACAGATAGGAAACCGCTCATTAAGCACCATTCTGCCGATCTCTGTGTGCTGGGGCACACGGTGACCCTGGAGATGTCTGTGTGACTCAAGCACACGGGTATCCCGCTGCCGGTCCCAGCATGCCCGCCAGCTCTTCAGAGCCCTGTCAGTGTGAGCTCCTTCCAGCTGCTCCAGAAACGTAACCAGCAGAGACTGATTGCGTGGGTAGTGCACAACCTGCACTGCTCCATCCCAGTGCCCCCGTATTCACAAGCTGTCTGGATTTGCACTTCACACAATAAGGATACATCTTACAGAAATATTTCATGAAAGATTCATTTAGATAGATGACTATGATAATATTCTATTAATTTGCATATAGTTTTAGATATATAAAGGTTGAGTAAGGGTGTTTAAGAAAAACGCATCAAGGGAAATATCGTCTACTTCTTCCTACAAAAAATAAGGTCATGATTTGGAAAGGTATGTGCTGAGCTGACAATTTGTTAACAGAGAGAAAACAACGTGATAAGACCAAAATGTTAAGGTTAACTGCTCAGAAGTACTGCTGTTAGTAACTAATATACAACCGTTTGTTTCCTCTCCGCCAATGCCTTTTCTGCTGTACCTGATTGTATCTCCCATACTTCTCATGAAAAAACAACAAAAAATACCAGTTGCCTGATCTGGCATAGCGACAATTTTTGTGCTCCAAATACAGCATTTTTTTCATCCTTTCTCATATCTCAGTTCTCAGCAGCGTAAGTGCTGCCTGAGAGCAAAGTGTTACCCCAATTGCTTTACACCCCACAACAGTGGTACTGTATGCATTAACCGCCAGACCTTACACAGTACTTTATCTTTGCACTAGCAACACTGGCAATATTCAGGAAAAATTGCTTTGCTTACTTGCGAGAAATAGAAGATCTTTTGCTTCCAGCAGCTGACATATGGACTTCAGGTGCTGAAATACTGCCTGTGCTGCTTGAAGAGCTAAAATCAGCTTCGCTCCCTGGAAGAAGGAAGAGTGAAAACATGATGGAAATTATAACTCAAAGACTGTTTTCAAAATAACTATGAATCACAAGCATCCTTCCTTTGTCTGTCCTGTGTGAATTTCAGAAGTTGCATGAATTGTCAAACATCCCAGAGGACAACTCCTGGATTTATTCCAGAATTTCAACATTTCTTAAGAACCGGCACTTCGGCAAGAGCAGACAAAAACATTTGGACACAAAACCCTCATGCTACAGAAGCCATTTTAGGACTTGGCTAGGAATGTTTGTCGTGACAACCTGCTCGTTCTCTCACAGCCATTAATACATGAATGAGGCTGCGCACACGGCTCCTTCAGACGCACAGTGATTAGGAGTACACGACTGTAGCTGCAGATTTCTCTTGCTTTAAACCATTACTAGGAGAAAAGCTGCTTCTATTTTGGTTCCTGAGATGATGTACACATAGATGTATATATGCATCAATGTGTGTAGGCTAACAGGGTATATGAGTATATATGTACACACGCATGCAGGTTTTCATATGGCACAGGAGCATAGTAAGGCAGTTCTAATAGCCTTAAAATAATCCAATAATCACGTGTGGCTCTCAAGTGCTTCTTGGGTGCCAAGCCATCTATATGACTACTGACTTTCTGTGGATCACAGCTTTTATTTCCCAAGCTCTGGCATACATACATACTGCTAAGGTCAGTAGTAGGTAGAGGTAATAAGAAAGTCTTATCATTTGGGGAAAAAAAACAAACCACCCTTAAGTAAGGATTTTTTTCAGTCTGCCACTCAAATAACAAATGTCCCAGGCCATATCCAGGTATCATGCCACAGAGGCATCCATAATAATGAATGGTGACTTTATCTGAGGGGACGAAAATAACTTTGCAACAACCTTTAAGCATCCAGTCAGGGGGAGCATCTCTCTCATGAGAATTTCTGGGTGCTGCACTGTGCACAGTACCCCCCAACAGTGGCTGCAGACTCACCACCTATGCCATTTTTGCTCTCTTTTCCACAAGAGGGAGATGCAGCCGCAGCTGCCACCAGCCCCAGCCCAGCAGATCACCCTTCAAGCAGACAATCTCTCTCAAATCCATTGCACAGCTGATGGTGATGGGTGCATCTCGCACCCCTGAGTACCCAGGCTGGGAAAAGGCCTTACTGGAGTGTGTCTTCACAGCCTTAAAGAGGATGAGACATCCAGCAACTATCCTTACTATCTGGCAACAACTAGCAACTGGTACTAAGATCAGATGCATTCGGATTTAACACAATTCTTTCCCAACCTCATCAGGTCTGAGACCAGTCCCTGTTCTCTGTGCCTCTGCTTCAGCCCAGCACGGCCCAGAATATACCCAAGCTCAATTTCAAAGTGTTCAAATACAAAGCTTAGCTCTTCAAAGGGGTATTCCAGGGACCCAGCTTTATCATGTCTAAGCAACTCCACGCCCAGTACAACACCCTTGATAATCAGAGCCACGCCACCGCATCTGTAACCAGATCAGAACCACATGCAAGTTTGCGAGGGGAGGAAGGGAGGGTAGCAAAGCCACTTTGTTTCACAGAGTATTTAAATCATGTCTACAGATGTGGATGTCACTGACCCTCTCCCTGGGGAAGCAAAATGATCGTGGGACACAATGTCGAAAGCTGCAACAGTTTTTTCCTGATAAACAAAACATTCCGACCTACAAGACTACAGTACTCTCTGAGTACTGTCTGGGTACCACACTACTCTCAAACCTACTTTTCCAAACAAGACCTGAACAGGTAAACACGTCGCACGGATACCATACCTCTGGCGTTCAGGCCCCCAAAGCATTCCTGCCCTTGGAAGATGCCAACAGCTTCCCAAAGCCAAGTCCTGTCTGCGGCAGAGGGACCAGGAGCCCTCGCTGAGGCTTATCTCTGCTTAAGTAGACCGCATCATAATCAGATCTCGCTATCGAGAGCATTTCAAGGAAGCAAGCTTAATAATCACCTCTCCCTGACCTGCCTGGCTTGGAGTGCAGCTCTGGGAAGAGCTGCTGAGCCCTGCTGATAAGAGTCAGGAGAGCCTGAAAACGCAACCACCTCAAGGGCTGAGCTTTCCAAAACTCTGAACTGCATCTGAGACCAGGAACTGTGTCTGTAAAGCACAAATTACCCTGTCTGGCCCCGATTCTGATAACAGTTGCATGCAAGCTTAACACTGAGCACAAGAGACTACTTATGCTTAAAATTAGGCATGTGGCTATTTATAGGATCTTCAAGAACATTTATAAATTAAAGAGGTCGCTGCTAGTATTGTTTCCAAGTGTGTTAGTGATGTTCAAGCCAACTCTGTGTGTAGCAGAGCTTGACAGCAGTGTTACTAGGAGACTTTAAACCATATTTTCTCCTATTTGGTAGATATCGCTAAGCAAAACAACATGGAATCTATCCAGATAATATCCATTGCAACACATTCTCCTGGGAAAGTGTGAATTCTATCTTACAAATGTCTTAAAAAAGCTGAAGCTCCTTGCCTAGCAGCAATGTGTGCAGGAGCTGAACACAGCCTCTCATCTCTCCTAACACCACTCTCCAGGGTGACAGCTCCCTAGGGACGCCTGTTGACTATTTTTATCGCTGTGACAATGTGACTGCAAAAACTCACACATGTAAGGCCCAGAACAGGCCGCCGATTCAGCACCAACCAGCAAAGAGTCTGACATTTCTCACAGACATGTTCTTTTGTCCTAACTAGCCATAACACTTGTTTTGCTCTGATCTGAGATTTTCCTGCCAAGAGGACTGTATGACCCACCCTTTCCTGAAAAGGATGCTCTGTGTTGAGCAGCCAGATTCAATGGTGTCTCAATTGAAATTAATTTATACGTATTCTTCCATGCTCCAGCCACTCAGTGTCACAGCACCCGCAGCCCGCCGGCAGACGAGCTGACTCGGGAATATGCTCTGAGGGAGATGCTTGTGCCACACGAATGGCATCCAACGCTGGGAAGCCTGTTGCTCTGGCCTGCCCCTGCCTCGCAGCGGGCTCCGAGTAAGCAGCACACCCACGCTCTGGGAGTGGAGCTGTGCACTGCGCTGTGCAGTGAGAACAACAATACAAGGATGGCCAACAGAGTACTGTAACATTTTCCAGGATTGCTCCTTGCCCGGAACGGGTGTCTGAGAAGCAGGAGTGAAATCGTGCGGCATCTCGTGCTGTCCCTGCACTTCACTGCTCAACAGGCAACAGCAGTGAGCTGGGAGTGCGCTGCAGCCAGCACCATGCTTTGTGCTGCCGTTCAGCTTCCGTGCTGCCCTGACAGCACCGTGACAGTCACCCAGCTCCAGCTGACATGGAGGGGAAGAGAAGCAAGCATGTAACCTCCCAACTGCTTGCCGCACCCAGTGACAGGGAGTGCAGGCAGCACGGGCAGGCACAACGCAGGCAGAGGAGGGCAGGGCGGCGGTGGTCTGCAGACTCCAGCGCTCATCCGCGCCACGGGCCAGGAACCACAGCTCAGGGGGCTAACGCCGTCCTGCTGCAGCACGGGAACCGGCTGGGAAGCCTCCTACTCGCTACTCAAGGGCAAATTTCCCATCCTGCATGTGATGCAATCAGAAATTTCAGGGCGGGACTGAGGAGAGGGAGAAAGCGCTGCCTGTGCCAGGGCAGGGGTGTCTCCAGCTGGCACTGCTCGGGCAGCGCAGCCACCGCACCCACCTGCTGGGTGTAGAAAAGCCCCACCTTTAGCTCTCCGCACTGCCTCGGTCACGGTGCAAGGATAACGACAGAGTACAGTGACTACATCACACGCTGCATTCACAGCTTTCACAGGTAGAGCAGATGGAGAGCATTGGGCCTGCTGGGACAGTAGGCAAGCACAGAAATACCGCATCGTGGATGTAGGTCCCTACACAGAGACAGTGCCCACATTTCCTACAGAGTCACACAATAACCTGACCTGGACACCCAGAGCATGGCATCCCACTCTGCTATTTCCAGCCACTACACACATGTTTGGATACCTTCTTGTATGGTCTTCTCACCTCAATATTAAAATCTTGCTTGCACTTTAGCACTTAATCTTTTTCCTTCAATAAGAACAAAGCTCAAACTTTCTTGTCCATTTGCTATCTAAATAGTAAGATTAAAATACGGAAAAATGTAAAAAGTTCAAGTAATATCTGTGACAGGAACAGTGATAGCTGAGTAGCAGAACTGGATTCCCAAAATTGAGGATGCAAATGAGCTTATTAAAATTTAGTCTTTCTGTGTAAGTCTTTGCAACTTATCCACTGGTTCATAGCTGCCAAAGTGTATAAACCATAGAGTTTATCTATCTTCTGACCTCTTAAACATGACCTCTTTATATGTATATCACTCTCAACGTTAGGTTTTACATATAGTCACCCGGTGAAACAGAGCTGTAAATAAAACAGCTGACAAAGAACCTCGTCCTCAAAATGTAAAGCACTTAAACCTGCTGAGCTTCCTTGCCTTCAAAAGCACCCTGTTATACAGCAGAGACCAAAATATGCGTACATGTTCAACATGCCAGTGCAGCAACTAGAGCAATAAGTGTCAAGCTGTCTCTGTGGATAGCTTATTTAGGGAAGCCAGGGGAAGAGATAGGGCCTGGCTGCATAAAAGAACTCCAGCAAAGCAGCTGGAAGAGTAGAGAGAATTCAGCTGTAATGACTACTGTTGAAAGGACCTGTATTTTTAAGAGATTTTAATTCACAGCTACATCTCTAGTTCCAATCTTTAACAGCATAAGGAGTATATTTGCAAGAAACACCAGTACTTCTGCTTTTCTATTTAATATTTCTTTTTTCCTGCAAGATTGCTTTTGTACACTACAAGCAATCTAGGGAAAAAACCCACACTGTTCATATTCACTGAGAAGTGTAGAAAAAGAAGCTGCAAAGAAGTGATGAAGTCTTGTTTTATCATTTCGGGCGCTTCTTCAGATCACAACCTTAAAAATGACCCATTTCAAGAGCAAAGTGTCTAGTGGGAAATGTACTTGATTCACAGTGTCAAGTCCATAGCTGACATTGGGGTTTGATTCCAGTCCTGGGCCTTTGACATCTCTTATTTGACTTGCTATTACTATACATGAAACTCTGATCTTGGACTTACTATAGTATTTTGCAGCAAACTAACCGGGGAAAGCAGACACAATCCTGGGAGCAAGGAACAGGACTCTCTTCCACGTGGACTGCTCTAGTCTTTTGGTGACACAAGCTGCTCCCACATGCTCTACCTCTCCCCACGTCTCATATGCTCCACTACTACAAGGTCTAGAGGCAGTGGAGGAAGGTGAGGATGAGAAATATTTTGCAGTGGTTCAGTAACTCTTATGAGAAGTGTGGATTAGAACTCCTTTAGTCTAAGAAGGGCACTGAACTCTGATCTTTTCCCTGAGCTCTAACTGCTCAGCTGTAACACAAAGCAGGGTGGTAGCACTGGCTGGATTTCAAAGCAGCGAAGGTGCTTGTTGCCTGCACTCACATGGGCACACTCACGACTACAAGTAGGTGGCTAGCTCTGGGAAACAGGCACTCTTCTCCAGCATCTCCTATGGATTGCTGAAGGCGTGCTCCTGCCTGGCATGCTCTGCTACCAATCTTGAATTTTAGTACCCAACCATCCCCCCTTATTTTATATGCAGTGTAGTCATCAAACTCAGATTTGTGAGTTGCACTCCCAGAGCAATGGCGAGCAGCTGGGCACAGCAATGCCTGGCATCAGCAATCCTAAGGGTACTAACAGGCACTACCTCCTCTACCCACTGCGCTAGCCAGTGAAGCCATCACTCCCCACTCCTGGGTGAACACCCACCCAACTGCTTGCCCGTGCTCACTCATCAGATAGAGCTGTTAAACACCTTTCAGCTGATTGCTCTGCAGCAGGTGCCAGCAACTTGGGCAGCTGGCAAAGATGTAGTCAGAGGGGATGGGGAGGAAAACTTTCAGTGTGACTCTCTATAAATTGTTTAAACCTGCTGGGTGAAGAAACTTCCAGCTCAGTACCAGACATAAGACTTTGGGGAAGAACTGCAATGCAGAACCTGCTTCCCTGCATTTGGATCTAAACTTGATTTTACAACTGATCCCTTCAATTCAGACTGCTGGCTGTGTGACCTAAACTAATTATTTGTCTTGATTTTTATTCATCTTGCTTACTCTTCTTACTTTGGAGGAAGGGTTGTTATCAAATAATTAGAACTTATCTCATTGAGCAGTTTTCTGATCTCATCTAAATACTATAGTTTTGGTAGCAATCTGAATTACATTAATGCAAATTATAAGCACTGCAGATCTCAAAATGAATACAGATGTGACTTGTGTATGCTGTGAAACCACAATCAATCCAGCTCTTCTCTAATAACACAGTCACCACAAACTAATTACTGGTATTGGCTGAGAGCCATCATGTATATTCTGCATATCACTATGATCTGGGTTTGTGTTTTTCTTAACTGTTTTTAATTCATGGATTTGTAGAGCAGCCACAAGCAGATGATGGAACAGACAAAGAGCATTACAAGTTTGGGGCTTTTTTTCTGCCTTATATATCTTAAAGAGATTCTTCATACAGAAATCAGCCTGACCTCATTATTTTTTTGTGCTTCTATATGCAGTTTGAGCTGCTCTAGCACCACCTTAAAAATAGCTCCCATAAATTTTCTCTTCTCAGCCTGAAATGACCTTTGTCAGTGGGAACATATATTCACAGAGCAGAAGGGAACAACCTGGGAAACCTATCTTCCTGATCCAGCAAAAAGGCTCTTCGGATCAGAGATGAAAGTATGCTGCTCAATAGAAACACTGAGACTGGAGGTTCAAAAAATACAGGTAGTTGTGTAACATGATAGTCGACTTGCATTTGACAGTTTTATAAAACATATGTGTAAATCCACCTATGGAAAAGTATCTTTTATAAGCATGTAGTGTCACCTCAGGGGATTTTTTATAAACGTGGAAGTGCCGTTTGGTCTGTTTGAAGGGAAATGGATAGGCTGGTCAGAAGTATTTTTAGGAGCTGGAAAATGTCATCTTTGGCAGGGATGACTTAGCAGTACACAGAAAGGGAGCGGACTCCATCAGAGACTGGGAAAACATCCCAGCCCTCTTGTCACGTTGGTGGCAAGAGTTTAACAGAAGGCTTTGAGAGGCCCCTTCAACACATCTCCTAAGCCTGGCTGCCAGGCGCAGGGAGGGGAGCGGCCGGCTGAGGCAGGGCAGTGAATGGCGCAGGCGGGCGCTCGCCAACGCCGGAAATCCCGCGCTAAACCTGATTCAGCTGAAAGCTTCTGCACAGTCACCCTTCGCAGGAGACATAGGGTTTTCATTATAACGCGCATAAAACATTTTACATCAATTTGATGTGTTTTCGACAGGCAAAAGAAAAACACTGGAAGGAGAAACATATCTGGGAGGTAACTAACTAAACAATCCCGCAGTCCCAGGATGAGAAGCAAAATTTGTCACGAGCTAATCAAATATTGACCGTAACGAGCACATTCAAACGGTTACAAAAAACTAGCAGAGTTCCAGTGTCATCTATTGAAAACAACAGTAAAACCCTAACCAATATATTGATTGGTTGCCTGAAGTGCACTTTTTACAGCAGTTACGCCAAGGTAGGGCTGAGGGCAGTGAATTTCAAGTTATGACTGCCATCATTTGCTGCTTCCCCCCCCCGCCCACCCCCCCCCACCCCCCCCCCCACCCCGACCATCAAAAGCCCGACAAAAAAAAAACCGAAAGGGCAGATTGGAAGACATCATGCCTTAAGTCCGGTCCGCTGTC
>WUAM01000347.1:1801893-1827336 GCA_024336885.1 Actenoides hombroni
TGCCTCAAGTGGCCGTTTTTCAGCGGTTACGGCAAGGGAGGGGTGGGGGGGGGGGGTTTCAAATTTTGACCTCCCTCATTTTGTGCTTCCCCCCCCCCCCCCCCCCCCCGATAGCACTCCTATTGTTAAGAAGCACAAATGATAGACAAGAAGCCTGTGCTTTTTCAGTTTATTAATCCTTGAGGGCCTGTGGTCACACTGTGTTCTGCCAACTCCAGCAAACAGTCACGGCCTGCCTGGCTTTAGAAATTCAACAGCTTCCTATAACTTACAAGATTTCAGAAGGGAGGAACAGAGACCTGTAATGAAGTGCCTCGGTGTTGACGCAGAACAAGGCTTAGAAAGCTAATAAATTATGAAACAAACTCTGCAGATTTTTCATTTCCTTTAAATACATTCTATGTAACAGTATACATAAGATATGCTATTATAAAGTAGGTTTAGTTTTTTTGTTATATTATATTAAAGGTTGCGTATTTCAAGCTCCCTGGGGCAGTGATGTCCACCTTCCAGTGGCTTGAGGCTGAATTTATGAAAGGATGCCAGGTCCCCAGCTCCCAAGGGGGGGAATTCTGAAAGTGGCCCCCTCCCCATTTGTGTCCTCACTCACGAAATACCTCCTGTTGGTCTCAACCAGCAAATCTTTGCAGTTGTGTGAACTCTTGTTTCTGGCCACGCCTAGAAGCAGGTCAGCTTTAAAATTGCCCCACAGCTTGGTGTCTGGCTCCTGTCTAAAGATCTGTGTGGGTATTTCACACTACACCAAATACATCAGAGTCCACACAAAAGCAGCCCAAGGAAAGCTCTCTTCTGCTCTCTGCTTTACTGGGGAAAGAAAGGATCCAACTGGGATTCACAGGGCCAGATTAAGCTTTGAACTGGGAGGAGGCTACAATATCTCCCTGTCACAGCACCAGGAACACCCACTGCATCCAGCTGGATTGAAAAGATGGTGTTCCCATCTTCTCAGCTTATCATGCCCCGCTCCATCTCCTCCATAAATCTACACAATTTTGCATGCCTGCCTGTCTTCATTCATTACCCCCTACTACATGGGGGAATGCAAGCAGGCCTGAACTTCCCACAGCTCCTGACTCCACCAGGAGACACTACCCAACCCCTCATCCCAACACACCTGAGAAAACTAAGGTCTACAATTCCAAGTTTTGGGCAAAGTTGGGCAGCTTCTACCTAGTTGCTCTCCTGTCTGATGGGTTTTATTTTATGTTTAAAAATGGGGTAAAAACATTAAAAAAAAACCCTCAAACATTCTAAATATTTTAGACTGAATATTACCTTTGTTCAGTCTGAAATAAAGGTTTTCTTTAATGTTTTGATTTGGCAGGAAGCCCCCAAATTTGGGGGGGTTATTTGCACAGCTCCACTTTGAACATTGTAAGATGTCAGACAAAAAAGAAATAGCAGATGTAAAGGAAAATAGAAAAGGAAATAATCTATCAATTCCTGAGTAAACATTGCTCAGAAAGCAGTTTAAATCCCAGGATTCTCATTAAAAAGGCATTAATAACCTGGAGGAATTCCAAAAACGGTCAACAATAATGATAACAGGATTACAGGGCACTGTTTCTGAAGGGAGATTAAGGGAATGCAATTTGTGTATTTTAAGATAAAAATGAGTACTGGCAACACTGTTTATAATGAGGAGGAGGAATACAGCTATAAAACTATAAAGAAAACAATGTACCAGCAACACAAGATTCTGGCTGTGATGTGTGTTATTTCATAAAAAATAAATTGAACTAAAAACTGGTGGTTGTTGGGAGCTATGCATAGTAAAATGTAGCTGAAGTAGGTTCAGAATACTATAACCAGGGAATCAATAAGCTATTTTAAGCATTGGCATAAATAATACAGATGGTAATTTAAAAGCAGAGTTTTAAAAAAAAAAAAAGAAATCTCCTAAGGGAAGATTCAGAATGGCCCCTTTCATATGCACAATACTTCTTTCTCTGAAGGTGAAGCAGGCTGAAAACCACAGAAAATAGCAAGAAGGAGCAGAAAATTTGTTGCAGTAAACACATAAATTGCAAAGTATCTTCTAGCTTGGCCTCAGACACATTTTAAAACAAGTACTTCAGAGTGTGCAGTGTGTATAGCATCAGTTTCTCCTTTTGGCTCATATTCCACTCTGGATTAGCAAGAGAAAAAACCCAACTGCTTGAATATACAAAAAGAAATTGACCGAAGATGACAGCTCTTGCCATCTTGTATACCTGCCTCAGCTCTGACCTCTAAACTGCAGTGTCCTTCTTATGCCAGGCACTCAGCCATATTTCCCAGATTCAGAAGCACATCCCCCGCTATCCCCAGGAGACCCACATCCCTATCAAAAGGCATATTTGGATCTAAAAGATGAATTGGTTGACATGGGTCTCACCCTGTCCAGCATCCCGCGCACCCTCTGCCAAAGTCCCATGTCCACATCCCCTACTCACTCTGAAATGCAGTTTGAGCCGTGTCTCCCTCATGGACCACGTGCACTGCTAAGCTTGAGTCTTCAGGCACGCTCAGGTGAGACTCTTCCTTAATTGGTGACAGTCCCACTTTTTGTACATCAGGAGCAGTATTGGGACAATTAACAGGCCAGAGAGAGAGAGAAAGGGGTTATGGTGTGCCTGCTGGCAGCTCTGCTTCAAACCCCCAACAAAACAGTTACTAAATTAAACCAAGTGGAACAGCTTCCCTGGGAGCAGACTCCCTGCATCCCCTCAGTCTGTCCAGTAGCCCTGTATCAGGGTATTCTCCTTTGTCCTCAAGTCCACCCTCCTCCAAAAGAGGCACAAACAGATCTAAATATAAGTTTCTTTTCCCTTTACTGAACTAAGTAACAGAAATCTCCTCCTATTTTTTTTTTTCCCTGAGGAAGGAGATAAGTACCTAACTGCAGAAAATTTGTGTCCCAGACCCTGAATAGCAGGTGGCCTGTGCCATCAGTCCACAGATGGGCAGGTCATTATTTTGGACAGGGGGGACTCAGGTTTTCACCTCTTATTTGCCAAATCCTCCTTGAAAAATTTCTATATCTTGTTCTGTGTCCTGGACTTTTTCTGGGACTTCTGAGTGCTTCCTGCATCATGATAGTCTTCTGAACAAAAAGAGATATATGTCTTGAGATGCTGCAACCCAATCACTAATTGCCTATGTCTCTATGAAGAAATATCTGAAATATTTGTTTAGAAGATGGATAGATTATAAAATTTACAACACAGAATTAAAAGATTGTTTTCTTAGGCCACTTTAACTTAACAGGAACTTATAGATTTGGGTTCAATAATATGGAACACTTTAAAGATGAAACACTCTTTGTCATCGCTACTTCATTTATTTTTGTTTGAAATAAATACTTGGCTATTTGAACACATTTTCTACATCAATTCAAGCAAATTTATTTAAATTTAAAGTTTAAATCTAAAGTAAGCATAAATCCAAACTAAAAAAAAATCCAAAGCTAACCAGCATTATGATTTTATCTAATTTTATAAGCTTACTTTGCTCAATATTTCTATTCTGATTATATTCCAGTATTATCTCTTGGAAGTTACAGAGCATTTTTTTCACTTCAGTGCAATTTAGTTTGCTTATATCCTAAAAATACTTAATTCCTGCAAATTCATGGTGCGAAATGAGATACAGAATCTCTCTGGGCACCTTGGGCAGCGGTCTTCAGACACAGGTCAGGACAGAGAGTGCCTAAGCTTACCAACAGTGAACAGAAAAGGCATTTAATTAGACCTACTTGAAGATTGTGATCTTCAAACACAAACTTCCTTCCACAACTGAATGTCTAAGACTGACTTTTCTTTCTGTTTAAGAAGAAAAAAAAAAAAAAAAAAAAAGATAAGACTGTACGTGGCTTCAGTAAGGGTTAACAGCAGAGCTGTCAAGAGACCTGATACTGGTGAGGTTCATCTGACTACATGTGGGTGTCTCTAATGTAGAGAGATACCCAGCTCTGAACCAACCGTGGTCTGTCAGTCGTATAACCAGTGAGCTCAAGGTACTATTTATTTTATCCTCAAGTAAATGCTTACATATTTTGCCAGAAAGGCCACTAGATTCAGTGATTTTATCTGTCTCCTTTACAACAAAACAGGACCTTAGTGCGCTTGTGCAGGCGTAGATGGTTACAACCACATTCCAGGATATGGAATCGAGGTGATGTAAGTTACAGTCCACCTCTGCTCCACCCAGCTTGGCTCAAGGCCAGGAATTCACACCTCTCTCACCTCCAGAACAGCTCCCCTAACCCCCAGAAGAAATGGCAGATTCACCTGCTGAAGCTGTTCCACTCCGCGAACAACGGGACCAGTCCCCGCACCACAGGAGCAGAGCCGGTCCGCGTCCACTGCCTACAGCTCCCGAAGGCTGGCTTCTCAGGAGACCTGGAGATCGAAATCTCACCTCTGCCGGAGCGCAACACGGTGCGACTCACACCGGACCGAGAAGTTGGCCCGTAACGGCCGCGATGCCCCTAACGGCAGCAGCCCGAGGGGCCGGGCCGGGCCACGCACGCGAGCCGCCAGCACCGCTCGGCGAGGCTCCGGACCAACCCCGCCAGGCCCCGCGTGGCACCGGCGGCCACCGCGCGCCAAAGCTGCCCGGTGCCGCCCGCCCCGCTCCCGCGAGCGCACCCGCTTTGCCGCCGCACGGGCGTGAGCGCGCAGCCCGCAGCCTCGCCCCCGAGGGAGAGATGCGGGTGTTTGGCGCCCTGCAAAGTACCCCCCGGCCCCAGCGCCCATGGCGACCGAGTCCTTCGTGACTCCCTGCGCTGGCAGGTCAAGGAAGCAAATGTACACAGCTCCATAGCAACAGACGTGAAATTAAAGCGGATCCCACCAGTAAAATATGCAGGGGAGCTCAGCGCATGCAGAATTATCATCCAGAAACGCTGTTAGTTAAAAATCAGCAATGGCAATTGTGTAGGGGCCCAAAACGAAAGGTGAAGAAAGGAAGAACAGCAACAGTAAACGAGGAAAAGGAACAGGGTCGAAAACTCCCACAACAGTATTTGTAGAGACTCTGTGATAGGGAAAATCACAGAACCTTTATTGTCCCAAATAAAATTATGAAGTGCACATACAAACAAGGAAGAGTGAGATCAGAACTCACAGGAAATAAATGTTGCATACCATTGGGTTTGGTGTCAGGACAGCCACTCCGGCTGCTAGCAGCTGTGGGACAGAAGTAAAGCATTCGAGTCATGTGCTTCCACCTGAGGAAGATGACATTGGCTCAGGTGCTTCCTCTTTTTATTGCCCAGGTGATGTTTTAAGAAGCAGAGGGAAAGCCCTCCAGGAGCACACAATTTACCACTGTGTCTGCTCTTTGTCAACCACTGAGCTGCTTAAAAATCTAATGCTCAAGTTAAAGCCATAGCCATCCTCATCAAGTTTAAATTACTCAGGGAACTTGGGCTTTTGATCTTCCTCTTCTCACTTGCAAGCTCCTCTGCACCCCTGAGAGAATTTATGCTTTCTATTTGTCCATAAACACGGGCATCAAGAGATTGCTTATTATTAATTTAAATACTTTGAGGAGGTGCAAAAGAGACACACATGGAGAACTTACAGCGACAGGCAAGATGCTCAAGAGTGCAGCTCATCTCCTAATTTCAGTGTTCTTATGCACATGACAGTAGCCACATATTGAACTATGGGAATATTCTCAGCAATGGAAGCACAAATCTTCCTGTTTTCACGTCACAAGTGAAGTTGTAACTGATTGCAGAATGGCAGCACGTATGCAATGGGTGTACTCTGATTAAGTCCTGCATTTGTAACTGGGTTAAATGGTCTTTGACATACCCTTCTTCTTAATTATCCCTCCCCCAGAAGAGGCGCAGTCTCAGAATGTGGGTTATAAAGTACTGCTAAAATAGCCACAGCAGAAAGAAAGAGACACATACACCAAGGTCACAAGTCTTCTCATCACTTTCACCTTCGCGTGATCCTGATTTTAAAATGAAGCACACCAATTTATTTTAGGGGTCCATCAAGGCAGATTGCTACCTCCAAATACAGGTTTTCTGTTGGGCTTTTGTTGTTTGCTTGTTTTTTAAACTACCAAACAAAGTGATTTTGCCTTAGAATATGAAGTACAGCAACAACATTTCAAAAAGTATTTCAGTGTAAGAGAGAGAAGCACAAGCTAGTAGTTATAAACCACAATGAATCTCTTTGCGTGCTCTAGGATCTATTCAAGTTAGCACATTCTGTAACTTGGTTTTTGTATTCTGTACCGTTGTTCCTGAACAGCGGGGACAACAGTTCTATTATTTTTCCCACTGCTTGTAGAAATTTGGTACAGAGAAGAAACAAAAGCCACACATACACAAAATACAATGTTCTTGCATAAATGCACCAGTAAAACACGTCTTCCTAATATTTTATCAGCCTTCCCAAGATAAAAAAAGTCCTAGCATTGCATCCTTCTGCCATCAGAAAGGTGAAGCTGTTAACAGTGAAGTATATTTCCAGAATTACCTCTAAGACAATCCTCTTGCAGAACTTATACATCAACCAATCTGTTTTTCAAGAGAAGCACATACGTATTTATCTGTCAGACACTATTATTCTCACAGTCATACAGAAGAGAGGGAGCAAGCTGACAAAAGATCTGTAAAATCATACAGCCAGATATCAGTAATACAACCTAAATGAGAGATTTATGTTTGTTGGGTTTTTTTTTAAATGACCAAAGTGACTGCATTTAGAATACAGACACATATGAAAGTAGAGTAACAACATGGATAAATTTATCTGCTAATTTACCTTAATGGATTATCTGGCCACTACTCTTTGCTTGCACAGAGTGTCCCAAAGAATAAATTCCTGGATATTTAGTATCCTGGGAATTTAATCTGCACACAACAGACAATAGAAAAAATCTGCAGGAAGAGCATTACGTTTTAGCAGCTAGACATTTTTAACAGCTAAATAATTTGCAGCTAACACTTGCATTTTCTATCTAATCTGTTTGTCTTACTTAGCTTGAACTGTATTATTCCCAAATGCCCAGGGTCATTTCCCTTGCATCCTCTTTGTTAACTACCATCAGCGCCAATGCTGATTAAAAAAGCACCCACACCTACACTGTACTCACAACCAATTTCAATCCAATACAGTCTGCCTCTCTTAAAATTCCTAATAGTCCTGAAGTCTTCAAAAAGATTAACATGTTCAGACTGGGACATCCTAACAAAAGGCTCATTCACCTGTGATGTCACAAATTCACCATCAAAAAGTACAGATCATACCGGCGCCACATGCCGAGTACAACATTACTTACTATGGCTCAAAGTTAAATGACATTTCAAATTGAGTAGTGATTGTTGAAAGTTACTTTTTTATTCTTTCATTTCTATGAGCTCATTGTAAGTGAAATGGCAGTACACAGACATGAAAGATAGGGCAGGAAAAGCACAAACTGTGCCTTGCAACTACTTAACTACAGATCTGGGAGATGCACTATTTAAAGGAAAAAAGATTTCAGACAACACCGAATCACAGAGTCGCAGGGGGTGGAAGGGACCTCTTGAGATCATCTAGTCCAACTCACTGCTCAAGCAAGTCTAGCTGAGTTGCCTAGTTGGGTTTTGAGTCCCTCCATGGATGGAGACTTCACCCACAACTTCTCTCGTCAATCTGTGCCAGTGTTTGACCATTGTCAGAGTTTTTTAAAAAAAAAAAAAAAAAAAAAAGTGTTTTCTCGTGGTCATATGGAATTTCACGTTCCTTAATTTCTGCTCATTGTCTGTTGTCCAACAAACACAGGTGCTCTATGTGGTGAAAGCCTCCGAGATTTGCTCAGTAATTTGAATAGACCAGAGTTTTAATGCCGGAGTTCTCAATGACAGCCCTTCTTGAGATACAATCCAGTTCAGTTCAACTGCTGTATAATCCAAAATGTAGTAACAGATGCATCCAAGATGTAGTAATAGATGGTCAAATGATTCATCAGTAGTGAAAAAGAATAACATTTTTGTATAGCCTGCTGGTACCGGGAATGGTATCAGGGTACTGGACAATGGTTCAGGATACTGAACAGAGCTGTGAATGACAGACACCCAGTCTTTACAAGATTCAGGAGCTGACCCTATGGCTCACCTAGGTCTCCTTTCAGGCAAATGGTGCTTAATGTCTCAAAGTTTTATCTTAAGTCTTAACTTAATGTGAAACTTCAGCAATTTCATGGGGCCCAAGAGAAAGCACCAAGAGCAACCTCAGCTCATTCAGTAACCTCACCCAAGCATGCCCATGACACCTAAACCAAGAGAGTAAAGACCAGAACTTTTGCCAGAAATGCTGAACACAGTCAGCGGATCAGGTGCTCGTCTCTCGAATTACCATGCTTACAGACAGTTAAACGAAAGCACAGATTTTTGTTACTTTAAACCTGCAAGCCTTTTAAAAGTTACTGACACAACTCTTGCCCAAAATTCCTTTATCTATGTCTTTGTAAGTTTATCAGTACTCTGCAGCTTGCAGATCCATAAAGACTGTCAAAGAAAACAAACCAGTTCCCATTATGCTTAACAAGATGTAGACATGAGGTACAGAAATTGAGTATGTAGAAGTGTTTACACTCCTGTTTATTCAATTACCAAAACTGTAGTATTTGGCACAACATCTTGATACAAAATCAGGAGTAGTGTTAATTAAGCTTTTTGTGATGCTGTTTTCTGCAACACATTTTTGTTAACATTGCATAAATGAATCATATTCAAAGGAGGGAACAACTTCTGAAATCCTGAAATAAAAAGGCCTGTAACTTCCTTCTGGAGTGGATGTTTTCTATCTTCCTTAGTGTACCTGTCCTTTCCATCCGTTCCTGGGAATGCAGTCACCTATTTTAAGCCAAATTTGCCTATAACACTGCTGTGGTTTGGATTTAATGCACAATAAAACCCATTACCACCTATCTCAAATGAGTAACATCTTCATGATTATAAATCTTTCAGAGGTTTAGCAAGATGCAGTGATAATGTATTCCAGGATTAAGTATGGCTCACTATGCAAACAACATAAATTATGAATGATATCTGAATCTAGTTTGTTAATACTTCAAGAGTTGAAGATGACTTAGATCCACATAACAATGCCTTAGGCTGTTAGGGGAAAAAACCCAAGCAAACTATGTTGTATTTCATATTTTGAAGTATAGAAACAGAAGATGAGGTGATGTTGCTAGAGTAGCAGAACAGCATTGGAGCTTGGTAACAGTCTAAAAAAACATCCTGGGTTTCATTCTTAGTGCAATCCCACTACTCTGATGTTTCCTGAATTATCTAAATATTTGTGTGAGTGTTACTTGTGAGATTCAGCGTGTTCCAAGAAAACAATCCTGGAAACAGATAAATTTTCAGCAAAATGACAGGCACTTTGAAGGTGTACGCTGATTGATGTACTCACCTACAAAAACGGAGCACAGGACAGTCTGTAAGAGATTGTGGTAGGCTGGATTTTTGTCTTTCATGTCTGGCTCCTACTATGTACTCATTATCACATGACATTTCAGATAAATAAAAAGTAGATCACCTCCATAAATCAGTAAGGACTTTTGGTAGAGAGAAAGATACTATGCACAACTGGTTTTGTGCTGTAGTTTGAGGTATCCAGCTATATGCAGAACTAGGTTACATACAAGGACACACTGTTAACCTTCTGCCATGTCCCACTTCCCTTCTACTGCTCCCTTGTTAAATCCTGATTGTTTTGCTGCACACATGCCTTCTCTTTGCACATGGGTTAGATCTTCCTGACTGAGTCACCATACCTTCATGTGCAAGTAGGTCATTGGGAAGAGACTGGATCCACCTGAAGCCAAGAGATAGCAATGGGAGAGAATTACATTAACCCTTGAGGCCAACAGTGAGGAAAAGAACCCCAGTTGTCCCCTGGCGTGCTCTCCATTTCAGGAATGTCCCTCACCCGTGTCAGCTCTCACACTGACTAGGATATGTTATTTGACAACTTTCGCTAAAAAAGTGCGAGATATATTTGTCAGGAGGAACTCAGAAGTACTCTGTAAATCAGACCTGGTTCCTGCTCTGAGAGTTTTGCTGGATCTCAGGAGTAATGTGCTTGAAGCCTAGAGACAAGATTTTCAACCTTAGAGATCAATCAGTGCAGAGGTACTGACAGTCACAGAATGACCCACTTACAAGAATACCTAAATACTGAAACTAAGTCCATTCAAAGACTTTAAATAATACCATCAACTAAAATGAAGATGACTTTTGACTATTGCTGCAAAAGGCTAAAATCTTGACATTATAGGTCAATTTAAGTGTAATAATTGAAAACAGTGAAGTAACTTATTGAAACAAGTGCATAACTCTTTCTCATGTGCATAGGATTCTTCAGTAGAAAAAAAAAATAATTAAAAAATCTTTATCCAGATTTTGCTAAGCTACATCCAAATTCACATAGAAAATGGCTGTGGTAGCCATGGCTGCAGATTTGACTGTCATATAGCATATTCACTGTATTCTGCCTGCATTAGATTCCTTGTTTTTAATGGAAAACAAACCTTGAAAAAAATAGTATCTATCATCCATTATGCAGAACTATAGGAGACTGGGAACTCCTGAGTAACATGATGCTATTAAATGAGCTGAAGAACTTGCAGGGACAGTTAGATTTAATCGGCCCTCACAATGACCAAGTCAGTGAGGAGTTTTTGCAACACATTCTCTACTGTTTCTAGATTAAACATAGTGCTGGTAAATCTGAGCTGGCTCTTCATTAAAGTATCTAAATTGCATCCAGAGGTAAAATGACTCTGGAAACAGTACAGCCAGAAGGCTCCTGAATGTATAAACCATGACAGTTCTGCAGCTGGCTCTGTACAGGGTCAAAACCCTCTCTGTCTCTGTGGTTAATTAAATAACAGCACAAATATTCTGACCATTTGTAATCACGAGCAGCCTATACAAGAATCTCACAAATATTTTATATCTACTCATTAAAATTACAGCAGCCAATGACATACCAGGATATTTAGTCTTGGATGTGTGACAAGCAGGTGCTGATTTAGTTGGTGATCTGAGGTGGCCCATTAGCCAGAGGCAATGGGAGACATGCTCTTGATTCAGCCAATGTAGTATGGATTTACATCTGCCTGACTCCCACATGTAGGCTGCCCGTTATCTTGCCTTGGTCTGACGTGTTGTATCCCCAGAGATATCACAGCCTGGCAGTGTAAACTTTAGGCAGGATCCAACAGTAAATCTATCAACAGCAGAAGACTAACTCTTTACTTTGACAGTCATTTATCTTTGGCCAGTGAAATATGCATGCAATTACATTCATGAAAAAAATTAAATAGGATAAAATCCATTTCAGTTGTTATTTGACATCACCATCAAACTTTGTAAAAAAAAGTGAAGACATCAGTGAATTGTATTTCGATGAAAAAGCCAGAATCAATAGTGCTTTCAAATTTTGCAGGTGGCTCCCTAGAAAGAACCCAGGTATTTTTTTTATTTTATATCAGCATTAGTGGTACCATAGGCAGCACAACACAATGTAGGTGGACACCTGTAGCTGTACTAGTCAATTAGGAAGTGTAATTAAAGAAATGAAAGGAACTATACTATACTCACCGGGCTTTACAAGGCTTGTCTTTGTCTCCTTCTTGTATCGAGCCAGCTGTGGATTCCCTTCATTTACTGTCCCTGGACTGAATTTCTTCCTGGAGAAGTCTCCATCGGTACCAGTGCAAAAACTGATTGGACTGTTTCCAGCATCAGAAGGAGTCTTAACTGGAGATACTGACTGGCTACTAGGACAGCCAGTGTCATCTGAAGAGAAAAGGGAAAATACCAACATTTCTAACTAATATGAATGTGAATGTTAGCAGAATAAAAATAAATAAATGAATAAAGTGGACTACAACTGTTTATAGTCAGTTACCTGCTATGCACAGCCTTGGCTCTGAAACCTGGTGAGAAGCTATTAGTTTCTCCCATTGTGGGCAGAAGTCTTGAATACCTTATGGCAGACTTGAATGGCAAGTGCTTGTTTAAGTAAGTCTGACAAAATACAAAATCAGTGTCTACATAATGAAACCTCAGAACTAAGATAAATTCTTTTGACATAGTGAGGCTACGGAGTATTACAGTATGAGAAATGCATGTAAGACACAAGAATGGCTTGTGCAGTGCACACTGGATGAAAAGCAAGCATGGGCCGCAGGCTCTCGTTCAAGATCCATTCCTGTCTGAACAACAAGAGAATGACCTACAGCACAAAGCCAGGATTTTTGTTTAACTGGAATTAATAAGGGTTTCTCAAAATTGTTTTTCCTTTTAAAGCAACCCTGATCACAGAGCTCTTCCATTCTTGACAGGTGGCTGCGAGGTCCCTGGTTCTGAAGAGGGTGTATTATCCACAGACTGGTTTTGTTTAAAGCCGAATTCCTCTGAGGTCAAACCAGTGTCTCACGGTATCAGCAGCCACCTCGGGAACAGATCTGTTCTCCTGACCTCCAGGAATACAAACAGTCCAGCTCTTAACAAATGCAAAGTAAGAAGTCTGAGTCAACGTGAAATTCACATATCAAACACCCCCTTCATCTAACCATCTCTCGTGTAATCTTGAGCAATCTCAGCTCCCCTAAAAGTTACGGTGGTTTTAGAGATACAGAACAAAAACCAACAGGCTACTCTGACACTGGGAAGCCCTGAATAGTTGCTCTCCTGGAGAAAGGCAACTGTTTGCTCTTTCCTAGGATAAAATGAAAGCTGCCATCTTAATTACACAATTGCACTCTGCTCCCAGTGCATTATCTTTACCTAACATGAAACTCAAAGAAGTATCTCCACTTGAGCCAAATAATTTGCATGACCTTAATTGTACTTACCACTTCCACCCTGTTCATAATTTACGTCAAGCCTGATCTTGCAATGAGCTTTGCATGGGCAGATGGCTTAAAAAGTCAGTAGATGACTGCATTTATGCAAAAGGGTCACTCCATAACTATCTAACACCCTCCCTGCCAGCATCCCCTCCACAGGAAAGAGCTGGTTTTGCTACTGCTAACTATTGCTCCCTCAGTACAGTAAAACAACCTCATTCTTTCACGTGAACCAGTTTTCCTTCATCGCTGGCCAGTCACCCTACCGTCCACCTGTTTGTTCCAATGTTCTGCTTCTTATTTCACTGTGTCCTGCCTCCAGTGCTGAATAAGGTACTACAGCTGTAGGTGCTGACTGTCCAGTGCATGTTACATGCATTAACACGTAACAGCAGTCAGAACCCAGGCCTCTGCAAACTGCCAGACACAATGCCAAACCATGGGGGCAGCCCAGCCTTCCCAAGGCACAAAGGGCAGTAACAGTACAAAGCACCTAATTCAGCTTCATCATATTTCATTCCTTCAAATCAGCTCAGTTAAGCCTACAAGCATCTCCTCTGCCATCTCCTCTGCCATCCTGCTGCTGCCTCTGCAACTCACAATTAGTCCTTAGAAAAATAACAGAGAAGGGACAACCGCTAATAAGGTTTTCAGCCTGTATCTACATTCATCCTAAGGCAGGATTGTTGCCCACATGATTTTAGTTTACTTTGTATCCTTTCCATTCCCATCAACATCACAATATAACTCAACATGGGAAAGAGAGAAGGTGGCAATTTCCTCCCAGAGCAGCACCCATTTCCTTCTCTCAAGGGTTCAGAGTCTCCTGCAGGCTGAATGAACGCTACCTGCAGGACAGCAGGTCAACCCGGCTGAGCAAGCTTTGAATTGCATTTAAGCAGCTCCTTCTGTTATGTCCAAAGCATCTTCTCTTTAGAAGCACACAAACTTTTATAATCAAATGTATTCAGAAAAAAATTGAAGATTCATGCAATTTATTTTTAATTGTGACCTTTCCACTTAAAAGTTTCTCTACGTGGCATTATTTTCAACACTTTGCGGTTTAAAAAAAAAAAAAAAAAGAGAAACTATTTACTTCATCTCTCCACCAATAAAACCACTGCAATACCTGCACAAGTTCTGCAGACCTCTCAGGTGTGTTTTATATGGGAAACTTTATGTAAAAATAACTCCATAGGGATGCTACCTGGAAGAACCTCAGAAGCTGGTAAAATCTTTAAACACTGAAAGAACTAAACTAGAGTGTTAAGAATTGGGACATTATTTAAAAAAAAAAAAGTAAACCTAACTGCAATAAGGAAATATGGGAGCTAAAGAAAGCATACAAAAACAGCATTTAAAAAAATCTTTTAATTACTGCCCCTCCACCATTGCCTCTGATAACACACTGGTGACACTGTTTGATCGGATTATGGCATATCCACATATCCTCCTTTTACCATTAAGGATTTTGGCTTTTGCTGCAAAGAGGCATTTATTAAAGGAACAAATGATCCTGGCACAAAGAACAACAGCTTTCCTCTACTAATACTCCTTGTGACCTTTAGACACACCAATAACCAGGTGAGCATTCCCACTCCAGCTGAAGTAAATGAATGATTTTATTGTACTCTCCCTCCCCTGGTCATTTGCTATTTAATGTATAACTTCTAGTCCTTCTACTTAGTGTTAGCCAGAAATGTGAATAAAATTATAAAGTTTCCAAATCTAGAGCAGGCTGCAGAGAAACCTTTTTCTGTGTCAGCTTTTTGCAGTGCCTTTTGAAGATCAAACTGCTTACTATCACGGAAGGGAACACATAACAGGAGCATACAAAACATCAGTGCTCCACACCAAAGGCAAGCAAAGCTTTGCTTCAAACTGCAGGGATGCATCTCCCAGGTGACCTGCAACTCACCCTTCTGGCACATGGAAAAGTCTTGGTGAACACCAAGGTGCTATCCAGCTGCTTGGGGCAAGCCAAACTGCCTGCCCTTCTCTTTGTTCTTTCCTGCTACCAAAGCCTTAAAGGGCTATTTAATTGTATTTAATATTGCAGGTGAAATCCCTGCAGAAGAGCAGCAGATCCTCCCATGAACCCTGACCACACATCAAGCTCCCACAGAGCCTGAGCAACTGCTCTGCTCACTACTTTAGTAAACAGCTCTGGACCTTGTCCTCAAAAGGAAGGATGCAACTGCAGCGGGCGGTGTGGGTTCAGCATCTCCCACAGACCTGTAGGCTCCTCCAAAACCCTGCTGACAACCCTGACAGTAGGAGGTGAAGACCTCCACCTGCCCAGAAACAGGCCAAGGTAAGGAGTCTATCTCCAAAGTAGGCAATGGGATAACAGAAGCAGAAGAGCCCACAATGGGATTCACTTTCTGCTGAAGATGTGATGTGAATGTAGCTTTCAGCAAGGTCAGGTAAGGATTCAGTCCTATAATTTGGCAAGAGTTTTGCCCCAGTAAGGATTTCAGGTCCAGACTTCTCAGGAATACAGATCTAATTTACTTTCTCAGGGACGTAAGCATCAGGAAAGTAGAAGAGAGAAAGCTGCCAAATATTGCTGTGCGAGTCCACACTTCTGATCTCGCCTGTATTAGGTACTTGCACAGGTGGGAAAACCACGTAAATTTGTAGCACAAAACTTTCATTGCTTTCCTAGGAATATTCATGGTGTCTTTTTCCACAGTGGCCTCCTAAGAGTGTTCTGGGAGTAGACTTTCCCTTTGAACATCAGCTGGATTTCATCACTGAAACTCCACTTCCAACCCCTCTCCCAGATCAGACATGCTTGCCAAGTTTCAAAGCCAAGCACGGGATAGTGCCTCCTCCTCGAACAGGCCATCAGGGAAGCTGCTCAGAGCACTCTGACATTTGCGTGCACTGACTAACTTTCAAATAATAAAGTCAAAGTATAAACAACTGTGTTAATACTCTAACAATGGAAAAAAATACTGTTCTTGTAGACTTTAAAGCCATATATTGTGACGAGATGATTTTCTCTGATTTTCCGGACACAGAGACTTCAGAAGTTTCACTGGAATATGCCTCAGAACCTTCTTTAGAAAAACATTGCCTTTTCCTAAAGGCTTCAAGAAATACTGAATATACAACCTCCTTATATAATGCATCCAAATAATTAATGATGCTCTCGTGGAAGAACCACGGACACTTCTATTTTCACTCCTAGTTGCCAGATCTGGTTATGCACTTTTATGAGCCTGAACTGCTCACTTCCTACCTGATTCCTACTCCATTGTTCCACTTTCACCTTATCTTAAGAGGCCCTTGACCAATGTTCAGGCTGTACATACTCTGCATTTCCACTAAGAATGTGGATTCCAGAATTAAACATGGGCCTCTAATGACTTTTAAACGTGTACCAAGGCAAAAAGAGTTCCCTGACTTTTACCTGATGATTCCCTTTCTATTCATCCCAGGATCTGTAAGTCCAAGTAGCCACTGCTCTCCCGGGATGGAGCACGGTGAGCTGGCTACTGATGATGAGGGTACCCCCAAGGGTATTTCAGAATTTTTCAGGATAATCTCCCAATCTGCTGGTCTGCTTCACATTTTTTGACCCCTTATGTGCTGCTTTGGTCTTCTTTTCATGACTGGGGTATTTTATGCATTAATGAAAATTGCTGACAGACACCGGAAGGAATATCTTACCTAGCTTCCCCCTGTAAGGCCCTTTCTGTATTAAATGGAGAGCAAGAGGGTCCTCTGGATGGCAAGTCAGAACGACAGCCTAATTCAGGCTCAGCCATTGCAGTACTCTAAGTCACTGTCTGGAGGATCTCACCTCTTTCCACTGTTCTGACTTGGGCAGCTGAACCAGTGAGGTGTGAGGGCTCACTGCCCCATCACAAAACAGTGCTAATAGGAAATTCACAATATCATTCTGGAACAATTAGGCAACACAGCAAAAGCAGTGGGATGAAACAGAATAGTATAAAATGAGTAGTACAAATAGAAAGACAAAGCTGGAACATATATGCACACCATCAGGCTCTCAACAGGTCGGAGTTTAACTCCTACCTCATCATGACACTGAGCAGCCCTCTGGAGGCACCCTTACCTTCCCAGCAATGATTAAGGGAGCACAGCTTAAGGTAAGAAGGGTGAATATTCTCCTCAGCTCCTACTTGTACTAAATCATTTCATTTTTACTGCAGCCACTCCAACAGGTGACTACCTGCAAAATCACACAGACTGTTGAAAAAAATACTTAATAACTTCACTAAAAGTAGAGTCCTAAAAACGCTACATTTTGGTCTGATCAATTCTAAACTCATTTTATAGCTATTTTTAAGGTCTGTTTGGGTTGGTATTTAATAAATGAATCAGAATATCACGTGCTTGTGAGGCAAGCGTATTACCAGAAATCAAGCACACTAAAGCAGAAGAGCAACCAAAACTATAGCCCTGTCAGGAAAAGTGAAGAGGTCTATTTATACGAAATCCTGCTAAGGCAATTTAACTCCACATTTAATCTCTATGTCTCTGCAGACAGAACTTGAATTAACTATGCTCCATTTTGCCTGTGAATGAAGGCAGGCGAGCAGCTCCACCACTCCCAGAGGTCACCTACAGAGGCTGTGCAAACACTTGTCCTTGAAGGTTTTCTAGACTCGGAAAGACAAAGATATGGTTGATGTGAGGTAGTGCTAGTAACAGTCCTGTCTCAAAAAAAGAGGATGGATGAAATGATCTCCAGAGGCCCCATACAACCTACATACAATCCTACCTAGGACTGTACTTTTCCTTTGCATTTTGTAGATAGTCCCCAGTTAGGAACCATCCTGTTTTTCCAAGTCTATCTTTCAACCTAGAGCTATTGATTTTACTGTTCTAGTCATAAAATCTAACTCAGCATTGAAGTAAGTGAAGTCAAGACTAAACACCTTCAACTCCTTTTGATTGTTGCTGAGGTTCTTAACATTAATATACAGGCAACTTTTACACCTCTTCCTTGCCAGCCCCTTTGGCTTTGTTTCCATCACACCCACAGGCTCACCACTAATGGTCACTACTGGAAAGTTAGTCTGGAAGCTGTGCACTGAATTCAGTAAAAGGTCCTCCCTGCTCATCTATAGCATGGCATGAATGCTCACAGGCTCAGATTGTGCAGAAGAAGGGAGAGGAAGGTGAAAGAAGATGGGACTGACCAGCTCCTACAGCTTGTCCATCTTTTACGATGCAGTATTTCCCATAAACACGCCCTTAAAGATTTCTGCTCTTGATGTTTGACTGTACGATAGCAAGTTACACTGAAGCAGCACATTTTAATTGATTGATTTGGAGCAAACCTACTAATCTTCCTTCTATTTGAACATTTCACTAACAAGCAGGACTGACGTGAGTTCTGGGAAACCATCTGAAAAAAACGACTATATAATTGTGGCTTACTGGCTTTGTTATTACATTTATAGCACCACTAATGGTATTAGGATCACAGAACAAAAGCATCAAGGCTTACTAGTGAAAATATCAATAAAAATAGTACTGTTACTGGGACAGCACTGTGGTTAGGAATAGCACAGCTCCTAGAGTTTTGGTAACACACCACAGAAAACATTTGGACATGGGGTTGAAGATGATAAAGGACTGAAAATCTGTCTGAAAATTTTAAAGGCATAGTTTTAACTAAAGGTGAGGAGTGGAAAGTGTCTGACAAAGAGACAAAGAAGAGTCCTGTCTGTTCAGCAGCTTTTTCTAAGCACTTTAGTAGACCTCACTAACCTTTTCTGAGGACAACAGCTGGAAGCGGAACCACTGCTGCTACCTTTGGTGGGAGAGCCTTGGCTACATCCAGTATAAGAAATATTACACATTTAATATTAACATTATGTGAAATATGTGTATATATTGATGGGTTTCTATGTGTTGTTTTTTATGTGTTTAATTCCATTATGCAGCAAACTATATATATATTCTCTCTAATTTTGATGATTATGATTTTTTTAAATAAAACTCTTCAATAGACCACATAGAAATTTGTGCCTGTTCCTGAAATGGTACAACATGTTATACTTCTTTGTTCTCACATAGCTCTCCCTCCATGACTAACAGCATATGCCTGTGACCCTCACAGCTTCAACATCACCTAGTGAGGTCGTGCTGTTTACCTGCTAGTGGAAGGAAAATATGTATATTCTATCCATTGTTGCTTTATGCATTTATTTTTTATTTTTTTTTACTGCGCCTGGGACAAGACTGGCACTTAGCCTCACCATAGAGCTGTACTTGGTGATACATACACATACACATCAAAACACTGTTCCAAAATTTCAAGAACATATGGTAACCTTTTAAATGTAGGGTTAAAACTTATCATATAGAATTTCTTTTAAAACATCAAGATTCTCTTTAAAACAAAATATATAAAAGATTTCTGATTAAAGCTTCTTTCCTGCTACAAGTTGTGATGTTCTTCAATATGCATGACAACGTTCAACTCAATAGAAAATTGCATGAAAAACACTTTAAAAAAGAAGTATTAGATTACGCATTGCTAGCAAAGAAAGTAAATGATATTGCTTAGAATTTAGCCTGTAGCATACAGCAAGGTGCCACAAACAGGGTAGTAGAATGGGTGAGGTACTCACTGCTCTCAGGACACTATCCAAAATGTGCCAGACACTGGGAACTCTTTCACTGACCTCAGGAGGCTCTGGGTCAGGCTTTAAAGGTTAAAGGTTCACAGTGCTGACAGATACATAAAAAGGTGACAACAAATGTTCAAAGGTCAAATATTTTGGCTTCCAGATGTTGTTGCGTGGCATGGGAACAAAAGGATTGTCCCTTAGTAAGAGGGAATAAATAGTTCAAGCTGAAAGGAGAGCAGGCAAGGCCTAAAACTGAGGAACGGACAGGCTTTGCTCTTAAGTACCTAAGCACTTTTCTCATTTCCATGTTTGGAGCAGATCTCTGCACCACAGAAACAGAACTGGTGGTTAACAACATTAAGCAATAATAAATTATTGCATGTAAGCCAGCCCAGCAGGAAATTCTTCAGGGAAGCAGCAGTGAGAAAAGGAAGCACGTCCCCAGTGTCGCCCTTATGCAAAGGCCATACATGCATTTTTGAAAGCAGATTTTTTTTTCAACATTTTTGTAAATTAATATCACAGTGATTATTGAGCTGCCTTACAGAGTGCTGCAAACAGATGTGCTGGAGAAGACCTCCAACTCAGAAGTTCACAAAATGGCAAAAAGACGGTGGAAAAGCATAGCATAAAGGACTGCAGTAAAGAGAAGTTATTTTTCAGTATCACATACTTGAGCACTTTTAAGCTTATCTCTTTGATTCAGTAACTCAGACTTAAGAAACAACAAATAAATCAGTAAGGAACTATTTAAACAAAAAATTTCTTGCTATAACAAGAAGCAGGAAGAACAGGAGAGTTCACTGTTTCAATAATAATATGTACATACACACATACATACACACACACAAGTAACAGAGGTAATTCTTTTCAGTAATTTGTACTAACTCTGCCTCAATCCATTGGTTTGTTCATATACCACAAATTTGTTTTCCCCTATCTTTTTCTATTCAGAAATATGTATCTGAGTACACACAGTCTAATAGTGTAGCCTCCAAGGCTAGATGATTTACAATGCAACCTACTTCAATGCTCTAGCAAAGAGATTATTTATCGGAGTGGAAGACAGTACAGTTTTTCATTAACATCCTTTTTCTTCTTGTCTGTGGCTAGCAATATAGGTCACACAGTCACATCGACTTTACTAAGCCTGCCTAAAGCCTACATGCTTTTTTTGACATATGCACTGCAAACTCAGCCCCAGCATCCAACTGGCAAATAATGTGCAAGTTCAAGGGGACTATGCGCAGGAGCAAGTGAGCAGGGAACAGTAACACAAGAGTTTCCTGTTGAAGCACCTACACCCTGGGGCTCATGGTGCAGCCACGGTACCAAAGCATATTTATTGTACCACGCATGTAAAGAACAAGATTTAAAAAAAATCCTTACCCAGAAAAGATTGAGTTATGAAATAAGCATTGAACCCAGATCTTGAAATCTGAAAGGATTTCAGTAGTTTTCAATGGCCTGTAATACCACGCAGACTAGTTGAAAAGATGATTTGCAGGTAAGCCCAAGAAAAGAGGAACCATTTGCTATGGGCATAAAACAGCTCCACTGGCTCATGAAGTCTTTTGCTGAACTGATCATTGAATGCACAAGTGCTTACTGTAAAGCTGCATCTCAGTTAACAATGCACCACTGCGTTCCCTGCAGAAATTCAGGTGGCTGGCTGCTGAAGAAAGGCTGAAGGAAAGCTTGGGTGTTGTTATCAAGGTAGCATGTAGCAACTCTTCTTCATAAGAAGTAAAAGCTGAGCTATTCAGAGACAGAAATCACAAAAGAAAGTATATCCCAGACTAACGCCCTTTTAAAATGAAAGGCTAACAAGACTGTTACTGAGCTTAGTTGGTCTAGGCTTCCTTCAATCCAACAGGCAACTGGCTCGGTATCAAAAGGACAAGTACACAAAAATCAAGGATAATGCCCCACCCTAAGTATCTTATTTCTTAGAAGGCAAACACTGTAACTGGAACCACCAAAGTTATCCCAGTAGCCGCTCTGCCAGGGATCCGTGAGCGGATGATTCGTTCACGATGGTTACAATTGCGCTCTGCGTCCGACAAGAGAAGTGCACGCGGCAGCTCCAAAGCCAAGCGCAACTTATGAGGAAAACACGCACGACATGGACAAATGCTCGGCAGAAGCCGAGTCAGATGAAGCTGCTGGAAGAGTGTTTTTTCATCATTTGACATCATATGAGTTCTGTGGCTGGCATCCAAGCCAAAGGAGGGCAGCGGCTGAAGGATGAGAAGTGCTCCTGCATCAAATGACAGAGGACCCCAGAGGAGCTAACATTTTGAGGAAGGATTGTGCACTATGAATAGTGATACAAAGGCTCAGCTTGTCTACACAACATCCAGACAGCATCCATGTTCACTTGGCAGAAACAAAGAATATTAGAAACACATTTCATCAGGAATATTGCAGATAAGATTAACAGTCTCATCCTGTTTCATATGGACTTACAAAGCAAAACTGACATAAAGTCAATTGCAAATAATTGACCAACACTATCAGCGAGTCTCTGATCCAGTCACACAGGACAAAGAGAGAGCTGACTGTGCAAATCTGAAATTTATCTCAGCCAGAACTAACAACTTATTCAACAGAAGCTAAGTATTAAAACAGAGTGTCTCTTGTCACTTGCCAAGAGGTATTTTTTGCTGTTGCCACCATGCTCACAGCACTGCCACGGTTCCCAAAAGTTCCCCCTACCTGAACCAACAGTAACAACACCTGGAAGACCCTGGGGCTCGCTTTTAGAGATAAAGAACTCCAAGCCTTCACCTATTCGTTGGGGCCACTGTAAGCAGGAAAAACATATTTAAATGGACAACAGGAAAAAAAAAAAAATTCTACTGGGAAGAAATCTGCTGATCATAACCACTTAGTGTCAATAATAAAGAAAGGTAGAGAGCAACTTGTCAAGGCAAGGGTAAAGAGGAAAGGATTTATTCCAGGGGTCAATTCACACTATCTGCTTCTTGTCAAGAACCTTTTGGAGATTAATGCTCCCAAGAAGTTACAAAAAAACCCAACATTTATCCAAATATTAATGAGCTTTTCCATACTGCCATCACACTATTATTCATCATATTATTTATCTGCTCACCCCTTACATATTTATTACTTGTTAATTTCAAATATGCTTTCTGTGCATGCCACCTGTCAGTTAAGGTGGTAAGTGCCCACCCAAGCACCAGGAGAGGCAGGTTAGAGGCTGCAGCCCCTCCGCACAGCTCATTGCCATTCCATCCCCAGAAAAAGGAACCAGCAGCCACCTGCTGCCACTGGGGAATTTCAATCTAAATTAGACATAACATCCTAAGGAAGGATCAGAAGTGGCAGACAGGGAAGAGACATCAAGAGAATGAGGAAATCAAGTCAGTGACTGTTGTCATACCTGAATCACAGTGAAAAATCCATCAAACCTATCAACAACAAAACCATGTATTGGGATGGAGGACAGTGCCTTGGCTGAGCCTTGGCTGCGTAAGGTGTGACAGCAGTCAAACTGGGTAGTGCATACCTGTGTGGGCACTGCAGGCAGCTTGAGAAGCACAAAGCTCTCAGCATGGAGGGGAAACAAAATAATAAAAAAATTAACCTAAATCACCACAGCATTTATGGAAGAACAAAACATGAATAAAGGAAATAAAAATATGAGCAGCTGTACTTCCCAGGCGGGCTGAGATACCAGCATTGCACTCTTCGACACCTCTGTGAAAGGCGCCTTAAAACTGCCAAGCCATGAGATCAGACACACCCAGAGCAAATACAAAGCTCTGCTGGGACTCAAGACAGCCCATACAGCCCAGTGGGACAGTAAGGGTATTACTTGGCAGCTCTGTGTTGGGTAGATCTGAAGAATGCCATCTAAACCCAAAAGATACAAAAAAGAATGTCAGTAAGCAGGATGAAAGCTTGTCAACACACAGGGTGAAAAAAAAATCAAGATAAAAAGCAGGCATTTGGGAGAGATCATAAACCCAATATATTTCTAGAAAGCTTCAAAAGATTTTCCTACTTCGTAACAGGCAAACTCAAGCAGGTAAGGTGGAGGGATTCAAAAAGCATGGCAAAAAGACTTCGGCATTCTTACAATACTGTGTTGTTTGTTTAACGCTCTGCATTGTTCATTAAACAATAACCAAACAGATCACTCCACTGAGCCTGAATTGCAAAATCTACCCAAGCTAAGAAGGAAATCATAGACTCAGACAGGGATATTGTGTTTTTCATCTAGGAAAACTGCTCTTGTACACCACTCTAGTGGATACAAAGATAAATATGAATATTTCTGGTTGTTCTCAGGAAAACCTTTGGTAGCTGAAATACTTTATGAATAAACAAAAAGGAAGTTTAGGAACTTGCTCTGATACTAACTTAAAAAAATACTTGTTATAATACAGATTTTTAGTTAGAGAATGGAATGCTCTCCAAAATACTATTAAAACCAAATTCCTAGTTACCAAAATATCTTTCAAATTACCACACAGATGTAGAGCCCAGGGTGTTCATGATGTGACCCTCAATGCTGTTTTCACACGCATAACGTCATACACGGTGAAGAGTTTTGCTGAATTAAAATATTACTCACCACTAGTAGGTATCTGAGTCATTCACTGCTAGTTGAGACACTTAGGTTGTGCTAAACTCTACATACAGCAAATATTTAACCTGAAAAAAGTCTGTTTTCAGGTTGTCCCTGATGTAAAGGGATATACTAATTTTGAAGAGCAAATGACACTTTTGTGGTCTACAGTTGGAGTAGTAATTTACTTCTGCTGTATCACCCAACCATTGCCCTCTCTACAGAGAAGAAATAATTCCAAACTCAGTTTGGTGACATTGCTTTGAACTCTCAAATAAATAAAACTCAATCCAATATGACAGCAAAAACTTCACCTACGTATTTTGTTCCAATTCATGCATGGAGATCACTGTCACAAACCCAAAAGGAACTGCAGTATTTGACCTGCATCTGATACCCTTAATAGCACCTCCCCTGTTTTACAGACTCTGCGATTTATGGGCTTTCCAAAATGCCTTAAACCCACACTGCAGTTTTTAAGGCAATCTCTCTTTAAAGCAGCTATTCTGCTGCAGTAAAACCGCCAACTTTTTAGCAGTGGATAGCAGAACTCAAAATGGAAACATCTGGTGTCACTTACGGACACATATTAAAAGAACAGATACTAGATTTCCCTGTAAAAATCAATGGTTGCCCTTCTTCAGCTGCAAAGCAGGATGCTCGCCAGGGCTCGCTACGAGCCCGACACACGGATGTTGCATCTGCGGGTGACAGCGAAGCCTCGGACGTCAGCGTCGTGGGGCCCATCGTGACCCCCAGGCTGAGGACGGAGGGTGCGCCTGCGGTACCTGAGCAGAAGCTGTTGCTGCTGACGGTCCTGCCGGAGCACCCGGAGGAACTGGGCAGGTTGAATTCCCGGCTCTCCTCTTCCGAAAAGGGCGACTCGGAAGCGGGAGACACCTTCTGCTGCGGCCGGAGGACCAGGCGGGGGATGCGGCTGCGGGACACCTCCTTCTCCAGTTGCGTCTTCTGCTCCTGCTCGGGAAGGGACACCCCGGCGTCAGGGACCCCTTAGATGCGCCCTCCTCCTCCCATCACCCCAGCAGGGGCCAGCAAACCCTGCCCCCACCCCCCGCCCCTGCGGGCTTTGCCAGCCCCTGTCTCTCCGCCGTCTTCGCAGCCCCGACTCGTCGCCCCTTCCCTCCCTGGCTCCTCACCTTGCCGGTCTCCCGCAGAGGCCCCATCGCTCCTCAATCCCCGCACAGCCGGGGACAGGCACCTGGCATGGGCGAGAAAGATGCGCTGAGCCAGGGTTCCTGCCGCTGCCGCTGCGCCAAACATGCAAGTATCCTTGAATTTTCAGAAAAATCCTTTGATTATCTGTCCCCAAAGCAGCTAGTAGTTAGTTTG
>WUAM01000347.1:1845088-1860206 GCA_024336885.1 Actenoides hombroni
AAGAGTAAATTAATCTTATATAAAATCTATATATTCTTTATGTAAATAAATAAAATATAAAATGATATCTAAAATAAATATATATTTAAATGAATATGAAGAAGTAATTGTCAAGGCTTTTGATGGCCATTTGCTCATAACAGCAAAAATAAGCCTGATGTAAGGCATTAGTTTATCAGAAAATTGCTATCTTTGATCAAAGGATATTTAACATCCTTTGAATATTGAAGAAGAACACATCAAACCCCTCCCATTTTGGTTACTGAAATGATACCTCGGTGATTTCAGCCACCTTCCCAGGTGACTCTGTATGATGATGCTTATAAATGTTCCATGTCAGTGACTTTAATTAGGCAATGGGAATGGCTGCACCAGCAGGAACCACACTCCAGTGCTGGGGAGATATTTCTGCAGATGTACCCTTGATGCTTGGAAAATGCTCAAAAGCTGAAATAGCCGTGCTCAGCTTCAGGAGAAGTGTAATGGCAACCAGGGTAATAAACTCTATGTCACTGTTCAAGAGGAGAGGTCTCTTAGTGGTCTTTGCAGTGGTTGGGGGGTTCCTGTGGTTGTATCTCTAGCTTCTCCTCTGGCTTTTTGTAGCTCTTGGGTACTGAAGTCTCCAAATTGTATAACACTGAAAATTAATTTAGTTGACTCTTTTGTAAAGAGAATACTTTCAGTGCTTTACATGGCTCCTGACAAAGGCTTTATGTGCTACAGGAGAAGAGGGGCAGATCAGATGACCTAAAAAAGATATTTCTGAGAAACAGGGGTTTTTTAAATGAGCGGTGAGTAAATTGTAATTATAGTGCTATAATTTTATTTGGCAGTATTGTAATAATTTTATCTTAAAAGAAATGTAGTAATTTTGCTCACAATTTCTCAACAGAAAATGCTGAAACTGAAGTAAAAATATTCATATCCTTATATTGCTATATTCTTCAGTGGTTTGTGTAACTTGTCAGATCTTAACAGCAATAGAGAGTCCAATAAGCACATATATTATTACTCATTTGTGTATATATAAATCACTCTCTATATGCCTGTACAAATACAAGGGTAATTCAAGCCGGTGTAAGAAAATGAACCTTTTTCAGAATCATTAAATCAGTCCTCCACTCAGAGTAATTAGTCACATGCCAGTGTCTCCAGACACATTAAATTGACATCAGATCTGCCCCTTGTGCTGTATGAACAATGGGAAATAAGATTTTTTTTTTCCTCACTCACATCTCTTTCAACTGTTAGAGAAGCTGTTAGTATGTGAATAGGAGTAAAAACCCCTTGTAAATCAGTTATCAATTTCCTTTCATTTTGCCAGCTATTTTTAGGCTTTTAGAGAAATCACATTTTTCTAATTGTGCAGGGGAATCATAGAATCATCAAGGTTGGAAAAGACCTTTAAGATCGAGTCCAACCATTAACCCTGCTCTGCCAAGTCCACCACTAAGCCACATCCCCAAACACCACATCTAGACAGCTTTTAAACACATCCAGGGATGGTGACTCAACCAGCTCCCTAGGCAGCCTGTTCCAGTGCCTGACAACCCTTTCAGGGAAAAATGTTTTCCTAAATACCAGTCTAAAGCTCCCCTGGTGCAGCTGGAGGCCATTCCCTCTTTGTCTATCACTAGTTACTTGTGAGAAGAGACCAGCAGCAGCCTCTCTAAAACCTCCTTCAGGTAGTTGTGAGAGTGAGAAGGTCTCCCCTCAGCCTCCTTTTCTTCAGCCTAAATAGCCTTAGTTCCCTTAGCTGCACCTCAAGATTTGTTCTCCACACCCTTCACCAGCTTAGTTGCTCTTCTCTGGACCTGCTTCAGCACCTCAGTGTCTTTTCTGTATTGAGGTTCCCAAAACTGTACACAGTACTCGAGATGCAGCCTCACCAACGCTGAGTACAGAGGGACATTCACCTCTCTGGTCCTGCTGGCCACACTATTTCTTATACAAGCCAGGATGCTGTTGGCCTTCTTGGCCACCTGGGTACACTGCTGGCTCATATCCAGCCAGGGGACCTAGGTCCCTTTCTGCTGGACATCTTTCTAGCCACTCTTCATCAAGCCAGCAGCGTTGCTTGAGGTTGTTGTGGCCCAAGTGCAGAACTTGGCACTTGGCCTTGTTGAACCTCTTGCCACTGGCCTCGGCCCATTGATCCAGTCTGTCCAAGTCCCTCTGTAGAGCCTCCCTACCCTCAAGCAGATTGACACTCCCAGCCAACTTGGTGTCCTCTGCAAACTTACAGAGGGTGCACTCTATCTCCTTATCCACATCATTGATAAAGATGTTATGTCGCTGTCGGTACCAGGAGCAGAGAGATGCAGCAACACACAAATTCAGCAAGAGAAGGCTAATTTATTAATTTCTAACCCCGTTTTATATACTCTAGCCCCATGAGGTGATTGGTCGGTGATTGGCTAAAGTCCTACAACACCCATTTCAAAATATTTTTCCAATGTATCATAAACAGAACTTAACAAAACACCAGGTGTTGGTCCAGCTTACAAAAACCACCCTACTGTTTCTCATAACACGCGTGAGAAAGGCAGGACTCTCACCAAATATTGTGAGAAGCGGAGAAAATCCCTCTGCTAGCAGCTTTTCAGCATCCATAATGTTAAACAGAAGTGGTCCCAACACTGAGCCCTGAGGAATGCCATCTGTGACCAGATGCCAGCTGCATTTAACTCCATTCACCACTCTTTGGTCCATGCTGTCCAGCCAGTGTTTTACCCAGCAGAGCATCTGCCCATAGAAAGTCTGAGATTCATGTACTTGGGCATTAGGGGGACAAATGCATCTGTCCAGTGCATTCATTACAGAGCTGTCTCAAGGGACCACGCTGGTAGCAACAACTGCTTCATAAACTGAAGAGCTCAGAGAACAGGAAGAACCTCAGTCTTACCAGAGCTGCCCAACATGCTGGGCTTCATCAGAGATCCTGGCCTGTCTGAGCTGTTGATCGTTGATGGGCAAAAGCACTGTTCATTCCTTTAATACACTAAAATTCCCTAGAATTGTGCTAGAAATTTTTGCTGATCAAAATGAATGTAATAATTACATCTGCATGAAGAGTAAGGTATAATTAAAGGCAATTAACTTAGTAATCTAGAATGCTGCAAAAATTCCTGCAGTAGTTAACATTCCTTTGCCAAAGCCTTCAGTATTGAGATAGAGGGCAATAACTTTTATCCCATCTGACACTTAAGTAAAAACTGTATTAATATCCTGGAATTAATATAAAGCATTAGATATCAGGTTCTATTTTCAGTTGTTTTTTGTTGGTTTTTTTAAATAATCAGATATGTTGCACCTTGCTTCCAATTCCCACATCTGCATTCAAACCAATTGCACTGCCTCCTAGAAACACTGTGGAAATGTAGGTCAGGAAAAACACAGCACTACTGTCAATTTTACAGAATTTAATGGTATTACAGAAGTTCCTAGGCTATGAAATCAGTTCACTGAAGTAGCACTATTTGACTGACCCAATCACCATGGCACTACTGTAGCTCACGTGACTTGAATGAACTGTTATCATTTAGACTTGAAGTCAATCTCATGAATAATATTGTCAATGCAATTCTTATGGAGATTTAATGATAAATGATCTTCCGAATCGTAGTACTCTACAGAACTGTAGTAAAAACTCAATTTTAATATCTTGCCAACATGCTAAATTCTTCTAACTTCATAATTTTAAAGGTTTTAAACTTAGTTTACTGTTCAGCTGCTCTGCTTCTAGGCAAAGAAGGTAAGATGAACGATACAACCTTTGAAATGCATACAGAGGAATTTACTGCTTTCTGAGGAAAGCACAGTGTGCAGGGTTTGGTGAATATCCACTCGGAGTGGTGCTTGGCTAACAATTAAATAGTGGGTTAGATGTGGACATCGTTTGCAATTGCTAATCACAGAGTATTTATTAAAAAAAATGTGAGAAATCCAGATGCAAAATGTTGGAAGTTAGCTTAGGAAGAGGGGATTTGATCCAAGTAGTATTTCACATCCATGCGCCTGAATGAATGTTTCTTCAGCATCTGGTGTGAGATACTGGCTAGCGTTCTGACTTGTGGGCATGAATGGGGAAAGAGGCAGTGGGAATATGGAAAATGACACATCAGTGTAGTAAAAAATAGGATGTCTCCTGCTTCTTTGTGTACGTTTCACGTTTAAATCCTCTCTCACAATTGCATTCCTTACACTGTTATGGAGAGCTTCTTAGGTCGTTGATTGCCTTTGTGGGACATACTGGGCATTTGAGAGATATGGCCAAAATTGTAGTTCCTCAGACCCTCGACTACCTGCTTTCCTTCCTAAATTTTCTGAATTTCTCAGTAAGAAAGCATCCATGATTCCTTCACTTCTCTTGACTGGCATAGGCACAGCCATCTGAGATTTTAGTGTGCAGCTAGGACTGTTTTGCCACCCACAGTCTAGACCACTGTCTCTGAGGACAGACTTACTGCAACTTAACCTCTTCCCCCCCTCACATATAGCTGATGGCTCAGATGATTGAGTACATTAGTTAGGATGTGGTGGTACCTCCTTTACCTCAGCTAAGAAGTTGTCCCGAAGACAAGGAAAGGACAACACTTGAGGGCTTTGGTAAGTTCTTGGATGGAGTTCTCCCAAGCCTATCTTCTGTAATCGTTCAGTCAGTTGGGAAATATTAATTAGAGCTGGTGTTAGCATGCCTGTCTAAACAAACAGATTATTTTCCAAAATTATTTATTTTCTTGAAGAAGATTAAAAACTAAGGGTCTAATTCTTTCCAGGAGCACAGAACTGAGGAAATTTGTTGTAACACCGAACAACTTTTCACAGAGGAACTTAGGGTCTGCTGGTGGGTAGTTGGTGCACTTTGAATCAGTTTTTCTCTTGCATGCAAATGCTTATGGATGCAATTTTTCTGCATTCATTGATAATACTGAGAATTTTCATAGACACAAATTAAAGGAAAACACTTTCTTCTGCCATTTTCTGAATCCACGGCATACACAAGTGACACAACATGGTATTCATTAATTGTTCAGATTTACATGTATTCAGCACATCTTAGAGAAAAGCAATTCTAATTAATTATTTTGTAACAACGATATCTTTAGTATGATAATTCTGTGAGAAATTACTCCGAAGCAAATAACCAGCCTTTATAATCTCAAAGCTCATTATCATCAGGTGAATTATCTCTTTAAACACCTTTGGTCCAAGAGGGTATATTATGATGCCAGTAACCTTACTTGACATTATACATAGCAATTTAATTAAGTTCATAGTAAATTTCTGCTCTGTTCCCTTACATGGTTTATGTCACAAATGCAATTAACTTATTTTATATTCATATATAAAAACTTGAATATAGTCGATGAAAATAAGTTTTGTATTATAAGACACTTCACAGTTGTTTTGCATCACTTATAATTTATTTTTATTACAGGTTAATGCCTTTGCTTGTAGTCAGGTAAGAAACTAGTGGATTTCTGAAGGACTCCATAAACCCAAACTCAGTACTATATTTATCTGCAAAAGCACGAGAGACAGACTCCAGGGAAGTCACTGTGGTTCTGTTCTAGGCACATTTTCTAAGGCTGTGCCAGATGCCATAGAAAGCTATAATTTCACTGCTTGAAATCTTCTTCTTTCCCATAGTCAACGTAGGCTGAGAAACAGGGAATAGCATCTTCCTGTCAAAACAGAGTGTGCAGCTGATAACTGTACAAATTATTGTCATATTCCTTCTTCACAGGGGTTGAAATCAATTATCTATATATTAAAATTGATCCTTAAAAGATCCTGATAAAAGAAGGGACTCGGGCACAATGTTTCTATAATGTAGCAAGTTATGTTGCATTAATTGAGCTATAGTGATGACCTACATGCTTATTTTTAGGATAGGTGCAATTTCACTTGAGTGAATTTAGTCATTTTTCAGTGCAGGCTAAAATGACCTGAATTACATCACTCTTGTGCTGGACTAGGGAAGTTCAGCCTCTGATGCTGCTGATAAACTTGATCACTTGTTTCAGCCCGTAGATGGCTATTGTCTTTTTGTATGGAGTATTTTGTTTGTGTTTTCCTTGTATAAATTAAGATACTCTAGAATCTCTATTAAATTTCACCTTACTGAAGAGTGAGGATAATTTATGCTTATACACAGATACTTCATTTACTTAATGTCTATAGAGATTTAAAATCTAATCGTGATTTTGAGTGTATAATAATATTACAAAATTCTGAGCTTTATAAAATTTGCTAAAACATGACCAGTGCTTCAGTGTAAATCAGATTAAACAGCTGATTATGAGTCTTCCCACGCAGATGATTCTAAGGTGAACCAACAGTTCATCAGCAAGCTACCGTACATGAATGGCTTTGCAGCAGCTGCCTTTGGAATTGTTTGCTTCTCTCAAATGGGGAATTGCCTTTCAATCTATAAAGGGTAAGCTGTCTTAAATTACTTCACACTTTTTAGGGGGTAAGAGGGCACATAGACAATTAGTATGGAAAAAGGAATGTGTGGTGACTTATTCTATGCACTCAAACTCCAAGTGTGCAATTGATGGAGGAGCTGAGCAATATCCCAGCCTACCCTGAGGAGTACTGAGTGAAAAAGAGAAAACTACTGTAAATAATTAAAGGAACTTAGAGCAAATAAGTATGGCAGATCGGACAGATCCGCTTTTCCTTCTTGATCCCAAATTATTGATAGAAGTAATCTTTTTCTTGACTGATTATGAGAATCACAAGCTTCATCAAATTAGGATGCAATAAACTCATTTCATGTAATTTCAAGATAGGTAAGACAATCTACAGAGAAACTTTTCTTGGGTCTTTTGAAAGCAAATATATTATGCGTGGTTTTGCAACAGAACTGAAAACAAAGAATTGGGAGCATATTTGAGACATAGATTTCACAGATGCTAGATACATTAAGATTTCCATTCTTTGTAGCACACAGAACCAAAAAATTGTTTGTACAGGAACTCCATATGAACTTTTTACATGACCTAGATAGTTCCAGTAAATGTCAAATAGAGTCCACGTATCTATATAAGAGTAAACGCTGACATTCAAGGTCATGTACTTCATTTATGGTGACTTCAGCAGGGTTAACTGTGGAGTAGAGCAGAATTTAAGTGTGGCTCAGTGAAGCTGAGCTGTGGGCATCCTTGGCATGGCAGGATTTAAAATATAAATGAGAATTTCAGCTTTCATTTTTCCCATGAAGATAGCACAGAAAAGGAAACCCAGCTGTTTCTGAGTGAAAAAAACTTCTGACAGCAAAAACTAGGGCACCTGCCTGTAATGGTGTTGCCTACACTTTATTCAAAATTGTAGGCTCTTCCAATTAAAAAAAAAAAATCACTTCTCCATTCCTCTCTGTAGCATATTTACCACTTAATATCAAGGAGGAAAGCAATATCAGTGAGTTTCAATATATACCCATGATGGATCAAGTCAAAAAGAACTGCATATACCACATGCTGCTCTTCTAAACTGCACACTAACAACCACGATGACTCCAGAATCCAAAGCAAAATGATTTGCGACTGTTTGTGAGCTCACATCTCCAAAGAAGAGCATGCTGCCTTGCCAGTTAGGCAATGTTATCAGGTTAGCACAGTTAATGTATCCATTTACACATTTTGACCTCTTAAGGGACTCTGACTTCAACAGTTCCATCTTAAATACTGAGATTTTATAAAAACAAAGGGTAAAAATATTTTACATCAAACCAAATAATTAGGATAGGATAGTTGCAAGGGACCTGTGACCATATCCAGTCCAACTGCCTGATGAATTCAGGGCTGACCGAGGTAAAGCATGTTGTTAAGGGCATTGTCAAAATGTCTCTTTAACACTGACAGGCTGGGGTCATTGACCACCCCTCTAGGAAGCCTGTTCCAGTGTTTGACTACCCTATTGGTAACGGAATTTCCTTGATACACTTCAAAATTCAAGAAACTTAAGAAAAACTTCTTTTTTTATATGTCATATCTTTCTGCAAAATTATAAGGCTACATAGTATTCCTTTTGAAATACATAAGCAGACTTCAGATTAATAACCACTGTTTGTCTGTCAGACACAGTCCAGTTATGCTGAATTGTATAGCAAATGTGGTCTGTTTTTCACTTACAGTGAAATGCTGTCTACACTGATAAAGACTATTAAAATCAGTTAGTATGAAATGCTCTCTAAAAGGCCAAAAGATATCTAAACTAATATTTTAAGGATTATTGTAACAGTCAAAAATTAAGATTTCTGTGTTGCTGTCTGAGATGAAACATGCTGATTTATTGATTGCTATATAATTTTGAAGGGTTTCTGGATTATTTCCCTCGCACAAACATTATTTTCGTAATCTTTTTAGTACTGACTCCTTGAACAAATCCTGTTGATTTGATACAGGAAAGCAAACAGAGCTCGGGCCAGCAATGTCAGTATAATAGGAATAGTAAATCCCAATTAAACACTTTAAACAAAAAAAAGACTTGCCTTTTGAGAAGAAGAGATGAGATAACACAGCAACAGCTGTGTTCTTAGAGAGTCTTGTCTTGGACACACTGGAAAAAGCTATCTTCCTTCTTGATCTGGATCCAAAGAATGAAGCTGTTTAAACGTACTTAGCATGCGGTTGTTGTACCCCTTCCAAAATAGAAAACAGAGAAACACGCACTGAGTTCTTAGTTGCAGAACTGTACCTTTTTTCTAGGCAGAATGCTAATGGAAAACCTGCTACTTCACACTGCTCCTGTTACTTTGTTGAGCAATGATTTGATCTGACAAAGAGCTTCTAGCCAAATATCCTGTAAATAAAATAAAACCCGCTGTGCTGCACCCTTTCAGAGGTGTGCACAAAAGAAACAGCAACAGTTAAGGTCATGAATAAATAAAGCTGAAGAATATAAAAGCCTGGGCTATGGTACTGTTTGTTGCCCTTCCAAGAAATTCTCGTGCAAAGCTTATTCAAGCAATGAAAATAAAATTTGAATGTTGAGTAATTCCACCCCTTTTTTAACATGCCCATATTGATTACAGCTAGCCTCTCTCGAAGGCAGCCTGAATCAGACATGTCGGTACTGTTCTGGAGCACTGTATGCCTTCTTTGAAGGACATACATTGTTTAAAATGAAAAAGATGTGTAAACAGGAGTAAGAAGATGAACTGGAGCCAAGGAAAATTAAGTTGAAAATTAAGAACACTTTCATTCCATGAAGTCCTTGATAAGATTTGAGTAATATAATTCTATGTGGCATAAATCAGCGGAATCTATTTTGGACAGTGCCATCTGTCCAATGGCAAAAGTCACAGCTGGGACTGTGAAAAAATCTGTCTTTTTAATGTAGCTAGTTGCATGCTTTGAATGCTGTAAGTTGAAAGAAAGTTGATCACCTGGACACTCAGATCTATGAATTTAGACCTTTTTTTTTCACTCTTTAGTAAATATTCACAAACTCCTAGTGAGGAAGGAAAAAAAAAAAAAAAAGACTGAAAAGTAAGAGCTAATCAAATAGTAGGATAACGATGGAGTTAATTAGATGTTCCTAAAGGACCTCCAGGGATTTCCCAGGCCTACAAGCTAGGTATCCCTTCTTTGATATCTCTTTGGCATTTTCAATCTCTTTTCTTTGTCTTGGGAGTGTTCTTCTGCACTGCTTATGGGTCTGACTGCTTTATTATCTTTGCTTACGTGTTTCTCAATCATGTCTTTCTTCTCTGGCCACTTGCCAGTTGGAGAACAACTTCCTCTGTCCTGTTTATCTTCCTAATAAGCCTCCTTCTGAAGACTCTTAGGCTTCACATATGAAGGACTCACTAGCTGCTTGTGGAAGTAGCTTTTGTCATGTGTCCTTGACTTAGATACTTGATTTTGTCTTTCTCTGATCTCTTTGAACTACTTTATTAATTTCAGAGGAAAATACAAATCCAGGTTTCTTCTGAAATTCAGCCTAGATGTTCTCCTGTTTTCAAGAAAGAACATTGAATCTCTTAAAGTGCACTGTTATAAACAGCTAATGGCTGACACTTGATCATAAGAACACAGCCATAACTTAAATATGCTTATTTGCTTTAAACCTACATCAAATTCTAAAACAATCACTGTAAAAAATCACAGCAGAAGACTGACTGCACTTCTATTGGAGAAACCTGATGTATTCTAGTTACATTGATATCAAAATATGTTTGTTTTGAAAAAGTACTAGCACTGTTTTAATCTGCATAATTATTCATAGAGTCATAGAAGGGTTTGGTTTGGAAGGAACCTTGAAAGATCGTCTAGTCCACCATCCTGCCGTGGGAGGTGACATCGTATAAAACTTTTTCTATAAGAATTCTCCTGAAGTAACTAGTTAGGAATCTTTTTTTGATCAGTGCAGGTGAGACTGTCTTGCGTCGCTTTGATCTGTCTGCATTCACGGGGCTAGCACAGTTTCTAGCTCTCGCTGTGACAAAGCCGTACGCCTTCTGCCGCGGTGCCCGCGGGCAGGGCGGTGTCGCTCCCCCCGTCCCGCTCCAGCACCGCGGACAGCGCCCGGCGGCGGGGCTGACCCCGGGGCCGGCTGCTCGCACCGCTCCTGCGGCGGGGCTGGCAGCTCACCCTGCCCAGCGCGCTCCGTACATCCGCTGGGGCTCTAAGTGCCTGCCATGTGTGCACGCGGCAGCCATTAGTCCTAATGGGATACAAACCAGACTCCCGTCTTACGGGAATTGTCCATAGGGGAGGAGCATGATTGATGATAATGGGAAACGGACTCGCCCTTAGGCATACCAAACAGAAGAGCTGAGAGGGATTTGCACCTCTGTGAATGCCGAGAGGGCTTTAAAATAGCAAAAAACTAGCATGATATACCAGAGTATTTGTCCTCTCAGGTCAATTTGATCTACAGCATAACCTGAGTATTTCCTTTAGGTCAGTCAGAGTGTGTAATCTTCAGAAAGCTTATGGTCAAAGGTAGATGGTATGAATTGCAAAAATGAAAAGGCATAAGCAAAACATTATCTACATCTTATGTTGGTCAAAGGATTGAGTCTGTACACCAAATGACAACAGTTACGTATGGTGAGTAACACAATTCAACAAAGTTAATAAAATAACATGTAAGCAAAAAACTTTCTGAAGCTTCCTGGGTGATTGCACTGCTGCTCTGTTGCTTAGTAGATGGGTAAAAAGACCAACATTTTCTCAAAAGCTTTGCTTTTACTGCATATGTATTTCTGGCTGTGGAGCACATCCATAAGAAGATCTCATGATTTCCCAGCTTGCTAGATTTTGGCCCTTGATGAAAGCTCTGAATGGTCATTGTTGTCGTAATAGCACTTGCAGAGTAGTTTGAAACATTTCATCTGCATCAAAGTATTATATGGACAAAAGTTCAAACAACAAGGTAATTCTTCAAAACCTATGCACTGAAAAAAGATATGGTTGGGTTTTTTTCATTGTAAAGAACATGAATATATGGTAGTCCTTACAAAGAAACAGTCTTGACTTGGCTGGGTTAAAGTAGCCCTTGAGATTGTTATTGGAAGTGCTCACATGTGCATTAAATTGGCTTTTATACAGAGAGTTGTAGCTGCTTCTCCGGTCCTGAAAGAAGAAATGCCTTTTAAAAAATCAGACATACTTCTGAACTAGTGCAGCTTGTCAAGTGCTGTTTGTAAAAAGAAATCATCATATGACCTACTTCTCTCTTCAGCGTGTTAGCTAAAACGATTTTTGGCACAACAAGAGAGAGATGGCTCCTTGCCATATGCCTCTCTCTCATACCTGGAGCCATCAATTGCTTAACTCTCCTCCCTTTCTCCCTCACTATAGCCTTAGAATACAAAATACTTGATAAATGTACTTGATAAATTATGTTTGTACAATAATTATAATGGATTATGCATTCCAATATTAAGCTGAAAGAATATATGAAGTTCTCAAAAAAGAGGTGGATAAGGTATCCTGTATATAGACTCTTATATGGAAAAGACATAGTTCACAGTAGTACTGTTAGAGGTATATGTGTTTAAAGGATCAGTATTCATGCCTTGAGCTTCACACAGTCTTGGCCAGGATGCACTTCCTATTGATCCTGTTAAACACAGCAGTGATGTGATACCTCAGCAAGCCAGGATCTAAGCACAAACTGAAGAATAATCGGTTTCTTCTGTTGTTGTTGTGAAGAACAGAGAAGGTATGAGGAGCAGGGACATCACATGCACCCTACCAAAGCTCCTGTTGCAGCTGTGGAGATGGCAGAATAGCTGAGAAGCAGCCATGCCATCTCCATAGTAACAGAAAGGCAAGGATGACGATTCTGTATTGAACATGCAGTCTTCCCATTGCTATGCAATCTCTTGCCTCAGGATTTTTTAAGCACAGTCTCCAAATAGAACCTTTCTTTTGCCCTAAAAAATCTGAAAATACAGAAATTGCAGAGCCATTTTGCACTGCTGGGCAAGTCTGAGTAAACAGTGGAGAATTTGATGTCAGAATGCTAAGCCATCACCAGTGTAAAAACCGCAAATGTATTTGCTGAAGAGATTGTGGAATAAATCCTATGCTTTAGTTGAATAAAGAGTTAAGTGCTATTACATACTTTAGATTCCCTCTCCACTCACGGAGCTCAGCTGTAAACCTTTCAGTTGTGCAGTGAAAGGAGGTGGATTAGACTGTATGTTGCACACAACCACCTCTGTGAATCACTTTGACAAATCTGTTGTTTTTCTTCATCAAAGAGGAAAGCAAAAATGAGTTCAAATTAAGTTATCTGAAAATAGGAAAGGGGAAAAGGTATTTTCTAAACAGTGTCTGAAAAGCCTGCAGTAGTTTGGAACCTGGTTACCGGTGGGTACATCTGTGTGGATCTTTGTCAGCAGACTTAAGCCTGCTATACCCACATAGCAGATTTCTCCATTTTCCTCAAAGGTAACTGGTACCCAGATTGCTGCATTAGTGCAAAGATATACTATGGTGCACCTCTTAGAATGCTTATTAGCACAGACTTACTGTCACGCACTCCACAGCTTCTGGGATGCAGGCAATGTGAGCTCGGCGTTACCACCGACAGCCATGCTGATACACCACAGGGACTTTCATGTATTCCCTTCCTTGGTTAGTGCAGTAAATTTGGGTGCTGGCACCATGTTTCTCTTAACATGCTTGAAATTCAAGTTTGTATACATCAAGGGCAGAGCATGGTGCAAAGACCCACAGCTAGAAGCATAATCTTTTACTTTGCTTATAAATTCAGAAAATATCAAAGTGTGACTCTTCTCCACGTTTTTTTTTCAGCTTTTGTCCTTCTCTTGGCATCTTTCTCATTTCTTTCCCCAGCAAATTAATCTCTTGTGTCTCTTCCTGTACTGTAAGATTTTCATTGGTTTATGGTTTTTATAACTTCTATCTCTCGGATTTTCTACTGTGTCTGTATAGAGAATGTTACCGTGGTCTATGGGCAGACGGGCTGGAATTGCTAAGGCAGTAAAATGTAATCTGATTTGCATAGGGTTTTTCTATAAGGGTGAATCTTCCACTGAGGCACTGAAAAGAGGATTTATACATGGTCAAGGCTGTAACCCGTGATTCCTAGGTCTGATGGTGATAAACGTGTCAGAAATCTGCCCCAGAAAATACTATTGCTAGTATGTACCGGAAATTAAGTATGTGTAGCTACCTACACTTGTTCCTTCTAACAGCTAGATTCTGAATCTTTTTCTGACTTTAAATGAAAAGTTTAATTACATTTCTTTTTTAATCTGTGCATATTTTTTTTCCTGAAAACAGCAAGTGGTGAGACATGAAACCTCATGTCTTAAGCAAGTGAGAAGAATAAAGAAAATGTTTCTGAGATGCCTTTTTTTTATATTAACATTTACTGACAAGTTTGTTATGCTACCCAGCAGCACTGACCTTATTATGCCAGTCTCATCTTCAAGCAGCCTCCTTGCAGCAATGAGCAAAGAGGGTAGGCTATTTTTATATAATACGAAGTGTACACAGCTCACAGTGCTCGCTGAAGCAAACACATCTTATGATGGCTTTAAAGGAACAGTAAATGATAATAATAGTGAAGTTGTTTTTTCTTTTAACTTGTAAGAGAAAAACTACTACTATGCAAAGCTTTGTGTTAACCAGGACAGATATACAGCAGTTCTGCCTGAGAATTCAATGAGTAAGACATTTGAGAACAAATCCCTAAGCCAGATGTTATTAACATTAGTATGTGTGTTGGTTTACATGGCAAGGTTTTGGTAGCAGGGGGGCTGCAGGGGTGGCTTCTGTGAGAAGACATCAGAAGTTGTGCTCATGTCAGACAGAGTCAGTTCCAGCCTGCTGTAAAATGGACTTGCCACTGGCCAAATCTGAGTCCCTTAAGCTTTGTTGGTAGTGCCTCTGTAATAACATATTTAAGAAAGGGTAAAAAGTGGTGCACAGAAGCTGTGAGAGGGGAGTGAGAAAATGTGAGAGAACAGACACTAAGGTCAGTGAGGAAAGAGGGGGCGGAGGTGATGCAGGTGCTAGAACAGAGATCCCCTTCTGGCCCATGGGAGACATTGTGGTGACTCACGTTGTCCCCCTAGAGCCCATGGAGGACCGCACACCAGAGAAAATGTCTCCATGGCTGGTGTCACTGACACAGATTTTGGGTTTTTGACAATGGTGTGGCCTACACAGCACCAGGCTTGCTGACATCAAAGGGGAGACACTTTTCTCAAAGGGGTAAGAGGGTCTTTGCTCAGGAAATTGTGGGGCTGATCAACAGGGCTTTAAACTAGATGTGAAGGAGGAGTGGGATAATAAAATCAGGCTTGTCTGTGACAAGCTATGGGATGACACACCAGGGTTACTGGGATGGGGATCTAGTAAGAGCCTTCAACCTGTTGCCCTGAGGCACGCTGGGGACACAGCAGCACAGCCAAAGTCTCACAGAGATGAGCCAGGGGCTCCTGAGGTAGTCAGACCTAACAGGGAAATGTTAGGAAAACACCTTAAGGGAATTAAGGGGTGCTTCTCTAAGAAGGTGACATGGCTGACTGCCCAGCTGAAGTGCCTCTACACGAATGCACACAGCATGGGCAACAAACAGGAGGAGCTGGAAGCTGCTGTGATGCTGGAAGGCTACAACA
>WUAM01000347.1:1867702-1886129 GCA_024336885.1 Actenoides hombroni
CCCCCCTCCCCCCATCACCCTGCCCCTCACCACCTGCTTGCTTTTTTTCGCTCTCCTTCTTCCTTGTTGTCCGCCCCCCCCCCCCCCCCCCGCATCGCTTCATCCTTCCCTCCACCAATAATGGCAGCAGGCAAAAAAAGCCTTCAGCTGTTCTGGGCAAGATTTAATTTCTGGTTCAGTGAATTGTCCATATAACATATTTCTAAACCAATCTAGTCTCCCCTTCTCACTCTGAACATCTTCCAACTTTTTGACGGGAAGATTTTTAGATTTGTCACCAAGTTCTAGAAAAGGATGGAGCCCATTACCATGTGTGTGCTTTAAATGACATGAGGTGCCAGCAAACATCCAGAGGGAACAAGCTCATAATCATAGGATGGGCAATGTTGTGGTGCTTTGCTGTATTGCAGTCTGGAATGATGGTTTTAGCTAGAGCTGAATTCAATTTTTACTGCCACAAGATGGCAGATGGGAACAGGACAAGACTTCAGGGAGAGGATTTAACAAACTAGTAGATTTTCCTCACCTTTGAGCCAAATAATAGTTATGAACACTGATTCATTCACCTTATGGTCCACAATGGGATCTCCCTGGCAAACAAAGAAATATTTTCATTGATGTCAAAGGGAAGCAGCTGATGCCTGGGAGACAGCTGGCTAAGACAATAGCATAAAACCAGCTCAGAGGCTGACGTCAAGATTCAGAGTAGCATTCTGGCTTTTATAATGTTGATCTTTAAAAGAAGTATGTTTCATAGATACGATTTTTAGATTTTCAAGTAAGAGCATGATTATAGTCAATGATCCTGGGGTTTTTTGTGCTTTTAAATTTTGCTTATTATTTCCTCAAATAAATGTACCTGTCAGGATGCAGTCCCTTTCCTGAGGCTGTACATGGCTTATCATAGGCCTTTTCCTCTTCCCATTTTAAGCTAAATAACCATCTCTCCTTCGTAGGTGGCCAAAAGCCTAAGAAGTCTTCCCCTGCTCCAAGACACTGCCCTGTTTGAGGTGGATAATCTCCCCACCAAAACCAGAGCTTTACTTCGTTCAGCCCTGGGCTGCTCTGAGCACGGAATACGTTTCCCTCATCATGGATGCCAAGGTCCCTTCCATGCGCTCTGCTCCACGTGGCCCTCGCTGGGAGCGTGAGGCACAAGGGCCAGTACTCTGCTAAGAGGACGTGACACTCGCTAAAAATCTCAGAAGCAATTGGCAAGTCAGTTTTCCAGCCAATGGTTCTGTCCCTGGGACTTACAAGTGCTTCTTTCAGTGTTTTGTTTGAGAGGAGATAGGGGCTCTGTGCAGATTTACTATGGCCGTGCAATGTGAGTACACCGTGCCTTAGCAAGAAGCTACACAGCACCAGTCTGGTAGCTCTGCAGGGTACAGGCCCACTGAATTACAAGTGAAAATCAAACTCAGCAGCTTTTAAGCCTTTGCCCATCATCTGAAGCAGCCTTGTTACAGGGCCCACCACGCTGTACACCCCCAGGCAACAGCAGCGTGCAGAAGCGAGGGATGCAGGTACAGGGGATCATGGCAGTTGGCAGACCCTCAGCTGCCTGCAGCCCATCACTCCTTCCCTGAAAGGTGTTTCTGCTCTTCAGAGCAGGGCAGCTGGGGGGCACTGGGGCAGCCCCAGCCCCGGGCATCAGGCACCTTCTTGGGGCCAGGCCGTGGTCCTGCAGGTGGGTCTGGCTCAGCAGGACCCATGGCCGGGCAGGGCAGGGCTGTGCTCCTGCTGCAGCTTGGGCGTTATTGCCTCAGCTGAAAAGAAGCTGTCATGGGCCAGGGTTGGCTTTGGCTTGGCTTCCCTGGTGGGATGCACCCTTAGCTGCTCCAACTCTAGGCTGGCCCTGAGCCCTGAAGCCAGAACTTCTGACCTTGCAACTATCACAAAATCTGATAGTTCTATTATTAATTCAGTCCTGTTATTTCATTACTGGGAATGTCTGCCTCTTGGTTTTCAAGTAGCATTTTAAGTTTTTGATTTTACCTAGTAAGTCCTAACTGGTCAAGTGATGCCCGTTTGAAGTGTTGGCGTATGGAGGCTGACTGGAAAAATGGATTCCACCTTGCAGAATACCTTCATGTCTGAAGGCTTGACACTTGTTTCACATTCTGTGAACCAAAACCAACACCTTTAATGTTCTATATAGCTAACAAACGGACTCTTGAATAAACATCAATGTAAGAGACCCCGGTTTCCAAGCAGACAAAGTGGAAGTTAGAGCAGTCTTTTATGTCCCAGCTGAGTGATCGAAGCACCAGTGCAAGTCTCTCTTTAGCTTATCTAATTGAGCTGATCTGCTTTCTATAAATAATTAAATATTCATGAGACCTCTGGGCTCTGTAGCACTTTATCTCTGTTGTGCCTCTTCACTGCACTGTTTCTCTTGGGTTGACCTCTCTGTTGCAATCTGCATACACGTAGGGAGCCCGTGCAGAGATATTTTTCATGAAGCTGGGTACATTCTCAAGGAACATTAAACTTTTGATGGATGCTATGAAAAACTGTCCATGTTTCTGTAAATGAGTTAAAAATATCATAAGGATGTTTTGACGTGATGCACTTTAGATTAAGAGTTGGAGAGTGCTGGCAAGATAATCCCTCCTGTCTGTTAGCCAGCTTTGGAACCATCTTAATATTTTGTTTGAAACAGCTGTAGTTTCTTGGTACTCATAATAGGCTCCACTGTCTTATCTTCTTGTGCTGTAGTGAAAGGGTAAGAATATAGAGGGATAGATGCTTTTGTGGAAAAAACCCAACCTGCTTCTGGACATTTAGGAACTGAAAGTTTGTTAAAGGTTGATACAGCTTCACCAAGTACCAGGGAGTAGCAAAAATTATTTCCTGCATCTACAGATGTATGTTAAGACCTCACTTTGCTGACCATTCTCTTTCATGTTTTCTATTTCCCTGAATATTTCTTGTGGGGTTTCTCCACAGGAGCAGTGGCTCAGTCCATGCAAACCAACAGTTCTCTCACTTACCCTCCTTTGATGGAACATTTCTTTTAGCTCAATTAGGTTATTACTGTCACGGAGAACAAATGAATGTTTGCCTTTTCAGGTGGAGGAGAAGTCTCAAAGAACCCTTAGAGATGGAAAGTTCTTAAATAAGATTAATGGCATGTCCTAGTTGATCCCCTTGCAGCCCCAAAGAAAGAACAAACTCTAGACCATGCTGGATGTGCTCTGACTTCAAGCTGGGATTGTCACTATGCCTTTCAAATATCACTACCCCATGCCAGGATTGCCACCTTTGCTCTTTTTTACAACCATGCTTATATTCAGTAGGGGAAGCATCACTGAAACCCCACTCTCTGGTGGTTTAGTGGCAATATGAATTGATACAGACATTGCGAGAAACTGAAGCAGATTAAACATCAGTCTGCAATGACTTGGCCAAAACCAGGACTACATGTCCTGTCTTCTTTGAGGTCTGAATGTAAGTTTTTCAAGTATGGTGGGCTTAAAAATCATCTATATATATATATATGTGAATGCACATGTATATGTAGGCACTTATGCATGTACATATGTGTACACACATATATATATGCATATATGTGTGTACATATATATATACACACATGCATATCTCTCCATATATACACGCATATGATGGAAGCCACATGAAATTACATTTGTTTCAGTATACATATATTATTCATACAATGTACATGTTGTACCTACACGTATATAGATACATATGTCATTATTAGTGAGAATTACATTGACATATGTACCTTTTTGTACATATCTATGTATATACACACACTTTAATACACACATGCATACTTAAATGTATACATGCATGTATGTACAGGAGGTATAGATTATATCCCTGTATGTATACTGGTTTCTGTGGTTTTTGTGTGAATTCAAAAATTTAAGTGTGTGTTAATCGTCTGCTATTCAGTAACCATAATTCAGCTTTTTGTTGCCTAGAGACTGCTCTCAAGAATGAAAGCACACTACTCTTAGTCACTTTCTTTCAGGCCATCTATGAGAGACAGACCCAGTAATGAGACAGAGATCCTGACTTCTGATTTTTGGGGCCCCACATAACTTGCATACCAGATACTGAAGTGTGTAAAACAATTATAAACCCATGCACTGTACTATAAATAGGACTTTTTATGACATTACTATATGCTCCTGCTGATAGTAGTTATGATCTACTCAAATTTAAAAAATAAAATAAAATGATATGCAATGAGAGAACTCTTCCAGGAAATGTTGCTCAATTGCATCAGTCCTGAAGAGGACAGACATTGCCATTTCAGGTTGTCATGTCATGTACTTAGTGCCAAAACCCATCCTCCTGTTGACTTCTCTTAAACCAGAACTATAGCTAAAATGATCCCACAGAAGAGCTGATTGAGAATCAAGTTCATGGCTTTTCATCGACAGTCAGTTCCAGCACTTCAAATTCCCTGCCAAGAAAAGTAAATAGAATTTATTCCTCCTGGGCATGCAGGAGAACGAATATTCAAAGTCATTTTCCTAAAAGATGATTATGTGACTTATCTGTTACTTCCCTCCTTGCAGTAGTTTTTGAATCTAAAGCTTAATTTCAAGCATATTTAATGAGTTATTCCAGTCCCAAAACTTTGATGAAACACGACGGCAGAAAAGGAGGGAGATAGAATTAGTGTCTCTGAGGAGATAAAGGCTTGAGTCTCAACTCAGCTGATACTTCTTTTGTGTGTTGCAGGTTAGTCATTTGCCATGTTCACAGACAAGTCAGTCACCAAGGGCATAGCTGTAATTAATTGGGAGTTAGGAGGAAGCAGAGAATTGTGAAAGTACAGATGTGGGGAAAATAGGCATCAATTTCACCTTTCAAACTAAAAAAAACCCAACATCTGTAGCAAGATAGCCTTCAGTAGCTACAAGTATTCACGGAACAATTTTTCCATCTGTGATTAACTCAAAGATTTTATTTATCACTTGCCAGACCCATCAGTGCCCTCTGCAGCATTAAACTGAAGTACTGGACAGAGGTCCAGCTTTAGCCTTAGAGAGCACTCACGAAGCCTGCTTAGCCAAATGTGAGGTGGGCTGTCATGTTAGTTACTATAGTCAGTATCTGCTGCTTTCACATTCTCTTGCAGGTTCAATTCTCCTAGATGCTGCTGGACTCTGAAGTTGTACAGCAATGCCTCTAGCAAAACACCTGACTTTTGGTTCCTTTTCACAACAGCATAATCTAAATGACCTTACTTGATGTTCCTTTAGATACTGAAGGTAATCGCTTACAATGGAAGTATCCTTGCACTTCTTTCTGGCAATATCTAGCAGAAGCCAGTTTTTGCTTATATAGAAAGGCCAGGGTCAGATATAACTGTTTGGGGTTAAAAAGCTTATAGCTAACAAGTATTAGTCCATGTAACAAGGGATGTTAGCAGAGAGACTCCACATAATACTATTAAAGGGCTACGATGTTAGAAAGTGTTCATGGTCAGTGGAGGTCTTGCTAGTTGTTTGCAGAGGGGTTGTTTCAGTGATGCCACAACTATCCCAGCTGTTGTTTAAAGTAAAATTAAGAGTTCTAGGTATTGATCAGGACAATTACTCTTATTAAAATCTATAGTATGTACCTAGTAACATAAGAAAGACAATTTATCATAATTATCTGATTTGTGTGATACCATCTAGATTTGTGTGATACCATACTAGATCTGAGCAACCTGATCTAGTGGGAGGTGTCCCTGCCATTGGCAGGGGGGTTGGAACTAGATCTTTAAGGTCCCTTCCAACCCTGACAATTCTATGATTCTATGATCTGTTTCACATCCGAGTGTTTTGCATTGCAGGCTTCTTCTATACTAGTAGATCGTGCATGCCAAACTTTATCCTTTGGTTGTGAGGACAAGCAGCTTTGTATATCATATATCTTTTCATCTAAATGATCTTCTCCCCCTGATAACAGGATAGCCTGGTCTATACAGCCTACTGGGGAGTGCTGTGTTTCATGCTCCCACTGAAACATGCTCAGACGTTCCTTTTCTGGTAGCATGCTAGTTTGAATATGCCAGAAGCGTGCTGGGCACATGCTAATGGATAAAGAATACAAACAATCATACTCCAGTGTCTCAGAGAGGCTTTGGCATTGCTAAGTTTAGTAATATACACATAGTAGCTGGTTTTTGTTTAGACTCGCCACTTAAACATCAACTATTTGATCAAACATTTTAAAAACTGAAGCTTCATTTAGATAACAAACATACAGTTAGATGCTACCATTAATAAGAAAAAGGAAATAATAGGAACAGTCCAGAAAGACCCTGGATGTTGGCTGATCAGTTGGGTCTAAAGAGTCATGGTACTATTAAAGAACTCTAGAAATTCCAGGGTAAACCTTCAGCCTGAAGCATAGAGCAATAAAGTCTGTAGTGCATTATAGAGTACATTGAAACACAGCATCTTTGTTGCGTAACAGATGTGTACCTGGTCACATGATAAGCACTGGATCACGGGATGAAGTGTTTCTGACATGCCAAGTGTCATTCTGTTCACGTTGTGGTAGCCTAGTCCTGAGAAGTGGCTAGGCCAGCTATGGGCAAGAGGATTGCAAAATGAAATGATGTCTTAACAGTGTCATGAGGTTGAAAGGAATGCAGTCATGGCATAGATTGGCATTATGTTGGGTATGTCCAACTGTGTGACAAGGAGGGTACCAATAGATGTAGTCCTTTAGTGCTTCCATGAGTGTCTGTAGAGATTACTGAAGGGAAGGATACCTACCAAAATTTTGTCTTGGCAATTTCAACTTTGTAGAGAACAGAGAATGCTTATTGCTGCACAATGCCTCACACACACACACACACACACAAAAGGGGGGAATAATCTAAGGAAAAGCTTTAATGTATTTCATCAATTACAAATAAACAGATAATGACACAAGATAGAAAAACTTTCATAATTCAACCCAATTTCTTCAAAAGAAAATAATGTTGTGAATACCATTTGCTAGGTTTCGTGCAAAGAACAAAAGACAGGTTTATTTAAAGACTGTAAAAGGCTTGGTGTGAAAGAAAAAAATCCCCTCTGCAAGACAGGAGGCAGCTGTACTCTGAGTGGAAAACAGCTGTAATGAGAAAGGTAGTTTGAGGGCCCTGCTTAATTCATAGTATTAATTGAAGGAGTTAGGAGCACAGGCAGATAAAAATAAAACATTTTCTCAGTTGCAGTCACAGATGTGAATCTTTGTGCAGCAAGAACACCTTAACTGGTAACACACAAATACAGAGGTGACAGCAGGTGCTTGGAGCCTTGTTTAATTGAGCAAGAGGAGGAAGGCATGATACATTTGCGAGGCAGCACAAGGTCAAGTCTGGTTTTTCTAAGTGGGGTATATGTACTGCTAGCAGGTATTTTTCAAGGATGAAGAATTCAGGAGGATAAAGGTCAGAATATTCATGCCATTCTTAGTACACATTTCAGTTTAACTGAATATGAAGCTCATTAATAAGATGTACAGTATTTTTTTAGTAACCAGCCTTGCAGGAGCTCGGACATGAAGGCACATCCTGTATTAAAATACCTAACATCTTAGCACTGAAGAGCTATCTCTAATTATGTGCATCAGAAGCCCAGAATGTTTCTATTGTCAATGTGTAATTAATTTGCATACTAAAAATATTTCAGGTCCTAAAAGCATCTTAAAGCTTAATTATTGAGAGACTGTTTCACAAATATGGGATTCAGGAAACGGAGAAATCTGAATCAGAAATCTGGATCATTGTCATAAGAAATTTCAGTGACATTTACGTTGAACAATGAAACACCTGGGAAAAAATGCCAATTATAGTAAGGCTATGCTTTCCATATGATTACTGCTATTTGTGTTACTGTAGGGAAGAGGCAAACAATAAGCATCACGAGGCAAGGGTTTATCAGGACTTTCCTACTGAAAACTGGTAAGAATATCTGAATATTTCTAGTGCTATTTATTTTCCTTGAATGGTAGTTGGGGACCGTGGTTCTTTACGTGACATCCTTTGCACATGTAACAGTCACAATAATGGCAACTTCATATTGAACCAGAGATGTATTATTCTATCTGATAAATAATGTTAGTGCTTCCTTCCAACTTCCAAAACCTTGATGTTCTTCAGAGAGTGCCATGCTCTTACCAGCCTCATCGGCACTATCTCAGACTGTTTCCATAAACCCTGGCTTGGAGCTCAGTGGTTAATTTTTATCCAGATCTGCCGAGTAATGTTGTTGAGGTCTGTTCAGTAGGCAGCAGGATACCAAATGGTCTTCTTCTGGACCAGCCAGATGCTGCACATCCCCTCTGAATTGAAAACTGAGCAGCATGCAGCAGATGCTCCCTGAAGAACAGGGAAAACACTAATAAATACAGAGTGTCCCACTAGAACTGAGAATCTAGAATTGCGGGAAGTCTTGGTGAAGTTTAGGAAAAGGCATTGTATACTGCTTTTCTAGACCTGGACTGTAACCCATCACATGAGGAACCTTGCTGCAGAGTAACCTTAAAACTGTAAGCTGATATGTAAAAACCAAAGAAGCATAAGCATCTAATATTGATGAGACAGTAAAGATTCTTGTGTGTTACTTGAGTGGCTTCAGAAATGGGCTACTGAGAGCAGGCTATTTCTAAGGAGCTAAACAGCTTGCAAAAAACCTCAGTGAAAGTAGATGAGCTACCTTTGTTTTAGCCCTCAGTGTTGTTAACCTTCAAGGGGACACACAGCACCTCCTCGTGCCCTCAAATCCAATCAACTAGTGCCATTTAATTCAGCTAAATAGTGGATCAGAGCAGCAAACAATAGGATAATCAAGTTATTGCACTGAGAAGATGCTTGTTCTCCTACCCATGAGTGAAGGCTAGTTTCTTGTCCGTTTCCTAAACATACTGAGCTACTAGAGATCATTTTGAACGCTGTCATTTAAAATCCTCAAGTCTTTTGTCAGAGCAACATTTTCATTAAGAATGTCCTTTATGACTTATAGGCAGAAATGGCTTGATAATTGTACAAGTCTAAGGAGGGAGGGGAAATATTTCCACATTAGCTATTTGGATTTTCTTTCCCTGTGATGAAATAAACAATTAGAGAGCTCTGAATTGGACACATTTTTCTCAATGAAAACCACAATTTTTTTTTTCTGTTTTTTTGAGTCTCTTTTATTTAGATAATAAGTTTAGTTTTAACTCCTATCATTAAGAAAAAAAAAACACCACAAACTAATGCAGTTTTATTATCACATACTTATTTTCTCTTCCATTTTTCTAGTACCATAGAATGATAGGGGTTGGAAGGGACCTTTGGAGATCATTGAGTCCCAACCCCTCTGCCAGCGCAGGAACACCCAGGGCAGGCCACACAGGAATAGATCCAGGAGGGCCTTGAAAGTCTCTAGAGAAGGAGACTCCACAACCTCTCTGGGCAGCCTGTTCCAGGCTCTGTCACTCTCACAGTGAAGAAGTTTTTCCTCATGTTGAGGTGGAACTTCCCATGTTTCACCTTCCTACCATTACCTCTCATCCTATCACAAGGCACAACTGAAAAGAGACGGGCCCCTTCTACTTGACACCCACCCTTCAGATATTTGGAAACATTAATAAGATCCCTTCTCAGTATTCTCTTTTCCTGACTAAACAGTCCCAGGTATCTCTGCCTTTCCTCGTAAGAGAGATGTTCCAGTCCCTTCATCATCTTTGTAGCCCTCCATTGAACTCTCTCTAGTATTTCCCTGTCCCTCTTGAACTGGGGAGACCAGAACTGACCACAGTACTCCAGATGTGGTCTCACTAGTGCAGAGTAGAGGGAGAGGAGAACCTCCCTTGACCTGCTGGCCACACTCTTCTTTATGCACCCCAGGAGACCATTGGCCCTCCTGGCCACAGGGGCACATTGCTGTTCCATGGATAACTTACTGTCCACCAGGATGCCAAGGTCCTTCGCCATGGGGCTGCAAAAAAAAAAAAAGGAAAGAAAATAGTAACTATTACGATTACATGAACAGACTTTTTGTTTTTCATCAAAAAAAAAAGTTGACCAGCTCTATTGCTGTGTCACAGTTACTCATATTACCACCTTTGGTAAATAATTGATTTATTTTTCTATACATCTGAAGAATTATTGCAAATGACTAGATTTTTCTGCCTGAAATTGCTGTAATACTATTCTCCCTCCTGCCATAGACATAATCAGACAATTACAGCACAAAGTACTCTAAAGGCCAAAGCTCTATATGTAGATTATTGTCACAGCTCTGAAAATCCTCACATTCAATTATCTCAGAAAGAAAGGGGTATAATAAAGAGAAAAGTGCAGCAGGAAATAATTTCTTCAGTTATAATGGTGAAGGTGTTTTAATTGCATATGCTCAGCTTGGTTCTGATGCCTTTCCTTTTCAATACCTCCAGGGACAGAGTGTTTCTCCTAAGCTTTTCATGGTTGTCACTTTGAAGAATATTATTCATGTAAGTGCTGCATTTTCTGCCTGTATGAACTTGAGATATTCCCTGTTGATGAAGAATTTTGTCTAATCAGCCATTTAATTGAAAGCTGAAATCAACAGCCTCATTTCATGTTCTGGTTTGCTGAAACTGATATGGGGTGAATGGTTCTTGTCTCTCTTTTAAGATAAAAGAGCTAGCTAGGCAACTGCAAATAACACTGGAAGTTTGGAACAACGGAAAACCCTTTGTTGAAGAGAAACTCTCTTCATGGTCAGCTTACTACTAAATAGTGAAATGTGCTCATCAACTTTTAATGCATCAAACAGGGTGTAACCAGCTGGTCAAATGAGGTGATTAACCCACTGTATTCAGCGGCCTTACCATTTAAGAAGGATGTAAATGTCTTTGAATAGGTCCTGTGAGGAAGGCGAGAAAGCTGCTGAAAGTACTGGAAGGAATGTCCTGTGAGGGGTCGCTAGGGACTCTGAAAGGAGGCTGAGGGGCAGCTTCATTGTTCTCTATGTTTAGCCCATATCTGGGGCTAAACCACAGCAGTTGTATTGCCAAAGGAGGGTCCAAAGCGGAGCAGAAGCCCCCATCTGCAGCAAACTTCCCCCATTCTAATGAGTGTGATGTTTATGGTGTGAGCTACACCTGTGAGCAAGCTGGGGTCAGCTGCCCTGGCTTTTGCCCCTCCCAGCTTTCGCTCCTGGCTGCCTCAAAACTGCTGATGACCTGCACGTTGCGGCTGGCTTATGATTCTATCCCAGTGAAACCAGGACAGTCACTGCAGCTTCTGGAGGAGGGGACATGAAGAGGGAGGTGCTGATCTCTCCTCCCTGGTATTCAGTGACAGAACAGGTGGGAGTAGTTCAAAGCTGTGCCAGGGGACATTTAGACTGGATATTAGGAACCATTTCTTTATGGGGACAGTGGTCAAACCCCGCAACATGCTTCCTAGAGAGGTGTCAATGCCCCAAACCTGTCAGTATTTAAGAGACATTTGGACAATGCCCTTAGTAACATGCTTAAACTTTTGTTCAGCCCTGAATTGCTCAGGCAGTTGGACTGAGATGTTTGTTGTATGTCCCTTCCAACTTACTCTATTCTATTCTAACCTGTATATCTCATCAGTAATGGGAATAGTATTGACAACTCCTCCATCACAAGTGTGTTCTCCAGTGAGTGAGCTACAGCCAGTCTTCTGCAGTTCTTTTGACTCAATGACTCTTGTCCACATCTTTGCACAGTTGCATATATTTAGCAAATTTTGGCCACCCAAGGCCAGTTTTCAGTGTGAAAGTCCTCTGTTTTACCAGATATCTGAGCCTCTGTCTGAACAACACAGAGCTTAGAGAAGAAATTAAGAATCCCACACTGCCTGTATTGTGGTCCTCTTCGTACAAGGACTTGGAACTTTCCAGTCCAAAATCCTGTTCCAAATGACCAAAAAGAAAAAAATTAATGAGCAATATGCTTACATTCAGTTTAGCTTGTAGAAACAATTATAAAAGCTGCCTATACAAAGCAGTGCAAAGTACTTGCTTTTTACATAGATAAGTTTCAAAGACGTTCTTATATCTTCACTGAAATAAAAATGGGATAGTGAAAATGTGTTTTTCTGACTGCAGATCCTTTCTATGAGAAAATCTTGAGAGGAGTTACATTTAAACCAGTAAGAAACTTGGTTATGAAGAGTCATTCAAAACCACCAGATTTTAGTGATTCACACGGTGTATTTTGTTAATACTGTTTTCTTGTCTTTCATCTAGAGGGAAATACTGTATTGTAAGGTAGGAGCTCCTGCAGAATATTGTCCTATTGTGCTTTCTTATAGAAAGGGTACTCTGATATGGGTCTTTGATTTTCTTCATTTTCTGAGTAGTTACATGAAACAGGAATGTTTATTTGAAATGTGTCAGAGCTGTTCTGGCATCTTTTTGTTCAGAGGCTGGTAGGGTGTTTTTTAATGCACTCTCTGAAGTCTTCAGAAACTATAGAAAGGAGAGCTGGATTTCTTTCCCATAGGCTCTATGGTGAGAAAAGGAGCTGTTACAGGTGCAATCTTCTTACCAACACAAATAGAAAATAAATTTAACCATTGCAGAGTGGTTTAAGAAGACAGTTTATTGGCAGGGTATAAACTGAATTCTTTCCTCTTACTTTCTAGTGAAGAACTGTGAGATGCAGTTGGTATTTGAATTGTAGGTCACAGCTCCACTGCTTTTGAGCCACTAATTGCACCCAAACCTTACGTCCCTTGTTCTAGAGAGGCATGTGGGCCGTAAGTCATAATCTGCTATAGACACACAGAAACTTTGAGGAGGTGTTGGGAATAAGATTCGTTCTCAGCTATCTTACTGACTGATCTTGCTGACTGATTGCACTGACTACTGAAAATTGTACACTGAGATGTTTGTTCCTCAAACATGATGTAGAGATCATACCTAACTTGAGACTTTACCTACCTCAAGATGATGGCTTCCTGACTGGGGTGTGTGCTGGGGCCTTTCAAAGACCTTTCCTAAATTTTTAAAGCTGATGTTCTCATCAGCTTAAAAGTAAATTAGAAGCTGACTACATGACAGAAGAAATAAAAAGAAAGTAAAAAAAACAAGAGCAAACCCATTTTTATTCTCAATACAGACACAAATACTCATGAGTCTGGGTCCACACAAAAAGCCTTCACCTGAAATACAAAAAATACAATGTGTACTCCTGTGCATGAAAAAATTGATGCAACTGCAGTATGGTAGAGACTACAAGAATTTAAACATCTCATTTCCAGGGGAAATATAAAGGACATAAAACTTCCATGCAGAAGAAGAAAAGGCTCAGATTCCAGACAGCCTACTTTGATTGCTGCTTTGTACTTTGTTAGGGTACAGAGTAACCAAGCAAATGAATGCTTACTTTAAAGGGCACTTGGATGATGGTCAGAACTGAACATGTGAAGATGGCAAACTTCATAAGCAAAGAAAACCTGATTAAGCAGTACACTTTACTATGAACACATGTAGATGTAGAGTTGGACACTTAAAATTGCCATGATACAGTGCACAACATTAATAGCCGTTTTCTATCTCACTGTCCAGCAAGAAAAAAAAATTAGAGTGATTTTGATGTATTATGTGTAACTGTGTCAGCTTTACTGAACTGCTTGGATTAATCAAGTAGAAGGCTGTGAGCAAGTTATCAGATTAGGTTTCTTCTTGCAGGAACTATACAAGAAAGATTTCTTTAACAATTTGGGATAACAGTGGCAATCCTAATAGAAAAATATACATCTCATCAAAAAAATTGTGACAGTATGCATAAAATATTGAGTGAGTGCATTGCATTTAGTATAATATTAGAAAAGGTTGCAGTGACAGTTGAAAACTACTTGCCCAAATGGATACTGGGGAAAATAATAGATAGCTGGAGGAATAAAGGCTGACCTTAATTAACCCCACAACAGAGCAAAAAATGCAGCACTATTCTTATTCATTAAAAGTAACACTGCAAACATACTAAAGTGCATCTGTAGACATCTTGAGTGAAGATAAAATTACTTTATGCCAACTAATGGCATTTACCTTTTCTTATAGCAGTTTCTTTGTAAGTTCAATGATTAATGACTTGGATGACAGTGTTCATATTGTTCAATGTACTTCAGGTCCTGTACTTCTCGTCTCTGTACGTCTAATCAGAGATTTTAACAAAAGCTCCTCTTTGACACAAGAGACAATAGCAAAATGAAAAAGAAGTGTACATAAACTAGTAAACATGAGTTAACTAATGGACTTCAGAGAAAAAAATTGAGTGTAGAGGAATTGGTACAAGCTCAAATCCAGTCAGGCAATGAAGAAGGACTCTGACACATAGGCAGTGTGTACACTAAAGAAACAGGAGGGACAATGTCATTTTCTGCTTCTCATGACAAGTAAGCTCACATAGTTTATGTCCATACAGCCAAATTCCTTCTCCCTTCAGAGCAGGATGCCTGGTCCTTGGTGTATCCTTTGAATAGTTCCTGGCTTTTACAAATTCCTAAGCCACTCCAGGTCTTGTCTGGGAGAGTGCGAAGGGGACAGATCAGAAACATGCCAGGGAAGGTGCTGTTAGTGTGGATGTGAGAACTTGTATCCTAATCCATTTGGTAGACCAGTAAAAATACAGATTTAATGTCCAGAAAGTCCAACTATCCACACAGACCATATTCAGAGAAGGGAGATAACTAGTGAGAAAAGCCCAGCCAACCAAGCAAGCTGACAGAGATACAATCTAGCAATAGCAGTATTTTTGGGGTTTCTACTGTACATGTCTGAACTAGAGGTCTTATTAGACCCCTTAGCTATAAAGAAGGTTAGGCTAAAAGTGTAAATTGGTTTATAAAAGAATGGATTCAAATAAACAACAGCAATATGAAAAGAAAAAAGAAAAAAAAGAAAAAAATCCTCAACCATGATGTGTCAGTATGAATTTGCACTGTAAAGTTCCTCCAGATTTCCAGCTTGGATACTATCCTAATTCTTTTATGATGAAAAAATAGTCCCTTAATTTTATGTTTTCCCCTAGGATGTGATTTTATAACAGAATAAAAGAAGTCCCGCAGTTAGTGCTTCAGATAAGGAACATTATCTGAAATCCAAACTAGATAGTTCGTGTAAGGCTTGGTAGTATTACATTGAGTCTCTCTCCTCCCAGGACAGGAGGTTTTGCTTTCGTCGGCACAGAACAAAGGGAGTAAGGAATCCCAGAGCTCTTTCACAGAAAATGGGAGCTTCAAGGCACACTATTAAGAAAATGGAACATTATTGAATGAACATTATTCCTTTTTTGAGAACTGCAGATGCACAGAACAGTAGAACAGCAAAATATTATTGTTATATTTTTCGCATCCAAAGTCTACTTCACATTTGCTAAGGTTAGATGAGTAATGTTTCCAACCTAATTAACCAACTAGCCCATATAGTAAGTTACCTCCCTCTGAGATTAACATGAAAAATAGCAGGCTGTGGCTTATCGCAATTATAGAAGAGAACACAGGATATGATTTGTGGACATGAATGAGTTATTGTCAGTCACTCAAAATTATGCATGAAAAAAGCAATGTGTAAGAAAGTGGAAATTACCAACTGCAAACTAAATTATTTCTAAAATTTAATTTTTCATCAACCATGAAAAACAAGACTACTTCTTTTAGACATTTTTTATTCAGTTTTGCATGTGTTCAGAGTAATCCATGGACAATTATATTATTATTTATGAAGATTGTTTTCTGTGGTATTGATTGCAAGACATTCCTTCTTTATTTTTTTTCCCCTGGCAACATTTCTGTCAAGTGATTGCTCTGGTGGAACCAAGAGAATAATAGCAAAAGAGAAAGTTCATTTGAAGTTCATCTGTGAACACAATGTTCTCTTTCAGTGGTACTTTATTGGAAATCTTCTAGTTTGACATCATTTGGCCACCATTAACCCCAGATCTATGCACTGCCAAATCAACTGACAGGACAGATATGAGCCAGTCTACACATGGTTACACAATCACAGTTCCAACGTGCATTGTAGAACTATCAAGATGCATCAGTAATGCCTCATTCGTGCTGCGTATGTCCACCCAGTCCTTTTCTGTTCTAGGGGCTGAGCAACACCATCTGTTTTGCACTTTGAGGTGTTTCGGGCAGCTCTTTGAAGGCAGAAGTGATGTATTGGAGTGGACAGTCTGTTTCCCAAACCAGCCACCACTCAGAAACCAGACACAGTAAATATTTAATGTCAGACAAAGGCAAGCTGCCTTCTGCATTTCAGCACAGAGGGAGTGATGTGTCCTTTTCAACTTTCACCTGAGCAAGTACAGCATCAGCATCCAGGATTCACATCTGCTGGGATTGCCCTGTGATGGCACAGCTACAGCCAGACTCATGGCAAAACTCACACTCCCACTCCTCATGGACTGCAGACCACAGCCTGTGGCAGATGTGGAGGTGAACTTAGGACAGGGCGACCTGTTTACATTCTAGGAAATCCTGTGTTGCCCCCAGTGAGCAGCGACCTGTTTCAGGTAATAGCTAGGTTCATGAGGAAACGGCTGATTATGCCAGCAGTTTGGGATTGGGGTGCCTATAGGAAGGGGACATTCAGGATGGGAAGAAGCTAATCATTACTGGTGGAAGCGTGAACTTGCCCCTAATTTGGTATGGCAGACAGTGAATGCAAGGATGCCAAGGGGTTTTAGGAAGAGACATGAGGGAGACATGAGGGAGGTGGTATCCCTGACTCCTGTCACAGTCATTGATCTCCTTTGGGTTAGAAAGATTTGTGAAGTAATATCCACTGGGGTGATGAACACATGAAGTGTCACACTGAGCTTTGCTCCGTGGGATGCCTTTGTTACGTAGACACCATTGATGGGATGAATTTTATTATCAGCTGCCTCCTACAGCCAAACCCACTTTCTAATCTGTAAGAAGGCAGGTTGCTCTGCAGGGCTGCAAACTGTGGCAGATAACCAGGGCCACTGAACTCAGCAAGTGCTGAACTGGTCTTGCCTGGCATTCCCTGCCTGCGGACAGATCTGATATGTCTGCAAACCACTAGTGTCTTTATAGAGAATATCAAGGCTCAGCAGTCAGCACAGGTGTGAAGAAGACGATTCCTCATTGCTCTCAAAGCATATATAACATAGAAATGACTCCTTTTTTTTTTCAGTGAACTAGGTCATAAATCAATGAACATTTTCTCAGCTAACTCCATGGTAAAGTTATACAGCCATTGTTTGGTAAGTGCTTTGTAATGCAGCCATTCAACATTTCATGGCAAGACTGAGATTGTCCTTTCTTCTTGTATCCCTTGCAGGTGAGTGACAGTCTATGAATGAAGTCACATCTTCGTGAATGTGACCAAATACCCAAATAATTACTGCTAGATTGGAAAGCTAGTTCTTGATAGATTTGGAGGTCACCTAATTAGGCAACCACAGACTGTAGGTGACTAGAAAGATCTGATGTTCATCTTGATTTTATATCATTAAAAATATTGAGCTAATTTTACTATAGAGAATGGAGGTAAGTTTGGAAGCACATAAAATCCTTTCTGATTTTCATTCTGTATTTTTTTAATTTCTAGTTACTGAAACTGCTTTGTGTCAAGGGGTGGGGATAACTTTTCTTAAATTGCCCCCCCTGAACTGAGATTTGACGATACAGGAAACTTAACTAAAGGTTTACTAGCACTCAATCCAAAATGACAAGTTCATATAGCTCAGAGCATCATTCTGCAACAAAATCACAGCTCTAAGCTGCTTTTATCAAAACATTTTAGTAAGTTTATGTCACTGTGGCTAAGTTGGTGCTTATTCGACTGCTGCTATAACTCCACACTAAGGAAATAGAATGCCCCCTAAAAGCCTTGTTAACTGGCAGATGCTGTCTACAAATGACTGATACCAGTCAGGTAGTTAGTGAATTGTTCCATCACGCATACACGTTTCCAACACTGTTCTGTAAGGTTAAGCTGAGTAATTCCTCTATCAAAGATGACTGAAAAGCAGCTACTACATTTGGGAGATGATTATATATTTTCAGAATTTGATCTTTTTTTTTTACATTCCAGGATGGGATTAAGGTGGGAATCTGTAGTGTGAAAATGTTGTTCCTCTGTTTTCAAGGTAAACAGTTATTTGTGTTTCAGATCAAATCTAGAGCATAAAAATAAAGAGGAGTCGGTTTTCATGAAACAAAATGAAGAGCTGACTTAGACATCCTCAAATAGTATATTGATGCTTTTTTTCGAAACCAAGACAAATATTTTAAGAAGTATCATTTAGTATTTCAATTGTTCTCAAGTATGCATGAGTCTGAGCATCCCAAGCAGTAGCAAAATTGTCATAAGAAGGACATGGAGCTAGTAGAGAGGGTACAGCGCAGGGCCACCAAGATCATTAAGGGAGTGGAGCATCTCCCTTATGAGGAGAGGCTGAGAGAGCTGGGTCTCTT
>WUAM01000347.1:1886229-1908334 GCA_024336885.1 Actenoides hombroni
GGAGTCTCCTTCTCTGGAGGCATTCAAAACTCGCCTGGACATGTTCCTCTGTGATCTGATATAGGTGATCCTGCTCTTGCAGGGGGGTTGGACTAGATGATCTTTCTAGGTCCCTTCCAACCCCTAATATTCTATGATTCTATGATTTATTTCCGAGTTTATTAGTTCAGTCTGTATTTGGTGATGCATAATGAAAAGCAAACACAAACACACACACACAGAGTCCTAAACTGTGTATTTTTTATAGTTCCACTATCTGCAGACAACGATAATTAAGCTTTGAGGTTTTAGGTTTTTATTCTGAACTCAGGTGTTTAAACTGTGACAAAGATTGTGCAAGACTCATTTTTAACAAGTAGCTATTTTACAAATGCCTACTTAAATTAATTGGGCATGCTCTCAATTGCCATCACTTAGATCTTCTATGTAATTTTTTGAGAGACACTTCTCAGACTAAAGAGGGCTGTTCATCCTAACCTGAGATTTTCTTTCTTTTCTTTGGTTGTTAAAAGAACATAAACAATCAACTCAGACTATTTCTAACCCTCAGGCAGCTGAAAGGAGATGAATCCCATCCATCACACCAAGGATTCTGAGAGCTCACACGTGCTACTTTGGGTTTGAAAAGGGGACATTGTGTTTGCATTCTCAGACATGATCCTTAACATTTACAGGTCTGATAGAGGTGTGCATTTACAGATAAGAAAGTAGCATCACACTCTTCACTGTTTTCTGTCAGAGTAATTTTTGTATTTTAAGTGCACCAGGAATAATGAAAATAAATTAATAAACCAATAACAAAAGTATGAGTAACACTCCATAGAAAAGTATATCAACCCAGTTCAGGAAACAAATGTTACAAGGACAACTTGTTATTTTTGGTCAATTGGCTTTAGTAATTTTCCTATGTGCTTCATGCTGGGGCTTCTACATCCTGACACAAGGAGGCTGGGTTGCTGACTGTAGCATTTAAACATTTCATCATTAGCATTCCCGAAGAGTTCATTTTGATTCACTGGAATAAGTATGACAATTTACGAGCAATACAGAATGAAGTCTGTAAATGAAAATTTAAAGCTCTCTCCATTTACTTTTGGCACAGGTAAAGCAGTGTCCATTTGCAAAAGCAAATTTCCCAGCTAAAAAGAACAGTGCTTGTGGGAGCCCTCTGAGTTGAGCGGTGTGGAAATGTGCACTGCATTCCCACATGTGCTCTGTTAGGGCAGTGTAAAACAATTACTTCTTGCTAGCAAAGACTGCTCTAGATAAATAGTACCTGGCTACAGTGATTTTTGTAACAAGGAGAGTAATGCAGGTTCAGGAGAAGCAGTGGGCTCCATCTTTTTTTTTCTGTAAGGATAGAGGGTAAAAATCAGTATTTAAGAAAATCTTCCCTAGGGAAGATTCTGTTGTTTCTCATCTGCATGCCCTTCTCTGCTCTTCTTCTCCTTATACATTTCCTCATCCTTTCCCATTCACTTTGTTTTCACCCATACCTGGCCACCTCCCTGTGCTGCTTACTGGTAGCTGGATAGAAAATAAAGTAACAATTTTTTCATTTGGCCTCAGGTACTAAAAACACATTTTATGTCTTTCGAGTCTTTTGGGTCTCTTGATGTGTGTTTTATGACTGCTGTTGAAAGTCTCCATCTCCAAGGGTAACATCCAGAGGCTTCTAATCAAACATTCATGCCACCAAGTGTTCTCTTTGATTTATTTTAATTTTTTATGCTCTGAAAATAAAATTGCTAAGACTTTTTAAGACATTTCAGGTTTGTAACTTTTTCGGGGGAGAAATTCTCAGCGAAAATTAACAAGTTGGAGTTTCTTGCAATTTGATGGATGGCAACACTGTACAAACCAGTATATGATTCTTTGAGCATTTTTAATCTTTTAAATGCATGTGTAAGTTTTGGTTTTTTCTTGGCAATTTTAAAAACACATTAGCTTAGTTCTATCAAACTTGATTTGAAAATCAGAATTCTTTTTTTACAGCTTGAACCTTTTTTTTACTTTTTTTTTTCTGGCTGGAAAGCTGCCCAGTAGAAAAGGACCTGGGAGTGTTGGTCAACAGTCACCTGAACATGAGCCAGCACTGTGCCCAAGTGGCCAAGAAGGCCAACAGCATCCTGGACTGTATCAGAAACAGTGTGGCCAGCAGGACTGGGAAAGTGATTGTGCCCCTGTACTCAGCACTGGTGAGGCCACACCTCAAATACTAGGTTCAGTTTTGGGCCCCTCACTACAACAGAGACATTGAAGTGCTGGAGCATGTCCAAAGAAGGGCAAGAAAGCTGATGAAGGGCCTGGAGGACAAATCTTAGGAGGGGCAGGTAAGGGATCTGGGATTGTTTAGCCTGGAGACAAGGAGGCTCAGAGGAGACCTTATCAAGCTCTACAACTACCTGAAAGGAGGTTGTAGTGAGGGGGGATTGGTCTGTTCTCCCGAGAAACAAGCAATAGGACAAGAGGAAACAGCCTCAGGTTGTGTCAGGGGAAATTTAGATTGCTATCAGGAAAAACTTCATCACCAGCAGGGTTGTAAAGCACTGGAACAGGCTGCCCAGGGAAGTGGCAGAGTCCCCATCAGTGGAGGTATTTTTAAAAGAGATGTACATGTGGCACTTAGGGACATGATTAGTGGTGGACTTGGCAGTACTGGATTAATGATCGGACTAGATGATCTTAAAGGTCTTTTTCAACTGATTCTATAATTCTGTGAGCAACTTTTGGAATAATGCAATGCCTATACATTTTGCTATTTCCTACTAATCCACCATAGTGGATTTCTTTTTTCCCTTTTGCTTCAGAAGAAAAGTGAATACTTGAAAGCTCTCCTTTCATTAAATCTAGCTGCCATTATTCCAGGGAAAAAGCACAAAAATATGAATGAATGAACTCTGAAGATCGCATTGGACCCTCAGAACAAGTCATGAACTACTGCATTTCTGCTTTGTATTATCCAACAATTGCTTTGCCTGTGACCATTCATCGGAGCAGGCAGTAGCCCTTCTAAGCAAACCGGTACTCGCTCTCTCTCGCACACCCTTTGTCTGGCAGAACGTTTTCAGATGTGCTGTGGAGAGTTTCATACCTAGGCAGGAGTTAAACCCGATGTCTATGGGTCCGGCTTCTGGCATTTCACTTTAAATATTTGAATATCTCTTTTGGCTTGTGTCTTATTTTAAACTTCTACTAGTTTAAGTTTAGTCATTTTCACATGCATTTTGATGAGTTAAACTTCATGAGGAAATCTAGGGAAATATTTCTTCTCCCAGAGCTAGACATATGCCAAAGTAGCTAGGTGATTCAGTTTCTTAACTAAGCATTTGCCTTCTTTAATATGTAGATCAGGCATGCATTCAAACACAAATTAAAAAACCCACAAACTTTAAATGTCTCTGGAAGTCTGAGATTTTGAAAATCGAGTCTGCAAGTCAATTTTAAAAGGCATATAGAGTAGATAGTCTGTCTACCACTGAAGGGAAGGATTAGATATATGCAATTAGTCATCTACTGGTCATCAATGGAAAGACAATAGGCACTTCTAAACTAAATTTATCATTTCTTAAGGTAAATGAGTAGGAAAGATGTCTATCTCTCTTCTTTGGCTACAGTGGGACCCTAAATAGTGCTAGTAATCTGCTGGCAGCAACTGAAATTTCAGTCTAGCAAGAGGATTTCTTAGTGCCAGCACATTAAAAGTGCCAGGGCTGTTCTCTGGCACTGAGGTTAGCTGGTGTAAAATGGCTGGTATTCTTACTATTGAATATATTTTAACTCTAAAAGGCTGCAAAATGCTAAAAACCGCTAAAAAATTATTGTTAATACCTAGACACGTGAAGGAACTTTATGGGAGAGTCCTAGTCGGGCTGGACTAAACATGTGCCAAGGGTCTTTTTAACAATTTAGCAATGTAAAGGATTGAGTCTGAGCACCTAGAAGTTCTCCTTGCCCTAATAAAAACAGCAGTTTAGAAACTGCCAGTGACAAGGCACCACTGAAATACATGCGTGGGACTGAAGAAGATTGCTGGAATTACAATAAGGGAGGTGAGAGAAAACTTGTGTGGTGGTGTGGCAACTGGTAATGATGGGGACTGGATATTTTTTTATGGTCTTTTCTATGTCCATGTTCTATTTAAAGCTAAATTTTTGTGGGACAAAATAAGATTCTTCAACACAAAATTATGCCACAGACTATGTTTTCCAAAATAAAACCACTTCTCACTGCGAAAAACTTTCATTCAGAATAGTTTGCTTGTACTTAGATGCTTTTTTACTAGTTTTGGTTGGTGCAGGCACAAAGATGCTGATAAAGTACTTGAAAACATAGTATTTTATCTGAAAGCTCTTAGGAAAACTGAAGTAGTATATTTCTAAGCAACCCATTTCCAGATCCTGTAGGTCAAGGCAGTGGATAAAACCAACCAACGAGTCCATTTCTTAGCTTCTACTGTTTCTCTAAATCCTATTTACAGTTCCATTCACTGCAAGGGGAAATATTTATCTTACTTAGATATTTGCATTTATCCCTTATTTCAAAAGTTTGTACTGTATGTCTTATCTGAATTAGTGTGTGGTAAAAACTCCTTATCCAGAAACACTACCAGTCAGTCATGAGCTCAGTTCATACTGCTTTTGCCATCTGTGAAAGAAGATGTGTGTCTGGAAAGAAAAGAAAAATATGATTCTTGTGGAAAATTAAATTCTAGATTTCCTTCTGTAGCAGAATGATTTAAGCTTAGGAAAGTAAGAGATCTACTGGTGATGTGAAAACCATCAGGTAACAGGTAACCATGAAAGGAGAAGGGCGAATATGGGAGTAACTAGAATTAAGAGTACTAGAAAAGAGAAGGAGAGGCAATGCTACAGTAAGACAAGGGCTGATGCCAAGGACATAATCTATTGTACTACCACATGCAAGTCTGTTGTGCTCTGTTCATTTTCATTTTCTTCCTAGAGTAACTTTCAAGACAGTCTTTATAAAATCATATTTTATTGAGTCAGCTGAACTAAATGTGTTTTAGAAAGCCACATGAATTCCTGCCCTATTTCAATTATTTAAGCCACAATATATAATTTAGTGTTCTGTGTGTTCATTTGTTTTTGGGTAATCAATCTACGCATATCAAAGAAATGACATTCTGATTTGAGTGCTTTTTTAAAATTGGTGTTAAGAGCTACTCTAAAAAAGAACTTCTAGAGCTCATAATACTTTGTGTATATCAAGAAAATATAAATGGCTCTTTCCTATTTTATATGATAGATAGTTTAATTTCACTTCTCAGCTCTTAGGCAAATATATACTCCCTGGAATAAAAGTATCATTTAACCTTTTGGCAGTGTAAATTTAATCGAAGTGTTGTTTGTCTCTTTAAAAAGGATCCCTGTATCCCTCATACGAGGCAGAGGCATCTGTCCCTTTTGCTGGGCTTTAGATGCTCTCTGGGCAGCTACCTGAGCCCACATGCCTAAATGAGAAGGGATGTTGCTGTGTCTTTGCTTGCTGAGGGGAGTAGCTTCTCTTTGTTCAAGTCTGATGGGGTCTCTGTTCTCCCACCTTTTGATGCCTGTTACTAATTCTCATGCCACAGAATGGCAGTAGTGGAGATCAAAAGCACCAAAAATAACAATCAGGCTGAATTTCCCAGCTTAAAACTGTAAGGAAATTTCTGTTCTGGTGTGGCTGTGGAAAACAGAGGACCTCTGGCTATAGGGAGAGGAAAAATGGCTTTCTGGGTGAGGCAAATACACTGAAAGACACAGATGCTAGGAGCTGGAATATCATGGTGGGAGGAGGGAGATTGCAAGAGCTCACAGAATAACTGATAGGATAATGGGATACCTATGGTCACCTTGGCCAAGGACAGTAGAGCAAAGGAGCATTCATGTGGAGCAACATCTTACACTGCTCAGTGTCTTTCCTCACATGGGAGGATCTAAACCTAAGGAAAATTTCTATTGTTACATCCTTTTACAGGTGTTATTAGTCCTGCCATGAATAGCGATACTACATCTTAGAGGTGACTATCCTGGAAATTTCCATTCTGTAAAGTCTGCTGACAGATTTTGTTGCCATTCAGAGAAAGTGATTGTAATTTAGTATTTTCTTCCTAGTTTTAGAAAAAAAACCCAAAATGGCAAAGCAGTTTAACTTTTAAGGCAGACAATAGTGGTAAAGTCAACTTCCTTCAGTTCTTCAGTTTTTCTGGAGCAGGGACAAGCTGTTAAGTAATTTGTGGTGGAGCAGAGAGTTTCAAGCCCTGGAGACCCAGCTCCAAGCATGTGTTCATGTGTGGCACATTTTCCATCAGGCAGTCTTTGCAACAGGGACCTGGGATCCATATCATAATGCATCAGGTACTGCAGAGTCTCCTTGATGTCATGTATTCTGGAAGCCGTGGAGCCCTCCAGGTGAGCTGGCAGGGTCTTTGGTAAAAGTCCGTGGAAAATATTTCTTGAGGAGTGTTTTGAAGACCTGTAATTTTTTTTAATACTGAAGTGACTTTATTGGAAAATTCTCAGTGAACTCCAGTACTTTTCACATCCGAAGTTCACTAAGTGTGCAAGTGTTTTAGGAATTTTGCTTAAACTTGCAATTAACTACACTAAACCAGAAATTAAAAGATCAAAACCAGATTTCATCTCTTACTAATCCTTTCCTATTGCTTAAATCTTACAGGTTAGACTGACCAAAGAGCTGGGGAAAGCAGCATATTTTCTGTGAATGGATTGGAGGATTTAGTTGTTCTTTTACATCTCTGTTTTCTAGGCTTGCTTTGCTTCCTTAATCTCACTCATGTGACTTTAGTCAGTTTGAGTTGCAATGTCTCTTGATTTTGAATAATTAACAAAGCCAAGTGATTTTCTGGTTATAGATATTTGTGAACAATAGTAATGCTTGGTATTTTATGTTGAAAAATAACTTTCAGGAATCAGCAGATATATTATTACAGCAAGAAAGTTGATGACTAGTTGAAGTACAATTCAACTTAAATAATTCAGAGCAAAGTCAGCCTGTTTTGTTTCCAGATTCTCAATGTCGTACTGTAGTTTTAGCTCTTCAGATATTTTTTTTACACAAGAACATGCATGCTTTTCCTTAATAGATTTCTACAAAGCTGGTGCTGTTCAGTCTTAAAATAATCCACGATTTGGATTGGCACACAAAGTGAAATTCCATTTCCTTCCCCCTCTAGAAGCAGCCTGTGGGAGTACTTGTGCCGTTGGAATATATGCACAACAATGGGACATACAGGAATTAACTGTTTTTCTAATTACTTGGAGAAGTATTTTGATTAGGACACATTCAGACCTTGGGACAGTAGCTGACATAGCCAACAGTACTAATTTCTGCAATTTAAGACAATGGAGCGACACTCATATAACGTTAAAGAAAACCAGCCTTCCATTTTCCTTTCCCACTGTATTGGCTACTTCTTATGCTGTCACTGGTGTTATAATTGTCTTGAATAAGTCTCTTGATGTATTTAAAAACCTTGTTTGCACAAAGGAGAAGTAGTATTTCCTTAGCTAAGCATGCTTTATAAGATGCAATACTGAAGACTGAGACTCTGAAGACTATGGTAATGGCAGTCAAAGGACTATTTTCCTCTTTTTATTTCTAATGGGTCAACAGCATTCCTTGGAGAAAAGATTTATCAGAGGACTATACTGAGGAGATGCAAAATTAATAGGTTAGAAAATCCTATCTAAAAATCACACTTCATGCGTTTCATGTGAGTTTGTGGGCCAATGGTAACCATGTTCAGTTAAAGAAAAACTAATAGCTATATTTTTTAGTACATATTGCTGTCTTTGCCAGGTGGCAACAAAATTATAAGCAACGCTGCTGGTGGAAGCAAGAAAATAGAGACATATGCACCTGCTCTTCATACTGCTTCAGAGATAAAATATTAATCATTTTTCCAACTTCGACTGCATTAAGTGACAGTTTTACCATGAGAAATCACCACTTTCTTTTTATGGCTTAAATAAAAATATAATGCTGCTCTGATAGTCTGATAAGCTATATAGTTAAAGAGTAAACATCCTGTATGCTTCCAAATGCTGCCCTGCTTGCTTACTAAAATCCTTTGGAGCAATACTGAGAGGCACATGGTATTCAGCTGCACCCAGTCTTGGACTTCTTCTGTGGTTGCTGCAAAGCTTAGGAATTGAAGTTGTTTCTTTTTCCTCTTCCTCATGTTTTTCTTCTTTTATTCCGTGCCTACTTTCCTGCTTTCAGCTATTTTTTGATAATTACCTTTTCAATAAATCATCACAGAGCAATAACTTCTTGATTGTGAAGAAGCAGGGCTGTTCCTAAATGTCTTTCCTTGTGGGTCTCTGGTATTCCACCAACAGTTTCCTAAACTGGTGTATCTTTCCCTATTCTGTCTTCAAGTATCTGAATATGGCTGAGAATTTATCACTAAAGGTATCTGAAATATCGAGATGCCCAAAGACACAGAAAGGCACCTGCAGAGAATTTCCAGGAACTAATTCCCATAAATTTCAGTGGCACCTTGTTAACACAGCATTTCTAAATATATGATGAAGTCCTAGTGATCTAAAAAACTATCTTACTGATGCTTACTATTGACCCCTTAACTGGGCTGGTATATCCATATTTGACTGTTAGTATATGGACTATGTTGATAGATTATTAGCAAATCTCTATTTGAGATTTATAGGTCTAACTGTTAATTTTTTATCTCGTGTTTGTACTTCTGGTTCTCACACTCCAGCCTCGATCCCTGTGTAAGACTGCTTTGCTAGTGTCCTGTTTCACTGCTGAGTAACCTCACAGGCTGTAATGTTTGCGGATATGTAATTAGCATCTTCTGCGAGAAGCAAACCACTATTCGCACCAGCTGAGTGCATATGGTTGTGTTTTCCTTTCTATATGCAAAGATATGAATAAGCTTGATGTTTCACAGCAAAATGGCTAATCCTTCCACTGAATTGGTCGAGTCTTATTCTTTGCCATTGGAGCTCCCACTTTCAGTTCATGTAGATAAATGGTGGTATCTAGTCAATGTCTGGAGCACTTGCCAGTGTGTTGGACACTTTATTCAACACCGAGGAGCAATTTTAAATATTTATTTTTTTTTACACCATCTCTGACAGATAACAATCTGTCATGGTTTATAGAAATTCAAGTTCTAGTAAAATATGCATTCTGGTCTCAGCAAAAAGATGTCAAATTCAATGTCCACTATTCTATAATGAAACTATCCCCTCTTCCCTTTCAATTTATTGACCTCTTTCCATCTAGAAGTACAAACAAGCAGTAGTAAAGAATAACAAGTAGTAAAGAAGAAATAAAGAAAAGCAAATATTTCTTTTCACCGTTGGTCTGATGGCTGTGTATCTGAATGGAAATTATTCTGGTAGTCAATCCTTCATTATAAATGAAATCAGGAGCCTTCTTTCTAAACTCCTGCGGACAGTGAAGCTTTATTGAGCCAAACACTATTTTCTTTCAATAGCAATACCATTTTATTCTGGACAGCAAGTCTTTATTCTTTAGACAGAGTTAACTGACTGAAAGTAAACCTCCTCAGCAGGAGACCTGCTTTGGGTCACCTCTGATTAACCTCTGGGAGGAGGCTGAGGTAGACTCAGTGGATTAAAATGGTTCTTTTTGTTACTCACAAGTAAATTGTGTCCTGCTGGTGGCTATGGGGGTTTGCTGCTGTTGGTCTAAAGAGGCACTTGAAGTGAAATCTTGAAGGGATATATTTTTCCCATGGTAAGATCAGAGCTAACGGATACCGATCCCGTTAAATCAAAGTGATTTGAAATGAATACTGTTAGGTTCACAGGTCACTATAACGATGTGCTGAATTGGCACAGAGACCTTATGGAAAAAAGATGTTAAAGTGGCCATATTCGGACTTACTGAAATATTAAGAAAAATACAAAGGAAAAAACTATGAAAGCAAACAGTTATTGAAAGCTGTCAGGCTGTTAGTTTTTTCTCTCCTGTTTGACCATGGAAGATTACATCAAAGTTTCCTGCTTCCAAACAGCGATTTTATTTCTCAGTTTGAAAGATGACGGCATCTCCATGTTGCAGTACTAAGAGGAGGATAGGAAAAAATGAGATAAAAACTGATTTGCAAGGCCCCTACTCTTAAGAGTACAGAAATACCTGCTAGGATCAGTACACAATTTTTAACAGCATAAAAGCTTTCTGTACACTTGTTTTGAGTGAATAACTAGGGGAAAAAAAGCAATTTACTACAGTTAGTATACTCTGCACTTCCTTGGAATGGCACTTGGATGACCCTTTACCTGATGTTCTATGAATTAGAGAGGGTAGGAGGGAGATGATCGATGCTCAAAATGTTAGAGGAAGCATGATTGCTGTGGCTAGCACACTAGACAATTTCCTGTCCTGGGACATCTTCCTTCCTTCTTTTGAAGGAACCTCTTGGAAAACCAAAAGGCTTCTCTCTTAATTCTGTAACTAGAATACTTAAGGGGGAGTCTCACTACAAAGTTTGGGTCAAAAAAGCTGTAAGTTGAAGAGGTTCATATTGATGGAGGACAGGAATCATCATTCATATCAGTCAGTACATTTGACTATAGCTTAAAAACCAAAACCACAAAATAGCTGTATGTTTTAACATCTTCACAGTGAAAAGCAGCAAAACTACTGATTTAATTCTGCCAACTTCTCTCACTGTAGTACTGGCTGGAGCTTGACCCTGACACCATCAGTGTCAAATCATCAGTGGTTCCCTGAGCACAGCCCACCTTGCTTGTAGAAGATGACAAGGCTGCATGCTGTCCTGTGCCCTACTCCTGTCGAGTCAACAGAAGTATTTGGCTCACCCTAAAATAGACACCTATATCTGACTAGGTTTGCAAGCTCTACTGGCTGTATTGGGTGAAGGTGTAGCTAATTTGTTCAAATACAAGTGTCTAATACCATCTGCCATACCATAGTGCATATTCCTGGCCCCTGCCACCTGAATTGGAAGAGCACAGGTCTCCCATTTGTTCTGTGTTGTATCTGCCAGACCTAGGTGGATGTCCCAGGCGTGCCAGGGTGCCTCAGATGTCTACATTTAGGCAATTGAATCAAATCACGTTGTCTCTAACAACTAACATGCATTTCATAGACTATTGCAGTCATAGAGACATTCAGCCTGAGGAAGAATCTCATTTTAGGTACTATTATTGTAAAAAATTGCTGTTTAAAACACACATATAGACATCTTCAATGGCAAGTATTTCTTTCATATATTTTAAAGGTACCCTTGCATGTCTAGCATGTGTTGCCTATTGCCTGCTTTAGTTCTTTGCCTGAGGAGAACTGAGCTGTGCCCAAGGGTCTACTCTTTTCCTATTTGTGAAAAGAATTTAATGAATCAAACCGATCTTTTTCAATCTACAGTGTGGATGTCCAAAGCTACCCATGTGTGTGTCAGCATGAAGCACTGTGTTTATGGACTGAACCAGTGAGAAGTCACAGAGCTCAGTTTCTCCATTGGTGAATGCAGGAGAAATCTTAGAGATGCCAGGATCAACCTGGGCTCTGACACTGACATAAAGGGAAAAACAAATAGGAACATAAATAAATTACATCATTTACATAGGATCTCTATGCTTTTACAGACAAAAGGCTGCAATTTAAGGTAATCAACAATAAACTTTAAAACGGGATTTTGCAGTAGAATTATTGAATCACTTTTGGTTGGAAGAGACCTTTAAAATCATCAGGTCCAAGTGCTAACCTAACACTACGATGTCCATCATTAAACCATATCCCTAAGTGCTACATCTACAGGTCTTTTAAATCCCTCCAGGTATGGTGACTCCACCATTTCCCTGGGCAGCCTGTTCCAGTGCTTGACATTTTTCCTAATATCTAATCTAAACCTCTTCTGGCACAACTTGAGGCCGTTTTCTCTTGTCCTATTGCTTGTTACATGGGAGAAGAAACCAACCAGCACCTCGCTACAACCTCCTTTCAGGTAGTTGTAGAGAGCAATGAGATGTCACCTGAGCCTCCTTTCTTACAGGCTAAACAACCCAAATTCCCTCAGCTGCTCCTTGTAGTGTGGTAAATTCTTGTATTTGTTATATAAAAAGAATTTGTGATAATCTACTTAAGTAAGAGGTACAGTGCTGAAAGAAATACACTTAGGGGAAATTATCCAAGGACTGCAAACTATCTCCAAAATCTCTTTTAATTGCTGTTTCGTTTCAGCACTACGACAAAGGATCTGTGTTTGTATGCAGTACAAACAAGTACCCCAAAGCTATCAGCTCTCTAAAGATTAGGAAAGCAATTAATTTTCCTGCTCTCTAAAGCACGTATAGAAGTGGTGTTACAAAAATTACCACCTTAAAAGATTGTACCTCACAATAAAAGCTGGTAAAAATCTAATACAAAAAACTATTTTAAGATACTGCTCAAGCTGGCTGCAATTTGTTGTTATTGTTCAGCATCCAGTATTGAAAATGATCAGTAGATTATCACAATCACTTTGAGCACAATGTATGCCAAATAACAGTTAGGGAGACTGAAAGTGTCAAATATCAGACTCCTGTGTTTAGATTGAGTTTTCTTAAAGGTATTAAAAAGATGATGTATCCCAAGGCAGGACAGAGGGAGACATTACTCCCTGAATTATTTTTTAAATCAAAAATTCTAATGAAAGATACTAATTTTGAAGTTTAAAGTTCCTGGTGTTTCTGTAAATATGGGATTTATTCTGCAAAACTTATTCATAAGCACTAGTTCTTTAAGTGTTCTCTTTATTTGAGAGACCATATACAAACGAAGAGAGAATTGTTTCTCTTGCCTTGAATGGTCATACATGACTCTGAATTATAACTGGAAGAGCTATCGATCATAATGCTTTTTAGTTTGCTATAAAATTACCTTGGGAATCAACCAATAGAAACAAGCGATAGCATTCAACTGGAATTCATAAATTTATTCCAATGCTTGGGTGCCTAGCAGGAAACTGAACTGATTTTTGGAGAATGAAACTCCAGGATCAGGCAATTGGAGGGACATTCCATATCTGTCAAAAACCTCTTAGTCATCATGTTGTAAAGCTTGAGGGCATGACCAGTCTGTGGTACATATCCCACATTTTGTGCAGTGTGGCTAAGGTGGCACAATATACATGGATAGTTTAAGCGCATTAATTTTAGCAGGAAAATAAAATGCAGCTGTCTGTAGATGTGATAGAATTTGAAAAAAATCTTTTAAAAACTCATATGAAAATATGCCAGTGTTTGATGATGCTTCCTTCAACAGTCACACACACGTCACATGGAGCTCAACCTAAGCACCACATGTCTGCCCCAGCCTAGCACACTGGCACCCTTGTCATTCACATCTGTGTGACCAAGCAAGACCTTTTCTCTTCAACTTTTTGATATCTCAACAGTTTTCTGATTGATATTTTGATGCACTAATTCCTCAGCTCCTATTTTCTTTCATGTCTTCAATTAACTATGTATGTGCCTGAGGTCAATTATCTCCATTGCTCGAGCCTGTAGTGCAGGGGAGGGACTTGACCTTTTAGCTGATGACTCCAAAGGGAGCTCTAAAAGCCTTCCTTGTTCCTATCAGTAGTGGAAAGGCATTTCAAAAGGCCTACAAGGAGTAAGTAGGTAATTTTATCTGTACTTTAAGATGCTATAGTTCATGTTTTAATAGGGAAACGTACAATGCTGTGTCAGTGAAAAATACAACATGCTCCTGGATGAAGCCAGTGATGGTTACATTGCAAACTAAGAACCTTATTCGGGGTAACTTTAAGTTAGTAAGATGTTTTCCAGAGTCACTGGAGTAGAATGGCTGTAAAGGTCAATTTTAAGTAACTCAACTTAAAGGACCAGCCTAACATTTTAACATGTTATTTGTTCTGGTTTGTAGTAAAGCCCTTACATTTAAAATAACCTAAATTAAAATCAACCTCATAAAAGAGGAAAGAAGCAAAATCTCTTTTGAAAGAGTCTGAATAAATTAATTTTGACTCAGAAGTTCTCCCAAATGGGTCTGGGGACCTGAAAGCCACTCATTCCTGGCTGAGCTGTATTGGTCCTGTTTCTGGGCCAGCTGGTTTGTCAAGCTGTCTGATTCTTCAGTGTCAGGGCAGGAAGGAAGGTTTCTAACACATTCTTTGATTCCACGGGATATTATGCTTTATATAAATTGACAATTGCCTATCAGAAAAACTTTCCACTAGAAAATATCCAGCCAGCTTTTTTGGGATGAGAGCTGTTATCTGGAAAAAACAGTGATACCCCTAGACCATCCTTGAGTTCTTCATCCAGGTGATGGTGTTTCAGATTTCTGCCTGCTCAGGTCTTCAGAAAAAAAATTCAAATGCAAGACTATTCCCAAATAAGTATTAGTGGCTCAGCACAGGACATAAAATTCAGTCTCTTCAGTACAACGATAAGAACTCTACTCTGTATGATAATTCTTTTCATTTTGCTAAATGATGGACCGTGCAGAAAAAAAATTAGAGCAGTGCAAAGGATGTTCTGACCAGCATTAGAAAAGTGACTGCAGCTGTGCCTGTGACTGGCTGCCAGTGAGATTAATCAGCTGAACCACTGACATCTGGTTATAGGAAAACTGCAACTAGGACATGGAAAACCAGCTGGAGTATAAAATCTGAAGTGCTCACAACCAATCATAATTTATCTTCAAATCAGAAGAAAATAAAGAGGTTAACAGAGACGAGCATATGCAAAGAACAACCAAGAAGCAGACATGACTTGGTACATGCTAGACGTGTGAGATGCTCAGTGCAAATGTGCTAATCTCCCCCTAATGGACACATTGATAACTAGAAGGTTACATCTTGCAATTGGCAGACACATACCTTTATTTTAAAGTTGGTTTTGGTTGTTTTTCTTTTGGTTTTTTTTGGTTTTGTTTTGGTTTTGTTTTTTTGTTTTTTGTTTTTTTGTTTGTTTGTTAATAGACCAGTTCCTCTTTCAAGCCTCTTTTAAGACAAGTGTCCTGGCGTGAAGCGATGAAACAACTGCCTCCAGTCTGTCCAAACAGGGCTTTATTAAAAAGCATTCACAAAACTGAAGAACTTGATGTGTTGCTGGTGAACACAGGATCACTGCAAGATCTATGCATTTCATGTATTCCAGCCAAGCCCTCAAACACAGCACAAGTAGTGGATAGGCTGTCATCTCACTGTCTGTAGCAGAATGATTTTTATTCTGATACTGCGCAATTCTAGAAATTTTATGCTTCTTTATAGATGCCTCCCAAACTGAAATGCATCCTGTTAAGTCTCCTGTGCTTGTTGTAGAGACTTTTTATCTGTGTATTTGAGAACCATACTTCCCTTGTAATCCCAGTGCAAGTGCCAGATCCCTGAGACTTGTGCACTTTGTATTCAGTGAAAGCTGCAGCCCTTTGCAAGCAACCCCATAGAAGGTGGATTTTAGTGTTGTCTTGACAATTTCCTATAGAACTGACACAAGGTTCTTAAAGAAAGGATTTGGAGCCCGGAGTTTGCAACCTGAAATTATATTTCACCATAATTGAACCACAAAGTGTTGGGTTTCAAAGATAGGCCCAGGGAGCAAGTGACACAGTGTGACAGGTCCTCAGCATACATGACATCAGACCTCTTGTTAAGTGCTAGTGTCTCCACTTCTGACTCAAGGCATTGAGCTTAAAGGTTTGGGACCAGACCCTCACACCATACATGAGAGCAGTTCTTCTCGAGTCTAGGAGTGCATCATCCAAGAGCTGATTCACTGGCCGTCCTAGTCCCTAAAACAAATGTTTGTTAAATATCATTACTCAACCTAGAAGAAAGCTGTGAAGCTCAGTGTACTCAAGTTCATGAGGTTATCTTAAACCCTTTCAGAGGCTATAAAAAAATTGAGGGAAATATTTGTGAACAGTCACAGTTTCACTCTTAGGTCTTTGAAAAAAATTATCCAGGCAGTTGTTTATCAAGAGTTGAGTCACATAGGGCAGTTTTTTTCTGCATTTTGAATAATATTGTGGGTATAAATCAGATATTTTGCCCTGCTTTTGATTAGCAAGACAGATGGATATGAAGTCTCTATGTGCTTTACATAGTTATACTCCTATAAATATATTCAGAAATAAATATCCAAGAGCCTAGCAGAAATGCGAAAATGCTTGTCACTGATGGAGAATTTAATATACATAAATATATATACAAACACACACACACATATGTATACACGCAGTGGAGTAGATATATATGAATACAAGAAGAAATTTCAGATTTGATTTTCTGAGATGCCAGTTTATGTTGTTAACCAGAAATCCTTTAGCAATCTCCTCAGAACAAAGAATTACTTTTGAAAAACCGTATGTTGATAAATGCTTGATAAATGAATAATGTATTCTTGCCATCAGCAGGACACATACACTTACTAAATGATGAGCTTCTGCAGAAATTAGAGACACAAGTTACTGAAAGCTGATTTTGATGGTAATAACTAATAATTCTCATAATTCAATGGACAAATAAGATGCACACTTTTACATTTTGAAGGCAGAGAAATATTTCAGTTCCTTCTGAATAATGTTTGTAAATATGATTTTTAAAACAAATTTGCTAAATGAAGCAACAAAGTGAATATTCAAAGGAGTAGATGCTAACTATGAAATATTAATGCAAGAAATAATTGAAACAGCTGTAATTGTGGAAGGACTTATGTTTATGGTTAAAGTTAACTTTTCATTTTAAGCCTATTTTAAGACCACAGACTGCAAGGTAAAGATGTGAAGGTTAGTGAAATACACGCATTTGAATTACACCTGAACTTGCGTGCTGGTGAAATAAAAAGTAGTAGAAGCTTTGATTCATGTTGAAAGAGGCATTTGAGAGACAAAGCTTTGAAATGAGTTGATCTCTTGTCTCTGACTAAACTCAGATGCAAAATGACATGGCCTAGAAATGCTGGGCTGTTAGATCTGTTTTCGCAAAGAAGAAACTCTCAGGAAAGGGCACGAAGGGCATCGGCATGCTGCCCAAAGGAGGTGCCCGGAGGATGTCTCAGCACATCGATTCCTTCAGCAGGCACCACCCTTTCACTGCAGAGGCTATTGAGGGGTGGGACTGACAGCTTCTCAAAAAGAAGACTTGGATTGCATAGCTTGACTACTGCATATCTCAGGCCATAAAATTGTAGGTGGCTCAGGGCAGTAACCTAAACATTGCCTTTTACTTAACTGTAACCTCTAGGAGGGCTGCTAGTGCTAACTCAGAGACTTGCTGCTGTCCTTGTCAGTGCTTTTCAGTGGTCACCTACACAACATTCATGTTTCATCTGAATTCACATCACTTTGTATTGCCTTTCCATACTTAGAGAGGCCCGCTGATGTTCTGTCTCCGTAGCTCTAGCTTAATTGAATAACCTCTGAAATACCTGAAAAGTTTTGGAGCATGAACCACTCTTGTGTTTAGACTTGAAGATGAGAAGATGTTTGTCTGTGATAAAGCAGCTAGAGTTACAATAGCCCTAATCTTCATTGCAACTTGTAACCTTTAATATAAATTTTAAAGATTTCCAGCGGTGCACCTATTCAACCAAGCAAATCTGGAGATTTAAAAACTGACCCTTCCCTTACTACTGCACAAGTAAATAGATGGATGTTGTCCTATTACAGGACCGATCTCATATAGTTCCTGTGCTATTAGAGATAACATACATACCAAAGCCTGAAAATAGTTGGATTGCTTTTCAGTTACAAAATATGACTTAGTACACTAATACATAATGTATATTTTAACACTGGAGAGATGAAATATGGGAGAATAAAGGGACAATTGGTCTTCTGAATATGTGAAACTGGCTTTAAGCTTCAGCAGTCATCTAATTGGAAAGAGCAGCTGTTTTTTCTTTAAGACAACTACGTAAAGCAACAGATGTGACTCAGCATAGACAGAATAACATGAAAAATCTTTAAAAAGCTTACAGTTCTACTGCAAAAAAGATTTCATAAGAAGTTCTCTTGAAAGCTATGATTCTGTAGGGAAATTTAAAGTTAAATGCTTACACGTGGTTCTTTCAATGGCACACAGAAACAAAAGATTCATGAGTCTCAGCTAGTACTGATGCCTCAGGCTCTTGTATCCAGATATCTAGTGACTTTCTGTCTCTTTAAGAAAACAGTGAATGGGTTGGGGAACCCTCTGGAGAGAGGAAAAAAGTGTACTTAGTCTGGGAGCAATTGAGCCAGCTTGGCAGAAAGGCTGCAGATTGAAAGTTGGGGAGAGGGAGAGGGAGAGGGAGAGGGAGAGGGAGAGGAGGGAGAGGTCTCCAGCAAGATACTATGAACAAGATACTAAGCCAGCTTTGCTGGAAATCTTCAGCCAAGATTTCAAGCAAAATGGAAGAAAGGCAAATTGAGTACAGGAATAAAGTCTGATGTATTAATTTTTTTTGGGGAAAAATAAATAAATGCACAACTGCAATTAATGGATGCAGAATCTATATCTTGGTTTATTTGCCTCCGAGGATGAGAGATGCAAATCTGACTGGAAGGGCATTTTTCCTTCATGGGTACTAATAAAATACATGGTATTTTTTCATTCTAAACCAAAACAACTTTTTTTCCAGAATTTTTCAAGGAATAAAAACTAAGGACTTCTTACCATCTTTAGGGGAATCAATCCCTCCCCAGTGTTCTCTTACACCCTGAAAGACTCAGATTGCCTTCTTTGGTAATCTAGCATGGGGACTGTGGCTCAGAAACCCAATTTAGGCACTTCCATACAGTGAATGCAGAGCATTAGAGAACTAAAATGAGGTAGACGTGCTCCAGAGTATGTGATGGAGAGGACACAGTTCTTGTTGCTGTGAATGAAGGTAGAGGAACTCACAGCCCAAGGATGCTTTCTAGGCTGTGGGAGGGAGTGTGGGTAAAGTCAAGTCATCATTCTGCATGTGACTGTTTCTTGGCTGTGCTGTGTTGCATGTTGGTGTTTTCACCTGGAATTACAACCATTACAGAGGAACAGGAATAAGAGAGTGTCCAGAGAATAGCTACAGCCGTGGCTCACCCTTCCCTGCTCTGTTCCTGGTCCAGGACATCTCCCTTCCAGTCCTTGGGCTCTTTCTAAGCCTTTCAAAAAAAAAAAAGTGACAACCACTTCAATTAACTAATTCTAGTTTCCAAAACAAATAACTGGAAAGAAGAAACAAATATTGTTGGTGGCTGTCTTTTTCTCAGAAAGTATGAGTGTCCTTCCAAAGTTGAAAAGCTGGATTCCTCTCAGCCTCAAAGGGATTTTGCTGTTCAAGGTAACAACCTCATCATCATCCAGGCAAAGCAGAGACTGGGGGACATGGAGCTGGGCATTGTTCACATTCAGCCTTTTGAAGTTGGTGGGAAGTAGCACAGTTCTGGATCTGGTGATATATATTTTCCCCTTGGAATAGGAATGGGGCTGTCTAAAATTCCACTTTCTGCTGTTTGGGTTTGTTGTTTGCTTTTTTTTTTTTTCATCTCTGATTGCTTCATGCAATATTCATTAGCAGTCCCTGGGGCAAGTACCTGAAAGAAGGTTTTCCTTCTGACTGATTTTTAAGGAGAAAATATGTTTTCTTCATCTTTATTTCATCTAGGTGTCACTACAGGGCAGAATCAAGGTTGTTCAGTACCTCAAATAAAACATTCTTGTACTTGGATCAGAAACCATCATTCTGTTCATTTAAAATGTACAAGGAAATCCTGAATATAATATATTAAGCAAACCAGTGTCTACATGGGTAGACAATATATGCAGCTCTTTTATAATATCCTTGTTCCTATACTGGCTGATGATTTATTAAATATACCAGTTATTAAAAGTGGAATGGCTTTGATATTGCTTTTAGCTGGCAGAAATTGCACATCAGCTATTTCAGTTCCTCAGCCATGTTATAAAATTGGTCCACCATAAGGTCCAGAATGAAATTAAAATGAGGCATAAAGAGTAGCCTAGCTGACCTTCTGAATTATTAATACAGCTTGACCTAAGCTTTATTGCTTTAAACCTGCAACTCATGCAATTTCACACAGGCAACATAGTCTTGAGATAAAAACCTGATCAAGAAAAAGTGGCTTGGTTTTCCACATGGATTTTGAGCATGTCAGTTGTTTCTTCCCAGGGTACTCTGTAAAGCCTGTTGCTTTTCTTGGTCTGCCCAGGTTAGACACCCTGATATTTACTTTTGATTTGAATTTTTCTAATAACTCTAGTGTAAGGACTGGCCGAAACCTCACATTCCTCCTTTAAGTGTATCAGATTTTAATGTATTTTATTAAGGAGAGACTTCTGTGATTTCCCACTGTGCTTTCTATCACTTAGCTTAGTTTTTCTTACTGCTTTATTATGTCCTGCCTTCCAGTGAACTCAAAACACTCTTGCTGCTACAAGATGCCTTATGGTTCTAGATATTCCTGTGGAAGGGAAGATGGAGCAAAACCTGCTCCAGACCCCTTGGCATAAAAAATAGTAATGGAAATTATTTGTACCTGCTTTACAGCACTTCTTTGTGACCAGAGTGACAAAAAAGATCCTATCAGGCAATTAAAGTTTTGGCTTCTATAAAATATGGATGCCTGTGTAAAAGTATAGATACACATATATAAAATCTCCCGGGATTTCAGGAGACTTTTGGTAGCCCTCACTGCAACATCTCCCTCCCTTTTCCCATGCTGCTGCCTGCTTTCTGTCAGAACAGCTGCCAGGGCTGGCAGAAGGATCTGGCTGAAACACCGCGATTTTACTTCCCTGGTGGGGACCTCACTGCCTGGGGACAGATGAGCATTTCAGCAGCCTGTGTGCTGAGCGGGGAGCAGCTGGGCGGAAATGCTGACTACAGGGGAACATCTGAAACCCTGTTGCTCTCCAGAAGTTGAGCACTAATCAGTGTTTCAGGAAGGCATTATTCTCCTTGTGGTTTATAGCCTGGGAAGTCTTTCATGTGCACATACTGATTTTAGGCATCTCCACAGTCTGGCATATATTTAATGTCTGGCTTTTTGGATCACAGTTTTGCTACTGAAATCTACTTTATGTGCCCGAATACTTTTTCTTTTTTTAATGTGGTCCAGCATAGCTTTAATAAAGAGTTTAAAGACTGTCAGCACAAAAAAAGGGAAGAAATAACAAAGAAAGAATCGTTAAAGGCTTTCAACTGCTAAATAATTTTATAGGAAACACTGTTTGACTTAAAAAAAAAAAAAGGGAAATGTTTCCATTTTGGAAATAAAAGCCAGGTGCTGCACTGAGAAAGATACTCAAGCTGAGTTTTGCTCTAATTCAAAATGTGTCTATATATGTATTTGTGATACTTTGTTGATTTGGTGATAAATAGAAATAATACAGCACTGAGAAGTCTCATGCTGTTGCCAAAAAGGATTTTTCTTTTGCAGACTCTTACAAAAGAATAATGACCTTCAGAGACCCCAACACGAGTCCCATATGCGAACCAAGTATGGGAATGTTTAATCAGAGTAAAAAATTTTTTTAAAGGGGCAATTCATTGAAGGTGTTGAGAGAAAGTGTTCACAGTTTTGTATATGGGTATTCTAGGTTATAACCAATTAAATAATTTTAAAACTTAACATAATAGGAGGGGGAATATTTAAATCCATTTTGAAGATAATAGTCATATCAACAGAAAAACTTCTACAAAATTCCTAAATTAAATTCTGTGAAAGAACTATTTATACCATTAAAAATGGTTACTGTAAGTTATTATACATAAAATGGTAAAATCTTTCCATGTTTTCACAAAACATATGCAAAATATTTCAACTTAAAATTCAGTGTAAGGGACTACAAAGAAAAACATTTCTAACATTGATTTTACATTTTAAGAAATGACCAATGTGTTTATTCATCAAAATGTGAACTAGTGTTCTTAAGGATCATATTTCAGTGTAAAGTATTAAATAGTCATATGCTGTGCTTTACAAGAAAACAATGTTATATCATAAATAATTGTGACTACAGCTGCCTTAAAGAGTCAATTTTAAAAGCCCTGTACCCCTGTTATTTATTTATAGTAGCTGAAAGCAAAGAACAGGGCAGAGAAACCTGTTGAGGGGAGGTTCA
>WUAM01000347.1:1908434-1935300 GCA_024336885.1 Actenoides hombroni
AAATATGACTTTTATTATGATTGGAAAAACAATGTATCTATAGGTAAGGCAAGTATGAAGACTGTTGTTAGAATGAGGGAGGTCAGTCATTTGTTTTGCAAGGTGCATGGAAAGGTTACTTCTCACAAACTGGATCCAGAAGGCTGACTCCCTGTCATTCCCTTAAATTATTACAGAGATATTAAGGATACATGCACAACCGAATGAATATGAATAACCAGTTCGATCCTAATACATGGATGAAGTATTTTAATATTCTGTTAGGTGTGCTAAGAAGATCTTGTGTTCACTGCCATGTTCATTCCACTGTAAAAAGGACTAGCTGCTTGTAATGATTAATGTGAGGATCCAGAAACTGCACTGTTCCCTTGGGCTTGATCTGAATGCTCTCCTTTTACAGGAATATTTGCAATGATTGGAAAAACAGGTTTGGCCAAACTAGAAAACCTGCTAAAGTCTTTCTTCCATAGATGCTGCCAGAATTTCCTCCTTTCTATTATTAATACTAACAGTAGCTGCATATATTTTCATGAATGTAGAGGACTCTTAAAGTGTACAGATAGAGCTGTAATGAGCCCTTGCTGTGGCCAACTTATCCATCCTTGTGTGTGCACAGGAATGCTCTGCTGCAGCACATATCTCTAGTTGTAGAGATTCCACAGGAGCTTGCAAACATCCCAGCTCTGTTCCTTACTGCTGAAACAGTCCTTACCCCAAGCCGGGTATTTGAGCACTGCATTTCTTCCTTCCTCATCTTGTCATCACCTGTCATGCCTGGCTCCACCACCTCATCTCTGGTGCTCCCAGCACAGGGCTCCAAACCTTCTGCCTGGCCGTGCTCGCCCTTGCCCCCACGGACCCCACCAGCCTGCTCTGTGCTCCCTGATTCAGATGGCCCTAATCCCATGTCCTGCTTGTGTTCCTGATGATTATCAGTGTCCTGATCATAACATGGTCATGTTTCCTGTATTCAGTAAAAATACACTTAATCCGATACCCACCCTATGTCTAAACAAAGCTACTGAAGCTATGGGCAAGCTAAAGCTGAGGAGAACAGAAAAGGGTATGTAGCAGTCATAGCTTTTTGTTAGTTTGTTGCTGGCTCATTAGTAACTCAGGCACCTTAAGAGAGTACCTCCAGTTACAGCAGAGAGCTCCCACATGCAGCAGCTGGGCGTTCTTTGCCGCCCTTTAAGGACCTTAATGTGAGTCCTCACATCTGCCTTCCCTTGGAGCTGTGTTGCAGAGCAAGCACTGCTGACTGTTTTGCCACTCAGGTGGGATCATCCTCAACAAGTATCAATTTTTTTGTCAATTTCTAACTGCTTCACCATGAAAATTGTTTTCACGTGAAAGTGCGGTGTGAATTACCATTGCCTCTGTAACTGTGCACTAAGGAGAAAGTGGTGTTTGTTTGTCCTTGCCTGATATCAGCTGGAGAAGCAGTGTTCACCTCAGTAGAATTACATCAACTGATCCAGCTGTAAACCTGCTGTGGTGGCTATTATACATGGCCAGAATGAGCTGAATGTGTAGCTGTGGTTTTGAAAAGATGTGAAGATGCATGCTAATGGTTTAAAGTTGGACCAGATGATCCTTGAGGTCCCTTCAAACCTGGTATTCACATCTCTATGTTTATTACAAGGATATGAATAACTCTTGTGTTTTGTACATGAAAGGCCTTCTGTGTATAAGTATCACAGAATCACAGAATGTTAAGGGTTGGAAGGGACCTCGAAAGATCATCCAGTCCAACCCCCCTGCCAGAGCAGGACCACCTAGAGCAGGTCACATAGGAAGTACATTAAGAAGCTTGTGTTAGGGATGATTTTTTTTCTCTTCAATGCTCCTGAGATTGCTGAACAGCTGCCAGCTGTACCTAAGCAGAAGAACATGGCTATTAACACTTTGCCAAGAAAATACTGTATTATACATCGCTGCACATTTTAATTGTGCTAGACAGTATTTGCAATTCAGGTAACATAAGTCTACAAAAATTATGTTGTTAATTGTGGTAAATTTTCATTTACTAATTTTTATTTTTAAAACATGCATTCAATCTTGATTTGGTTCAATGAATCTAATTTTACCTAAATGGAAAGCTCCTAAAAATCCAGCATGATTGTGTGTTGTGAAACTGGGTACAAGACTCTGAATTTCCATCTTACTGGCCTTTTCTCCCTCGTGTTCCAAACAAAAGTGGGGAGTTTAGAGAAATATAACTCTTAAATTCTTTTTAAAAAATACATATATCCTTCAAACTGGTACTGATTTTCTTCTGTCTTACAGCAGTTGAAAGCAAACAAAAGAGCAGAGAAACCTGGCTGTGAAGAAGAAGTTCAGAAGGGCAGTTTCATGATTCCAGGTTAAGGACATCCATTGCCAGGCAAGAGATACAATAACAATATGAACAATTTAACAACATGGATTTATACCACTCACTTGGGCATCAGGGAACCTTTGAATTCCATGTCTAGCACTTGATGTGTCAGGTTTTAGTTTGTTGGGTTTGTTATTTTTTTTCCATAAACCACAATTTCTGTAGAGAATCAGTTTCTGAACAAACATGGAGTGACACAAGCAGAACTTAAAAAATGGTAGACCTAAAAATTTATACTACAGCTTAAAAAACAACAGTATGTCCTTTTATTTCTACATTACAAAAACCGTCACTGTAGGAAGACATTTTCTAGTTTTTGATACTGTTACAGATGACCTGAAATGTATTTTTCTTTGATCCATTATTTTCACTTGTGTTTCCAGCATAGACTTATTTTATTTATTTATTTAATAAGACGACTCATACTATAGGAAAAGACAAGGATCTCTGTGATTAAGTATTTTTAATTGTCTCCTGAGTTCAAAGAGTGTATGTTATCCTGACAAAGAAAGCGAAGTTGAAGCTTCATGGAATCGTAGAACAGTCCAGGTTCATCTGATCCAACCTTTTGTGGGAAAGTGAGCCTAGACAAGGTTATCTAGCACCCTGTCCTATTGCTACTTAAAATTGCATCCAATCGCATTTCCATTCGTCTCAGTTTTCAAACCCATGGAAGAAACTTAGTTCTCACGGATATTTGTGAATACCAAATGGCTCACTCCTCACAAACAGCCAATCCTGGGCTGTCTGAGCCCTATACCCAACCTGATCACACCACCTCTTGTAAGTGGGAGTTATCTGGGAGAAGCCCAGAACGTACCCCGGTGAGGGATTGCCACATTGTCCTCCACAGGGCTGAGGTTCATTGTGCTGCTGAATTTGGCCCTGCAGAAGAACAAGCTTGGACAAGCTTGAGGACAACAGGACTACATGAAGCACCACAGTCACGAGGACCTGCCCAAGTTTTGCTGTTTGTCCCATCTTCTGTGTCCTGCTGCAGTCTGGTCCTGGTCATTTCCTTCAGGCTGTGCTTGGGTAAGGGAGGAAAGGAGGGGGAGCTACAGGGAAAGCAGCACTGCTCCTCCTCCCACCAAGTCTGTAACTGAGCTTGGAGACACAGAGGACAAAGAGATTGAAATCACTTATTCCCATAATTTATGACAGGATGTAGCTCTGTCCCCATTCTCGTCACTGACACAACCACCTGTTGATCTAAAGACTCAGGAAATACTCTTTAAGAATCAGCCCTTCATCATGGGATGTTTAGTAAATGATTATAACTTCTTTGAACACAACTTTCCTGCTAATGATCTGAATTTGTTATGTTTTCATTGAAGAATGTTTATCCTGACTGACAGTCTTATGAATGTCATTGCACACAGCTGTCACAATGATTTTAGAACAGCTCAGACTATGAAAGTGACTCAGGCTTACTCTTGAATATTCCCTGTGGACAGCAAACTAATATTTTATCACTTGGAAGTTATCTTCCTGTGCACTTGAATGAGAAATCTGTGTTGCAGATTAGTTAGTTTAACAATGTCAAGAACTACTTATGAGCAACTGTGCAATAAAACCTGTTATTTATATTTTATGAAGTTTCATTGTGAAAACTGGGTGAAAATGCTTTTGTTATAATTCAAACTTGGCACAGAGAGGAACACAATTGCTGACTGACCCGTGTACATTGCAGGTAAAGCCATGCCATTAAGTGAATACCAAGAACTGTGGGTAGCAAAAGGGAGGACAGTTTTAGCCCAGGGAGTGGGCAAGAATTGGGGAGCTCATCACAAAAAAAAAAATTTAAAAAAAAACGTGTCTGGAATCCAGACCTCTCTGGCTCTGAGCCTTACTAGTGGTTGTAGCTCCATACCTAACAAAATCTGCATAGCTTCAGGTGATGGGAGTTTTAATCAGTGCACCAATGGGAACTGGACCATATAGATCTCAGTGTGATATTTAACTAAACTTCCTATTTTATTTTGTTTTGACATGTGAAATGCTATCTTGGGTTCCTTCAGGGTTTTTTTCATAAGTAATACTGAAAATGCTAAAAAATAGGTAAATATCTTTAATAGTGTAGCCAGACATGACAGATCAAAAATTCCTCCGCTATTGTTGAACAGGAGAAATATTAGAAGATACAAGATTACAGTAGGACCTTATGCATAGCACTTTCACACTTTCACCCAGAATTCCTCCAGTGACTGTTAAGAGTCAGCATAGTACATCAGAAATTGTGAGGTAGAGGTGGAAAAATCTTGGTAGTTTTTAAATCTTTCTCTACTGTGTATAAACTAGCCACAGATGATTAAAACATTATTTCAGAAGCTGTAGAAAACCATAGGAGGATTGAATGCCTTCCTGTAACAGTTTGCTACTCACCCCTTCAAACAGCTGAAGTCACTATAGTTGTGTTAAGGGGATGTAATTTATTGCAGGACTCCACAAAGTTTTTTAGAGATTGCAGATTTCTTTGGTTTTGGAAACTTCATTGTCTTGGGATTATGCTATCTCTTTACGCAGCCTGTGAGGGCAATTTGGAAGATTCTGGGAAGAGAAGAAATAGAATTAAAATGCTGACTATTTGAAAAACTCCTGTTTAAGTTTCTAAATTACATCACCTGTGTATGTACTGTTACTTTGGCTCCCCAAATTTAGACTTGACATTTCTTTGTCTCCAAGGACATTTCATGTGAAGACTCATATTTTTACAGTCTAAGTTCTACCTAAGTGCTTCCAGAAAGACTTAGCCAATGGGAAGCTGTGGGCTCTGGACAAAACAGGAATTTAAACCATTTTAACACATCTCTCCACTTACACAAGAGGCAAAATATTTCTGACATTCCAATATTTCTATAATAAATTCTCAGTAACAGTGGAAGAAATCTAGTAACCACAAAAATTCTCTGGAGGAAGGAGAAGGGGTAGTGGATGCTCACTTGCAGACAGTCCTGAAGTGAGTATTTTAATCCCTTCCCACTTCTAACATCAGCTGGCAGAAATGAAACTGTAGCCTTATAATTTGGGAAGGTAAATTCTGTCTAGAAACTCCAGGTGAGGCAAGAGGGTCACTGTGCTGAGTGGGTGATAAATTAATACCTTTCAAGAGTGCTTGAAGGACATGGCCACCTAATGTGGTATGAAAGATTAACTTGTCCATGGACGTGCAGCAGGATATTTTCTGAACCAGCAGTAAAATTAAGGAAGCTGCATTTTGCCTGCAGTGCCCTCCACACCACACTAACAGGTGCCCCACAGAGAAGGGTCATAAATGGGGTGAGGAACTTGGGAAGACAAATCCTGAAAGTCACACACTGCTTCTGTGCCAGACCCCCCTGCCTCCTCAAAGCTTGGAGACAAAACCTATGCTCCCAAAATACGGGTCCATCCGAAATTAGCAGAACCGTTGTAAGACATTCATTTCCTGATTCTACTGTGTTGTGCCAGGTTACCATAAGTTGTGAGACACTGCATTGAATGATGCATTTTTCTCTTAGGTATTGTTCAGTGGAGTAGAAATTTCCTTTTTTTTCTTTTTTTTTTTCCCCCCCTTTTTTTTTTTCTTTTCTTTTCTTTTCTTTTCTTTTCTTTTCTTTTCTTTTCTTTTCTTTTCTTTTCTTTTCTTTTCTTGGGGGGGACGGACAGTGAGCGATCGGAAAGGGGCGCGGGCGGGGGTGGGTGCCCTCGTCCCCGGGCTTTCAATTCCTCCACTCTCTCGGATTCTCCCCGTTTTCTCCTTTTTCACTTCTCGCAGGGAGCCGGGGCTTTCCTAGTGCTGCTCCTTTCAAGCCGCCCTCGGAGATGAAGGCAGGAGGTTAAGGGAGAGAGTAACATGACGGAGGAGCTTGCGCTGCGGCTCACCTCAGAGACTGCGAGCTTTAAACAACGTCAGTGAGGTGAGATTTTCCTTTCAACCCAGGAAAGGGCACTGGCGCATCCCGACCGACGCTATGAGGAATGTGTGCGGCTCTCTGCTGCGCACAAAACCGGGAGACAGCTGCGATGGGACCTGGTGGTCACACGAAGCACCACCTAGGGTGACCGACGCAAGGGCTCAGAGCAGCTCGACACAGCGTTTTGAGGTGCGTTCTGCAAATCAAGGCTATCTGCAAGTTGAAGGGAGGAGGTGGAAAGCTGGTTAAATATCAGTAAATTTACGCAGGTAACTTTTCAGCCTAACGAAACAGCTCTTCAGCCTGCAGTGTGAATACCGGGGTAACCAGCTAACTGGGTACAATCCTATGTCAGTGTAATCGGTGCAATGATTTTTTTTTGACAAAGGTCACATAGTTGGTTCATACAGGATGATCGAACAGCAAATGTGGCCCAACTCTGTCAATAGTGCTGTGTTCTCTGGAAATATTGACAGTGGCTGTACTGTGTAGCAAGAGACAATTACCTAAGATGGTAGGCATAACTCTAGGTACAAATAAAATGAATTGGTGATAATGATTGTCACTCTAATCACAGTACTGAGTAAATTTACTGTAACTACAGTACCTCAAGTCCTGGTAATGACCATCACTACAGTAATTACAGTCAACTGAATAATTGTAGTGATGGTGACAATATCCATGTTCTCCTTGACCCTTAGGATGCTTACAATCCTAATGATGCCGCTTATGATAATGATCATCTGTATGTGGCCTCCAATAACCCTGTTATAACACCAGTATATCATTATAACACCAGTGGAAAGAATACTTTTGACATCACGATGTCCTTGACTGTAATGACGTTAATGATTGCAGCGATGACAATCTTCATGAGCAATTTTACCCTAGCTACCCTGATAGCCTTTGTGAATATAACACTCATAACCTCACTGATTGTAATGTACCCCATGAGTCTAGTGAATAGGACACTAATGACCTCTATGACCCTTATGACTCTGATGTCCCTACTACTGATAACACTCATGACATCATTCATTGTAATGACCACAATGACCCTAGTGGAGGTCATGCTCAATAACTCATTGACACTGATCATAGTAATGATCAGAATTAACATCAGTCATACGCTCATTACCTCTAATACCACTTATGACTATACCTATACTAACACTCATGACCATAACGGTGTAATTCAGCAAAATAACTGTAATAGCCCTAACCCTAATTAGTAGTGTGTCCCTCATCTGTAATTACTAGTCTGTAATGACTACAGTGACCACTGTTATCCTAGAAACGGTGACCACTGTATTTACAACACTAATCCTAATTATTTCATAACAAAATATTTCAGATAACATAACAAGTCTATCAACTCTATTGATGGTATTGGGAATTAACACAATAACCTCAATCAGTATAATGGTCTAAGTGTTATGTATGAGCTCCATTCCCTCCCTCTCTGACCTTTATTTTGTCTCCAGCCATTACGACCAGAAAGATTGTAATGCTGTTAGTTACTTATGAGCATAAGCGTGTATATCCACTTCGTACCCATCAGGACTTTTGACATCTTAATCACGTGCATAAAGATCATGACAGTAGACTCCCTAAAACACTTGTTTGTAACATTCATTATATTGAGTATATTCATTTACTTTGTGACACACGACATCTTCGTGTCTGTTAGCACCCTAATTCTACAAATGATAGTAAAAGACAGTGATTATCATAATATTTCTAACAGAGTAAGGAGCTAAGCATCCATAAGTGACCCTAATGACTACCTATGACAGAAAATATTATAAAGCACACAATGTAGACTGGTAACCCCGACCACATTAGCTTTAAATCAGTCTTGACATCTCAGTGCTTCATTTAAAGCCCTAATCTTTGACCCTAACTGTTCATGTCACTGTGGTTAATGGGACACGTTTGACCTGCGACCTCTAACCTCTAATTGATAACTCTAGAATGCAATAACATAACCCTTTGACTCTGTGACCTTTGACACCCTAACTCAAAATCCTAACCCTCTAACCCTAAATGCTTAACCTAACCCCTAATCCTCTAACCCCAAACACTCTAGCCCAAATGTATGAAACAACATTAACAAAAAAATCAGACTGGACTATGTGGCTAGTGAATAATTTTAGAATGGAAATAATAAAAATATTTAAAAACTAGGGAAGTTCAAGTTTCTTTTTCTCTGGAGGAGTAAAGGTGAGAAACCTAGGATTATGAAGAGTTATGAAGATAGATTATGTAATGGGGTTGCTGTTGCAGTAGAAGGCAGCCCTGGAGACCCAGCAGATTGTTTTCCCATCTGTGATCCGAGGGGAGGCGTGATAGGGAAAGATATAGGATGTGGCAACCTCAGGTCACAGTGTTTTACAGGAACTGAATTTCCAAACTGAATTTTTCTTTTGTTTGTGACTTTCCCTTTTTCAACAAAAAGTGGTTTTAGCCATGGGAAAGAGACATGTTCCACAAACATGCTCATTTAGTCAAGAAGCTGTTTTCCACTGAAAAGTAGTTCATCTGGAAATTTTCAAGAAGCCTGAGCACTAACATCTGCTTGGACCGTAAAGCCCTTGGGCAATGGGCTCATCTCCACTTCTTCAGTGCCAAAGACCCTTGGTGAGACAGACAAATAAAGAATGATTGGGAGAGGGAAGCAGAGAGACTGTCCAGCTTCTGCCAGCTCACCCTTCCCTGGGCTGCCTGTGAGAGGAAAGGGCAGCGAGTGACCCCAGACACACTCGAACAGCGGCCAGACTGGAGTGTGGATTTCCACAAGGATGTAAACCATACTATGAACCTGACTGTAGAAAAAACAAACATGACTTTGCAGTGTATGAGCTCTTAATGGAATAAAGCTGAACGAAAGGGTAAAATAACAGTAAATTATTGTTTTCAATAAATCACCTAAGGGTTATGTTGGATGAAACAGGAGGCATTTCAGGAATCCAGGCTACAGTAAAAAACATGTTATTATTTGAAAAGTAATTCTATTCTAAGGAAAAAAAAAAAAAAGGGATTGAAGAGCCTGCTTTTCAGTGATTCCATTATAAAAGTTTTCTGTTTAAAAAGCAGTCAGGTTTCATCCACCACAACAGAACCGTTCTCTCCTCACTCAACCTGAGTCACAGAGAGCTCTGTATAGTTTATGCATCTGGAATAACAAATTTTCTTCCTGGAGAAAGTGCATCCTCTGGCAGCTCTTCCACATTTCTGCCACCTACAAACATCTTGGGAAATGTAGTTCAACAAGCTTGAGCTGGCACAGAACACAGCTCAGCTATTTCACATGTCTTTTGAAATGCCAGATTATCAGCAAGGTGTGCACCAGGTAGTCAGCCACAGATTTGAGATCCATTTCATGGTCTCACTGCTCACTGCTTAGGAGACGTTACAAGTACGGTCCGTAATCTTGGGTTGCAACGCAGCCTCTTTGCAATGTCAGCTAGTCAAAAAAACCAACGTCCTTGTGCATACACGCACTGAGTATGCTTCCTTCTGCAGAAAGAAGATTCTCCATGCCTGCGAGTTTCTGTGGCAAGCAGTGAAGGCAACAGTTCTCCTTCAGTGCATCCCTGCTTGTCAGAGCCTGGCCAAAAAAAACACAAACATGCGCAGATCTGACTCAGACATGATTGATTGCTCTGATTTACTCTTGGTTTTGTTGTTAGGGTTTTTTTTTTCCCCACAGTCTTCTTTTTCTACTGTAGCTGCCAACTTATTTAGTCGGTTCAGAGAGGCTGTAAGGTCATTTTTACTGTATCTCTCCCACACAGCGCCTAATGATTTGGAGTTGCAGCACCCTTGCCTATAAGGGAACAAAGCAGCGGGGATTGCTGCCACTTGCTGTGCCTGACCTCAGCAGAGACAGGAAAGTCTTCATGCACAGATAATTCTGTTTATGTTTCACAGCTCATACAGGAGCATTGAGAGTCATACAGGCACCAGACAAGGTCAATGAAAACAGTATAGCTTGGATGCAGATTAAAGAATTACCACCTTAGGGCACTTCAATTATAAAGCTCACTTTCATTGAATAGTTGTAGTCACCATGATAGGAAATGGGCATAATACCCATTTTATGGTGAAGGTACAGACAGATCCTGCAGTGCCCTGGCAAGACCTCCATATTTCATTTGCAACTCAGGGGGAAGATGGTGGGGAGAGAACATACTCTGCGAACACCCAGAGCAATGCCCAGCCATAGCTCTGGCCCCCCTGAAGGCAACTACTGATGCCCATCACCCACACAGCATACCATAAAACCATGGTCAGTCAGAGGTAGGAACACAAATGTCCTTCCGACATTTTGACCGGGTGCTTGAGTTGGCAAGGGGTACCCATTGCTGGTGACATTAGACCAAATTTCAAAGACAGTAGTAGAATTGCAGGAGAGTTTAGACTCTCAAAGAATTCTGCTCACCTAAGTATGAATTCAAGCACCCTAATAGATGTAGCACTGTGAACGCTAAACCAACACTAAAAAGCCAACACAGCATACAAGGGTCCATGATAATCGGCACAGCAATGCAACACTGACATCCACTAATTGCTCAAGGACCTCACTGCATGCCCAGCTCCTTGGGCTCTGCCTTAGAGCAAGGCCAGGATTCAGAAGAGGAGAAAGCAGAAAAAGAGGTCATTTTTGATGGATCTCTGTCTCTTGTTGCCTTCTCTAAGTACTTCCTAATAATTGCTTTCATGCTGGATTACAGAACACAGCACATGATGGCACATCTCCTCATCTATCCCATCTCATGGGATTGCCCAACCCATTCTCTATTCTCTCCCTATCAAAGCAACTTCTTTCTTTCCCACCATTCAGAGCAGGGTGGAAAAAAAAGATCTCTTGTCACTATCATCGCAGGGAGCCTCAGATAAAACTCACAGGTCATTGCCAGTGGGCTGAAGATATTTTCAGCTATCCAGGAATATAAGAAGGGGCCTGGCGTTTGCCTTGTGGCAACCAGGCTGATCTTTGCCGTCAATTGCTTTTTACAGAAGTTGGCAATGGGCAGAAACACGCACCCACCCATCAGGGCACTGAAAGCAAACCTTCTCCTGAGGAGGGGGGCACCAGGGCTCTGCTTGCCCTCTCAGGGACACAGCGCCGGGGGGTAAATCCCCTTTTTCAAGCCACCGTGAGTCACAGGCAGCCAAATTCATGGCATGAAGGCTAATGGGTCCCAGAATAATTCCAATTAGATGCATTTGTGGTTAATGGCCTGACAAGACAGCAGGAGGGGGAGCTAGACAAGGCACCGAGCTGAAAAATACTCTGCATATGCTGATGGGGAGGAAAGGGAGGTGCAGCACAAGGAAGCAGGGGAGGTGAGGTCTCACCAATCACAGCAACTACTCAATTGCAAAATTGCTTCCTGTTGGCTGCAGTGAATGCCCAAGTGCTTCAGCAGTGATTAGTGCACTGAAATACTCCACAAGCGCTTCTCAATGTTTTAGCAACGTCAAATCGTAGGTTAGCCAATTAATTGACTAGTACGAGTAGAATCCCCAGCATTACCAAGGACTAAGGTGCTTGTTCACAACATTACTGGTACCCCACCAGACTATTAAGCCAATAGAAGAATGCCCATAGAAGCATCTCAGTTTTTAAATCAGCTTCATAATTAATATTTAGACATTGTCCTGAGTGTCCTGTAAGCACTGTTATTTTTATATTTTTTTTAACTCCTATTTGATATTAGCTATGACACTATCTAATCTTTAAATACAGACAGGACTGATGCGTTCAACTGTTTGGGATTTGCTTGGATTTTTTTTTTTTTCCTTTTTTTTTTCTGTTGAGCAGATCTTCAAATTGATGTTACTTAGTGACTTTCTCACAGCATGAATTTATACAACATCCTCAAATCCTACAGCAAAAGAACACTATTTCATCTGCATAGCCGAACACCCAGAACTGAGCTATAATGAGGACTGTCTATACAGCTTTAACTTGACCTCAAAGGCAGCTGCATCAGTATACAGCTCTTAATGACATGATTACACAATATTTTTCGCCAGAGAACCCCATGGTAATTTACCACATGAAGAGCATTTTCAGTTTTGTTGCCCAGCACCTCACCCTGAGCCTGATGTTGGGCTATCAGGCTGGCTTATTTGCTGGAGAAGATTCACTCAGAGGAGTGCCAAGGGACAATGTCTCTGTTCATTCCATCCTAGACCCTGCCCCTAACTACAGTCACTGCTGAACCCAGTTGTTGTTTTGTATCAGAGTCTGGAGATGATTAGGAGCCCCAGAGACATTAGATGCCTACAGTTGGCTGAGGAAGGGGAAAGGCAGATCAACGGACAGTCATTGATTGAGAAATTCTTCCAGGAAGCAACATTATTTAATGCATTTAATTAGCAGAGGTTCCCTGCTCATTTCGGCTGCTTAGCAGAGAGTGTTGCAAAGGCCATTTGCTTCCACTTAGTGGGGACCTGGGACCCAACCTGCAGGCTTTTGCTCCCTCTTGAGCCCTTCGGGAGCTCAGCTTATGGAAGGAACTGTTTTCTGCAAGGTTATATCCTTTGAGACACAGAAAACCCCAATGAAGAGCAGGTCTTCTGCAGGTTTTATCACCAGAAGGAACCCTCCTAGTCATCTGAACAGATTGTATAATATATGCCAGAAAAACACGTTAACTAATTTCTGCACCCATCTGACTGAGCTGGAGCTTACTGATCTTGCCTGAAACAGTCTCCAGTGATTTAGTTGGACAACATTCCTTGATTTTGGCACTGACGCTATTCAGTACTTGCCATCCAGCACTGCTTCCCTGTAGCCTCCATACACTGCATCCTATCCAGGCCATGAGCTGATCAACAGCTAAGTGGCTTTAGAAAACAAAAGCAAATCATAACCAAAGCTATATCTGAGCACTTTGCATGCTGGAGACAATAGGGTTAAAATACTCACGCTCACAACAGAAGCTATAAAATGTCCATAAAATGTAGATGCTCCCTTTGGGTTTCAGTGGTTTCCTTTAGTCAGAGTGATCCATTTGCAAAATTCTTCAGAAAAGTGACCTGAGGAAGAAAGGGAGGTTGGATATTAAGCATGCCAGCCCTAAGCTCTGGCAGCAGGCACTCAGAAGGGCGAAGGCATTTCCTTTGCTAAAAAAGCACATTTACCAGGGTACAATGTTTTGCTGCTTGTTAACATGCAAGCTTAGCTTTATGTCTTACCTCTGATTCCCCTGGCCTTGAAATACAGTTTAGTCAGTAGTTCGCTGAAACAGTTTATCAAGGAGGATGTAAACTTGGTCTTCATGCACTGCATAGCTGTATAGACATAAGGAGAGTCACTTTCTCCACACGCGACAAAGAGTTTTAAAGTGCAAGTGTCCTGCCAGGATCATCTGTTTCTTCTCACTTTCTGTCAAGGCTTGACAGCTCATTAAAAGTTAGGAAGGAAAAAGATTTTATTTGCTTCGCTTAGAAGTGAAACAAAGCGAAGAGTCTTACCCTTTTGCTCAAACAAAGGAGAAAAAAATTACCTTCACTCCTCCCAGCTTTTCTATGCTAGACCAAACTCTGCACAAATGATTGCCAACAGGTTTTTTGGGGCTTTAGAATAGATTCTTCAGTCTGATATTACTTTGTTCTGCAAGAAATGATTTAGAGCTACCTGCAGGTTTAAAGCATACAGCTGCATCAGTTATGCTGAAGGCACATTTTCGAGGCAATCTTTGCAGCTAGGAAAGCTAAACCTCAGATTTTTTTTTTTTTTTTTTTTAAATTATTATTTATTTATTTATTTTCTCATAAATAAAAACAGAGACTCTGCAAGGCCAAATCCACTTCAACCCTGCACACCAAAGGCACATGGTGAGAAAGAGTTAAATATCCATGTAACACAATGGCTGGTGTTGCTCCCAAGAACTGCTACGTTTGCACGAAATGTATTAGTGTGACATTAAAGTCAATGCATGCTCTGTATATCTGTAGGCAATGCTTACTCCTTGGTAAACAAGGCAGGCAGAGCTAGGATGAGAACTATGAGACAGAGGATTCAATAATTTAGCTCCATTGAAAAGGGATCTCACTTAAGACAGGCAGCAATCCCATATAACTTGCCAAGAACACCTGCAATACCACGGTGCATTTTTATTCTTCTATTGGAGTCTTAATGCCACAAGAGAGCCTGCTGACAATAGTTTTTTATAGAAGTAAAAAACTTTCATGTTACATTTCTCTAGCCTTCTGGGATGTTATCCAGTCAATCTGGATATACTATCTATCAAAACCCAATCAACATATTGTTCTCCTACTAAAACCAATGCAAACTTCATGTGAACAATCTACCAGGAACTTCACATTTCTTTTTGCAGCTATGTGTCTCTCATAAAAAAAAAAAAAGAGAGGGGAAAAACTGAAACCTCTAGGGGAAATCCTGGCCTTAGGGGATTTTGCGTGCCTCTCTAGTAAGTACAGACAATTGTTCCACTTTGCACTCCCTGGGCTGCCCTGGATGGTGGGAGCACAGAAATACCTCCTGCAGCCTTAGCTCTTTTGTCCTTCTTGGCTCCAGATGTAACTCTACCTGTTCTTGCCCTTGGTTTGCAAAGCAAAAACCACAAATCCAGCTCAGCATCTCAAACCACTCTGTTTCTGCACAGAGAATCAAAGCGTCTCCCAGAAGCCCCACTTTTTCCTTGCTGTGCATTAATAGCACTATGCATTTCACATAGCGAGGTGCCCCACCTCTGGGTCTCTCAGCCTAGATCCTCCACCCTCTCCACTCACTAGATTCAAGTTTCACAACCCTTTGAACCAACCTCAAATAAAGTCATCACACAAGAAAGAACTTAATGTCACACCTTACCTGCAGCTCCCAGTTGCCTCAGCTGCCCTGCAGGATGAATATTCTTCTCAAGACAACAACCAAAGCTTTCCCATCTCTCCCAAAACGGACCATTGCCCACTTTTATACCTAGACCGCTGCTACCACTGACCACATCTCTATCAACTATCTTCAAATTCCTACCTCCCATCTTCCCCTCCTGCTCACCGGGTTTAAGTATTTTTTTTTTTTTTATAAGTTAATTCATCACTAAGAGGGCACAGCAAAGGCAAATTCCTTTGCAGGCTGACACCCGTTCTCCCAAGCTGCTGATCCCACTTAATTTGACTCTTTTAAGTGCAAAGGACTATGCTTTAGGAAGCAGAGTGCTCTGCAATGCAAGCAGCAGTACCCTCACTCCTACAAAAACTGCTGAAAGACAAATAGCAATGGGGCATACCTTACCATTTCCTAATTTGTGCTGACAACTTTCTGTTGGTCCAAACACGTAGACTATCATTACTACTTAAGAGTTGTCTACTACTATCACGCTAGGTTTAGGTGTCTCATTAACAGTGGTTTTCTTTGTGGAGCTATCAAGCATCCACAGATTTCCACAACCTGACCTTAACAGGAGATAAGAGAATTCTGCACTTCTCACAAATGAAGCCATATTTATCCAAATACTCAGCTGCAAATTTAAGCGCGTACTTTCTAAAACATTGGCTAGCACAACTAGCCAATTACAGTTCTCAAAGGATTAATTTGAAATTTGATGAGGAACTCCTAAGATTTCCACTGACAACACTGCCATCTACCATAAAGTGTCTTTGATGGCATTTGAATCTCTTAAAGGCACGGTGGTTTCTTTAGCTGATTAAAGAAGTGAAGCAGATACCTGGGGATGTAGTGCTGCTGGTTGGAAACCTCATGTCCTCAGTAACTCGGTTGATGTGTGAACAAGAAGCCAGACTTATTCTTTATATATGAAGGCACTATCTCCCTGAAACTGCTGTTTCAAGACATAAAACCTGTGTCAGACGGACAATATGCACTTACTGGTGCACAATTATTGGTTTGATAGGATGCTACCTTGTTTTCTGCACTAGTCCTTTTTCTGCTGGGTTAGTCCCCTAGGCATGGGGGATCTCCAGGCTTTTTCCCTACTGCAGCAAGACTACCGGGATGAAAGAGTAAAGGGAGACCTCAGTTTTCCTGAATACAAAGAGAGCTTGCCAATTGTGGCACAACAGCTGAAAGAGCCCAGACAGCTGCTGTAGGGAAACTTCCCACTCCTGGCAGTTTGGGTTTGGGACTAATCTTTGGCAGCCACTGACACACAGGAACCTGAACCATATGACCAGGAATGCAGTAAAGCTCATTAATAAAATTTCTTGCATGATTACCCAAAGCACTGGGCAGCTAGTTGAAGTAATCTGAACACTAGCAGTCAACAAGAAGACACAAGAAATACAGAACCCACAGTGAAGGAAACAACTATTTTGGAGAAGAGAACTCCAGCTTGGGGTGAGCAGCCTGAACAGCCTTGGTAGCAGAGGCACCATGCAACCACATTATCTCAGGGTCTGTTCCGTTCCTCTATCCTTGCCATAGGAAAGAGTATGCTAAGGTGGGGTCTAGTAGTAGACAGAAACATGGAAATACCATTCCTGTAACACTGGTGGATCAAAATACTTCACTGCCATTGCTACCTTAAGATCTTTTGTACTATGAGATAAAACTCTTTCTGAGGAGGAGGAAAACGGTTCCTGATGCTGATGCTCTTGGCTTTGCTTACGGTACACAGGTGTGCTGGTGGGTGGTGGTGCAATTTGCTACAGCAGTGACACCACAGGGTTAAAACACTGCACTTTCCAGCTCGGCTCCTGGGTTGCTGAGCTGGATGAATAACATGTCACTGTGGGGCAAAGGGCTGCCAAGAGGCTGAGTGAATTCCCAGAAGAGGGTAGAGTACCGGCCACCACAGAACAACCTGTGCTCGTGAACAGCTGTGAAAAGGCAACAGCACTTACACGCAAGGAAGCAGACAGGTCTCTTCTCCAGCAGGGACAGTACGTGGTGGCTTCCGCTGCACTGAGCTTTGCAAGGTGCCAGGTCTCGGGACTGAATTCAGAAAGCCCTTTGTAGCTCACTGTCTTACAGACATTGGCAGATTTAACCAGAACAGCCACACTGAAAATTCCTTTCTTTTCCCGTATCAGCCTACAAATAGAGACCCAGAATAATTAAGACAGTGTTCATTTTATTGTACTCAGCAAGGAAACCAGGCAATGTAAAATGGCAAAACATTAAATTCCTAAAGGATGCAATCAAATGGGTAACATTGCTTTAGTATGACTGTAAGTCTTCCTCACATACAAACTTTTTTTCTTGGTATGTCCCAAATGAATGTCATGGTACACCTGGAAGCTTAATACTAGCTTTACTTCATACAATACATCATGTTCAGTCAATGTAACTATAAAAGTAATAAAGCCACAATAATATTAGTTTTTGTTAGAAGCCCTCAAGATGGTTTTCTTCTGCTGCTGATTCACAGCCATTGTTTTTGCGGTGCTTGCAACAGCCATGAATTTGAAGTTCACCAGCACTCTCTCCCTTTAATTTTGGGTAGAAACTCCCAATGCTTTTCAGTGTGCAACTAAGACCTTAACTTCAGATGTGACTTTTATGTACCACAAACACATTTTAGTGGAATTCCTCCAGGCAGCGTCTAAATTTGCATTTGATGTACTGGAACCTCCCGAATATGAACTGGGCTAAGGAAAATGTTGTCAGGAGGACCTTCCAGAAGAAGGGTTACCTGTTCTATCAGAGCTACTGAGAAGCATCTGAGAGACTCATATTCTGCAGCAGACAGCTGCTGGACATTTTACTGGCAGAATTATCATTTATTTCTACTCCAGAGAGTGTGTCAGTCTAAGCAGAAAGCTGACAAAAAACTTAATGCCTAGCATTTCAAATGGGACTTGGTTGATGGAGTTCTGCTCCTAATGATGCCAGACGCTTGCTATCACCCATAGTCTTTGTACAGAAACCAGTTTGTATATACAAGTGTGGATCTCCGCAAAACTCAGGAGCCCACATACATCTCTGTACACCCCAGACACTGGATTTTCTGTTGACAGTCTAGACAAAGCAGTTGGCCAACAGGTGGGGTTTTTTAGTTACGGCTATAAGGATTTTTTACAGACCAGATAAGGAGTAAATCCTTGATTCTGTATTGTAGAGTGACCTAAACTTGCCTTTAAGTTGTGGAAAAAGCTAACCTTCCAGCATTCAATCAGAAGGGCAAGGGGGGAAAAAATTATCTTAAAGTAATGCATGAGACTTGCACACACGTATACTCCTTCTAAACATGGACGCATACACACACACAAGCTTACCTACAGCAAATGTTTTCCTAGAGGAAAACATATTTGCTCTCTGTGTGATTTGGCTCAGTAATAACATCACTTTCTTCTTTAAAAAAAATCCTGAATGATGAAAGATACATTTCATACAAAAAAAAAATCTTCCTTGCCAGGATTTGATGCAAAATTCACATTAAAAACCCTGTCAAGAAAAAGCTGCTCAGAAAAGCACAAAGCAAAAAAAACCAAAACCAATAAATCTCAGAGTTTAAAAAGAAAAAAAAAAAAAAAAGGATTATATTAATTTTATTTTGGCTCAATTCAACTGTAATACTTCATTCTTTCTTTTAAATATCTACACAGACTCAAGTGAGATAATTTAGGCATGTAAGAGAACACTGCAATCATTTCAGGGTACAGGACCCAACTTTCAGGCCCATGGACAGTCACAACATCCAGCGACTCCAGAGATGTTCGGTAGTGTGCAGCATTTGGATAAGGATTTATGTGCATCTTTTTGGGATGACTGAAAATACTCACCACTCATACAAGCATCACAGAGTCACCAAAAAAAATACATTATCAGAGTTTGAGAGCTTACAAAAAAATAGGTAGGAAAAAAAAAGGAGGGGAGACTTTCCTTCAAACCACAGCCCTTAACTTTCTAAGACCATGGAGCCTGATGATCAGTTGTCTAACATTCAGAGCAGCAATTTCCATGAGCTGGGTGTGAAAGACTTAGTTCATATTATACTTTCATTTTTCAAAGGTGAAGGATAGACACAGAAGACAACAATGGAGCTAATAAAATTTGTACTTCTGTACAACTCTTGCATATACTGAACTAAATATTGAAACACTGGTATAGTAGATTCCATCAAGTTTCCAAACTGAAAGCCAGTGGCAGCCAGCTTGAGTTTTCCATCAGCTTCAACCCTGATTTTCATTGGGATTTTCACTTCTAACTTTAACACTTCAACATAGTAATGAAATCCAAGACAAAAGCTAGTGTTATCTTTAGAGCATATATTCACCTTTTCTGAATCCCTTGAATATACTTCTCCAAATGGTGCCTATTACAAGCTCTTATGTGGTAGCAGCAGTAACAAACAAGTCGTTTGCCTAGTGATTTTGTGGAATTGTATTTGAATATATCTATATGTACTAGCAAAATAAATAGCCTTTTGCATCATCATCTAGATACTGTAAGCAGGAGAACGCATAAATTACCAGTGTTAAACTAGCAGGCTAATTACACTCTGCCTTAGCAAGGCAAAGTGAATATCTGGGATATTTTCCGTGAGGTGTGCTGGTGATTTTTGACTCATTTTTGCGAGTTGTTTTTTGGCAAGTTATTGCTTGGCTTCAAATGTATGCTTGCAGGACACCTGTGCCTACCAGGTAGCGCCACTGACATTTTGCAGTTTGTCTTTGCTCTTGTACTTTCCCAGAATACGAAAGCACAGCGCTCTGCTGACCACTATGGTTTTTCCAGTTACACCCATGCAGTTCTTCAGATTCAACCCCTTAGTAACCTGCCTATTGGCGTTTTGTCGGATGTAGGTATTGGTGAAATTTTCCTAGTAGAAAAATGGTTTGGAGTGGGGAGGGAGGTATGGGTGGACTGGCTGATGAAGACTCACAGCTGGAAGCAGCTGCAGGGAACCAGAAGAGACCCCCCCATTCCTCATGAAGAAAAGGTAATTCCAGTGCTGGCCCAGCAAACTGTTCATTCATTACCAAGCCCAGTTTGGTCTCAATAAAGCAACTCATACCCATATGCTAGAAATATTTTGGAAAGCTTAAGCTAAAGGATGAAAATTCATGGGGATTGGTGAATGTGCGATAGACATTTATTCCCCTCTGGGGGTGGGGGGAAGACAATCCATTTATATATTTAGACTGAGCATATATGTAAAGGGACAGTTCAGAGTAAGCTGGCTCACAACAGTACAGCAAAGAAGACAGTGGAGAGGGGGACACGAGATGAGCCAAGGGACATCATTTTGCAAGAAGACAGGCTGGGCAGCAGCTAATAAGGGAGAGGGCAGAAGGGAGGTAAAAGGAGGAGTGCACTGCCTTGGACCTGGACAGGACACAGCAAACACCGCGTACAACTCAATGAACCTCTACAGGGCTGGCAAAGACACAACATGGGAAGAGTCACTGAACTTATCAACTAACCTCACCTAATGATACTGCCAATATTTATCTCACACAAAAATTCACACGAAACTCACATCTCAGACACTGCTAGGAAGAGGATGGAAACAGTACTAACAGAAAAGGGAGACTTTCCTCCCCGTAGGGAGAGGTGGGAAGACATTCTCTAATGTGGTATTTCAGAATTAGCAATTCAGCATCAATTGGAAAAGGACTTGAACTAATGTACAGAAATGGAACAAGGATGTGCCATAAATACCCCAAATATATACCAAAGGAAAACTAAGAATCAATTCAGTACTATGCCTAGGGGCAACACCTTTCGGAAAGAAAAGAGGCAGGAAAGACAGACAGACAGAAAGGAAAAGAGGAAGGAAAAAGAAGAGGAAGGAAATTAATACTCATTTACACTGTGTAAACCTGTAAGATTTACAGAGTAAGTGCTAAGAGTAAGATCTACAGAGTAAGTCACATGTGTGGTACTGAGGACAGAAATTAATTATCATTGTGATTCATAAAAAACCTTTAATTGAATAAAAATAACTCCTATTTAACTCCACTACTCTGTAAGATTACAACATCCAAATCCTAAGTGTTTTGCAGAATTGATAACTAAGTTTTCTACAAACTGCAGGAGTTCTGCAGCCTGACATCATGAATTCTACTGGACAGAATAAAGAGATAATGGAAAACACATTTCCCAGGTTGAAAAGTATTATTAAGATGAGAAATGTGACCAACATACATTTAAGACATTGTGTATCAGACTTCTGGAGAAACAGCCACTAAGCTACCTTTTATTAGCAGTTTCTACAACTTTTCTAACATTAGAAAGATAGCAAATATTACCTCAAGATTTCAATACTTCTGTAAAGTAAATATTTCAAGTTAACAATATGATGATTTATCATGTAAGAGAGTGTTCGGTAAACAGAAATGCATACAGGCTAAATAAAAGGTATTCAGTTTATGAAAGGCAGCAAGAAAAGTACCAAAATACTTAAAAAAAACCAAACTAGAGTTGGCTAAGGACTTCAAAGGGAGGAAAAAAAAATAATCAGTGTAACACACTATACATATAGACTCATAGATGCAGATGCACAGGTTAGCCTGCTCCTATGGGAAAGTGTTACTGTGCATCTCTGGAAAGAGAAAAAAAGATGCACATCACTTCAAGGAGTGATTTAGAGAGGCGCTCAGCACTGTGGGAGGCTGGGAGCAGGGGCTGCCCACCCTGGCTAAGAAGCCAGAATGGCTCGTCTCTTTTGAAAGACTTAGCTGTATTACCACAGCGTGAGCAAGGACACCGTCCTGCTGCTTGTGGATACATCTACTCACGTGGTCTCTCGTGCCTTGCCTGCCTTGTGTGCATCGCCTGCTTATACCTTAAGTAGGGCTGATGCAGGGTAGAAAAAGCCCACAGAATATATCCATCTCTCACCTCCCCTTCTAGCCATCAAAGTCCCATTGGCAACTTCTCCCGGAGCTAACATTTCAGTCTTGATCCTTGCTCTTTGCCTGGTTCTCCATTTCAGTGGGAAGGGAAGACCTGGTTCTGTGGGGCTCACAGAAGAATGGTACCCCACAGTATCAACAGAAGTGAGACTGCTCACTGATCCATGTCTGTAGCCTCTTCATGGACTTGCTTCTGCATGGATAACTTACACACCAGGAAAACTGTCTTGCATTAGGTCTTTACAGCTGTTGACCCTCAGTTTCACCCCACTCAACTTCCCCCAGCCCACCCCTCTGTATAAGACCTTGTGATGTACACAAATAACTTCCCATAATAATTCTGACAATCTTTCTGCTCTTGCTTCATCAGAAGGTGCTGCTCTCTCTGCAGCAAGGTGGCAGTTTAAATTTGTGCTTTTGCTAAGTGCCTAGCTTTTCACCTGACAGTAGTTGGGATGGGGGCATAATGTGGAAATACACCAGTTGTGGCAATAATGACAGCGTGATGGTGCGCGTGGCTACTCAGAAAACAAAGAGGAATAATTTTCCACTGTTGCTGCATCACAACCCCAATAACACAATTGAACAGCAGGACTCGAGACTTGAGGGATTCTCTCTAGCACTGCAGACATGACACACCCCTGCAAACCACATCAGTCTAATACAGAAGAGGGAGCAGGTCGGACACAGCAATTAGGACGCCTAAAATTCTGCAGCATGGACTGGAACACATTGTGCTGCCTCCCTTTCAGTTTTTTATTTGAGGATGTATCCGAGGAAATGGATTTCCGGGTCTGACTGTTCTGGGCCCGGATCAGTTTCTTGTGTTCCCGTATTTGCCTCTGTAAGTGGTTCTGGATGGCAATTCCCAGGGATTCTGGATCGAGGGAAGCACCATAAACCTCCCACGTCATGCCTTGCTCATCCCAAACAACATCCCTGACATGTTTGGACTGCTTCACCTGCACTTTCGCCTCCATGGCTAGGATGGGCTGCTTTTTGTTTCCCACCATGTTTGGCAAGGCCTGAGCTGAAGCAGGAAGAGCTGCTGTGTGAAGCTCATTTCTGGACTCCTTGTTCTGGAGGCCTTGATGCTGGGAAGCTGCTGATGTCTCCAAGGGAGGGCTGAGACGTGCAGAACTCACACCCGCCTCAGGCATAAGTCCTGCCTGCAGGATCTGGCCACCAGCCATCTGAGCCTGGCCCGTGTCTTCCTGGCCTCTGCTCTCCTCCTTTTCACCTGCATCCTCCAAGCACACCTCTATGTGAACAGCAGCAGGTTGGCTGCTAACATTCATCCCTTCTTTAGGATCAAGCACCACTGAGTTTTCCTCCTTTGGTTTTACCACAGATTGATTAGGAATGGCCTCCCCTTGACTCACACCCTTACTCTGCAGAGGCTTTTGCTCAGAGCTGCCCAGGACCATCTTCTGCTTGACTTCACTGTCTGTACTACAGTGCAAAAGTAACCAGCTGCTTCCTGCATCATGGGCAAGATCTCGCCCTTTGTTCTCAGTTCCTCGGACAGCAGAGGCAGAAGTGGTGCTCAGCTCACCAGCATCAGACCCAGACTGTGCTGGAGCTCGATTACTGTAGTCAACTGCAAGCTGCTGAACAGGGGTGGGCTCTGGTGGGTTTGGAGCATCCACCAGCAACTGAGCATCCTCCTTGCTGTCACAGGCTGCACCGGCCATTTCAGCATTACCCACAGATGTCCCTTGAGAGGTAATGGCTGCAGGAGAGAAGAAGAGACCAGGTTTTGCATTATCTGCTGATGCTGAAGACATCATATTAGATGAGACCCCAAGCAGTTTGTCAGGCTGGATTTGGGCTGAAGCAGTCACAGACATAACAACAGTTGATTTTGACGTGACACCAGGAGAACATTCAGACTTTTGTTGTGAAGATGAACTGTCTGTAAGTGCAGACTGACTCAGGTCCATGCCCCCTTGGTAAATTATGTGCAGTTCCTCCTTCTCCTCTTGAGGAAGATTCCCTTTTAAGAAAGCAGAAAGGATGCTGGGACTAGTGGAGGCCGATTTGCTCTCAACGGTAGCCACGGCCTGAACCTCAGCATCTCGCCATGTCCTGCTTACTACTTCCTGAGTTAAAGAGCTGCTTTCTGGTTGAACTGTCATTGTACCCATTTCTTTGAATTTGGAGAGCTGTGTGGGGTGTCCCAGCTTGGCATCTGTGTTGCATACGGGATGTGAACTCTTCTGGCTAGACTGGGCTGACACCTCGCTGTTCTGTGCCACTTCAGTTTTATCTGTGGGATGCAACTGCGTGGTGTCTGCAGCCCCATTTTTTGCCTCCAGACTGGTCTGTGGGTCTCTCCCCAGGTCAGATTTGGTATACTTTGCTGGCGAGGCTGACTTACATGCAGTAGAACCATTTTTTTCTGCTCCCCTGTCTTTTTCCCCTCTTTGCAGAAGGTTTGCCTGAGAAGTAAGACAGGACTCATTACCCTTGATAGGGTCACTCAGGGAAGAATTTAACACCTCAAGTGTTGGCTGATCATCAGTCCCCTGGGGTTTCAAGGCAGAGTCATCCACTTGTGTCAGGGAGCTCATTTTCACCTGGCTGCCTTGCACAAACTGCCGGGAGCTCTGGGGGGCTGGCATCATCTCTGGCCCCTGCCCCAACAAAGGAGCTACTGCTGCAGTGGGGGCTGGTGCTGCTGCTCCCTGGCTGTCTGCTGACCAGCAGCAACCAGCAGGCTCTACAGCTGCAGGACACCCCTTCACAGCTTTCCTGGTGAGCCCAGGAGGAAAGGCTTTGTGCTGGCTAGCATCGTCCTTGAGGGATTGGTTGCACTTCTGTGTGCTGGCAGCTACTGTGTATTTCAGGTCAAACAAGTAAACTCCAGCAGAGCTGGATGGTGTGCGTGGGAAGCCATTGCTGGCCTTCTCTTCACTGGGTAGTTGGGGGTGGTGCTTAGCAGACTGCAGGTCTCCCAGCTGGTCCTCCTCTGTAGAAGCTGTGACCAGGAAAAGCTTGGCAGATCTCAGAGGATCTGGTACAGTCCCCATGGACTGTCTCAGAGATGTGGTCTGTGCTCAGATTTTCCTCAGAACTTTCTCAAAGAGTGGTGGGTACAACAGGGCAGGCTGTTGGTGACAGGCTTCCTGTAAAGCTAATCTGTTAATGAAAGAAACATAGTGTTAGCAGCAGTCAGATTTAACAAGAAAAAAGTACCCAGATCAGATTGATTTTACAGCTTGGAGAGAAATACTTGTAGGCAATGAAGGAAGCAAAGCACCTGACTGCAGCTAAAAGTCACATAAACGACACAGATTTCAAGGATCTCCCAATTCCAAGGTCCAGATGGGAAAGACAATACCAGGGAGGAAGCAACAACAACTGCCTTGTTATAGATACATTAATGAAAACACAATGGCATGTGAAGAGGGAGGAAAAAAGGAAATACAAAGTGAAAGTAGAGATGAATGGGAAGGGAAGCAGACTATGAGTGGAAGTTTGAGGTCACAAAATACCTCATTGTGATCAATTCCTTTACCAAGTCAACTGTGAAAAGGTGCTACCTTGCCTGTTGTGTCCCTGTGAAGAACAAACCTGATTCCCACCCTGTGACCTGACTGGATCCCACACCTTTGCTGAGCGTAATTTCCCCCTTCTCACCAAGACACCTTCTCTAAATCCACTACCCACAAGGACATGCCCACAGGGGGCAACAGGTCAATTCAGACTACTGCGGATGAACCCAAACCTGACTGGTAAAAGGAATATGGAGGGACGAAAACCTGCTGGGTGGTGCAGATCAACACCAAGAGAAGCTACTGCACCCTACAGCACTGGGGATGTGCACATACTTACTGCTTTCACGTCTAGATCCTTTGAAATAATTACAATGAAGCCAGCTCAATTAATAAATGGGGATGCAGACCATCTAGAAATCAATTTATGAGCAGGTGGTATGAAACTGGAAGGAGAACACTGCAGCACCACAGAACAGGAGGGGACCATGCCATACCCAGTGAAAAAATGGGAAGGGATTTTAAGCAGATGGATCAGAGTTATCCAGGTTGAAATCTGGCCATGACTGCAGTGAAACCATTGCTTCAAACAGGAGGTGATCTCCAAACGTGTTTGATGGATGGGCTTTCAAAAGGACTTCGCACTGCCCTACCTGGACCCTGCTGGAGGTCAAGGGCTGGATCCCTGTCAGTGTCAGCAGAGTTGTGGTGGCCAGTGATAAAATCCCACCCCACTCTTAAATTGCAGGCTACCTGTGTTTAAAAGGTTTAAAAGGTTTTCCCCAGCTTATGCTGCCAGCAAAACATGGGTATGAGACTTAGGAGACACCCTGAGTTTTATGTCAACTAAAGGGATGATGCTAGGAAAATTACTGTACCTCTCACTGTGTCCATGTCTCTGCGGGAACATAGTAGTGTCTCCTTTGCTACATTACTTGGGAGATGCTACCAGAAGGAGCTGTGCAATCGCTCAGCTCTTTCAGCTGCTAGAAAAAGCAGCAACTGCCCCTACCAGAAAATATCCCTACTCTTCTTCCCTCTCAGACTGAATGGGAATGGTATAACTTATAGAATCACAGAGATCACTGAGGCTGGAAAAGACTTCGGAGATCATCAAGTCCAGCCTATGACCCAACATCATCATATCGGCTAGACCATGACCCTAAGTGCCACATCCAGCCTTTCTTTAAACACATCCAAGTATGGTGACTCCACCACCTCCCTGGGTAGTCCATTCCAATGGCTGATCACCCTCTCTGTTGGGAAGCGCTTCCCGATATCCAACCGAAACC
>WUAM01000347.1:1951351-1974617 GCA_024336885.1 Actenoides hombroni
CTCCACCGCCAGCCCCACGCCGGGGCGGCGGCGGGCGCTGGGCCGGGGCTCACCCACGGCGGCAGCCGCTGGGGCACCTTCCGCGCTGCGACACCGCGGCCGCGGGCCGCCCTCACGTTGCCGTGGCGACCGCGCCGCCCACCCCCCCGGCCCAGCCCGGCCCGCCGCAGCCCCCCCAGCCCGGCGTGGTGGTGGGGGGGCATCTTATTATTAGTTTTATTTTTCTTTTGTTAAAGAAAGTTTCCCGCGCTCCCACACACGCGGAAGCCAAAGCCACTTCCAAGCGCCGGTAAAAATCAGCAGGCAATTACGAGAGGCCCCTTCTGGGACTCGCCCGGCCCGGCCGCCCCTCGCTCCCGGGTGTCCTTTCGGCCGCAGCCCGCATTCGCCGCGGAGGACGGCACGGCTCCTCGCAGCGCGCTGCCCGGCACGGCTCGGCCCGCCCAGCACCTGCGTGCCGGGCAAGACCGGCAGGGCGAGGCAGCCCCTGCTTCACCATCCCCCCCGTGTCCCGGGCACCCCTCCACGCACCAACCCCACTCCTCTTCGGCGCCGAAAAACCTTGCATGGGGATGGGATGGGGGGAGGGGGCGGGCAGGCTTGTGGAGATGCTCAGGATCCCCCTCCTCCGTTCCCCCCGCCCCTTACCTCCGCGACGGTGCCCGAGGAGCCACGGGCACGCCGCCCCCACGGGCGGGGATGACCTTGCGGAGAAATTCATCATCCGGGCAGGAAAACAATCCCTTCCTCGGGGTGTGCAGCAGCGGGAGGAGGGCGGAGAGAAGGGGGAGGGCTCCGCTGGGGTGCCCCCTCCTGCCGCGAGGGGCGGGGGGGAGCCGATTCGTGCTGGCTGCGAAGAGGCAGGGGCGGCGGGGGACTCGGGCGGACCGGCAGCGTCCGGCCTCCGCCGCTGCTCAGAGAGCCGTACCGAGCTGGCACCGGCGCCTCCCGGCCGCTCGCAGCTGCTGCGGCGGCGGCTGACGGCGGGTGGAGGTGGGCAGTGCCCGGGCTGGGGGGCCGGGCTCCCCCCGCGGCCGCAGGGACAGCGGGGTAGCTTCCGGGGGTGGTGGGGGCGGCGAGCAGCCCCCGGCCAGCGGGGAGGGTACCTCCCCATCGCCCTGCCTCAAACTCTCCCAAATGCGGAGGGCGCGGGTACGTACCTGCTTCCAAGGAGGCATTTCTAGCTCACGCCAACCCCACCTCGGGCCTCGCCTGGCTTTTATAGCCCAAGAGCTGGAGGCTCCTGCCCTCCATCAGGCTCATGGGACTGATCAGGGGATCCTGGAGCTCTCAGCAGTTTCCCAGGAGAGCTTGGCAGCCGTGTCAGAGCCCCGACGGTGTAGCGGAGCTTGCTCTGCACTGCCTCCTCTTAACAGCTGGTTCTTTCCAGTTCCTAAAACAAAACCACGCGCTTAATTACACCTGCACATCCTAAATCCATTAATTGCGTCCACCTTTGCTAGCCCTCCATGTGCTAGCTGAGGAAGCGTGCCCTACAGATATCTAGCTACGCGCTTCATCAGCCGTTTGCTTGCGGGGTTGTACAAATTTGCATGGGGAATTGCCGTGTATGCAAATGGGAATCAGCTCTTGTCACGCTTTCAGTTTGGATTGTTGTTTTTCATAGGCAAATTTGGCTTCCTGTCTGAAGCGCTGCCGTTTCCCTGAAAAGGAAAAAAAAAACCAAACACCAAACCAAAAACGAAAACACGCCCCACAAAAAAACCCCAAAACCAGATCCAAGCAAAAATACTAGCGGCAAAAGATGTTTGGGGATAGGATTCTTAATTATCTGGAAATCTTTGATCTAATTTCGGTTTATTCCCACTAGTGTGGAATTTTATCTCTGCTTCAATCACAGGAAATGGTTCTGCAGCGCCCGGAGACTCAAGTCAAATCCAGGTTTTCAACCAGGAGGATCTTCTACTCTCCTACCTTCCTTTAGGGATAAGTAGGAGAAAGATTTCTAAAACCATGGGACAAGCTGGGAGGAGAACTCTGTTGCAATCTGAAAAATATTGAGGGGAAAAAAGAAGAGTTGACTAGAGGACCTAAAAAATACTTTTTCTCTCTAACTGTCATAAATATCAATGAATCACATTCCCTTAATCCATATGAATGCAGCCATATTTTATTCACTGCTCTGCAAAACACCCTCTGGCTCAGTTACTGATCCTGAATCTCTTTGACTTGTGGGTTAAGCGATCATGAAAAACATCGTATGCTTCCTACCGTGGCATATGTAATTTTTTTCCCCAACAGTGGCCACTAACATCAGCATATATTTATGTAACAGCCATTCCTGAATGTGGCTTTCTAGCACTTATTTAACCATGGAAAATACGAGAGATATCTACTACACTCATGAGCAATAACACTTTTTCAAGTGTGCCAAAACCAAATTGCCAGTGCTCTTAAGAGTCTGAACATCCCAAGCATGAGGAAAACTCACTGGAGGGGTGGGAGAGTGAAGAGAGCATCAAAATTTATCAGGAAAACACAAAGATTTATAGCACTAGCAAAGTCAGGGGTTCCCAGCAACTCTTTGCTTCATTCTCTTCACAATCTTGCTAATTTTTGTGGTGCTCTGGAGGTCTCTGTGGAGCCTGGTTCTCACCTTGCTCATGTTCAAGTCAGGAATACAAGGTCAGGTTGGCAAATAGAGTCAGTGTCCAACTCTCTTCATTCTGTTACGTGGCCTATTTTTATAGAAATATTGCCCAACTTCCCAGAATTAATCCTGCTGAAATTAACATTACTAGAGTGAAAATTCCCCTTTTTTTTTTGTTAAAGAACAAGAAAGGCTGGATGATGCAGTTTCCTTTTGTCCGCCGTTGTACTTTTATGGAGAGGTAGCCGTAGGCACTTACAGACCTTGCTGTTGCAAGGATTTCACCGGACCTCAGGGGCTGCTCAGCAAGGTATAATTACAATTAGTGTAGTTTTCTTGAGCTTTCCTAAACATTCCTTATCTGGATTCTTAAGGAAGACCCTTTCTGTTAATAATAACCCTCTAGGCCTGAGATATTATAATCACCATCTTGGCACTCAGTTAACCAGTTATTCAATTCTGCAAGCTAGCAAAGCCTCTTGTGTCCTTTAACGTAGCTTTAACACCCCACTGCCATGTTTTCCTCTCTGCATCTTTCTCCCCATATCCAAGTCACTGAAAAAATATTTTTGCTATTTTTATATTTTGCTATATGCACTGAAATATATTTTTCTAATATTTTCAGCAGCAACCTTTCTGGCCCAGGAACAAATAACCTGCCAGAGAAAGGTGAGAATCAGGCTTGTCTCCAGGTGGCTCTTATTTGACTCTGAAACAATTTGCAAAGCAAGGAGTTCAGCCGTTTCAGTGTTTGTAGCTAATACTTTTCTTCTTCTTGGAAACCAAGTTGGAGATTAATTCAAGTGGAAAGATGGTAGGATTTTCAAAGGCATTTAAGAGAGGCAGTTTGACCATCCAGCCTTGAAAGTCACAGCAAGAAGATTCATGTACATTCAGATAGAAAGGCTGGGAAGCTTTTCTATGGGCTTTTATGCCCTTCCTGTTTTAGGGTTGTGAAGCACCTTCAGAGCATGTGGAGGACTCAGTCCCAGTACCCGTGGGAAAGGAGCAACTGTAATTCTGAGGTGAAAAAGAGAGGGGTTGGGAGCTTTGTTTGCTCCAAGTCCCCTCCATGCCCATGCACTCCAAAACTAGTGCCTGAACATTTTCCTGATGAGTTCAGATAAACTTTCCTTCTGTCCATACAGCATTACAGACAATCCCAACGCTGCTGTCAGCAGTCATGGCTGAGCACAGTTTACTTATTGTCCTCTGTTGGAGAAGGCAATCCAAGAGGAACAAAGACAGTAATATGACTGAAATACAGTTCAACTAATAATCTCTTCCCAGTGCCCAGTAAGGCATGGATGCTTTTGTTTCCACATGCAGTGATGATCTAGGAAGGATGAGAAGAAGCATCAAAGAGACTCGGATCATTGCAGAAATTGTTTAAGGTGATGAAATGTACACATGCACTCAGGGTGTAGCCACTTCATGAAATCTTGTCATGCACCTGTTTATTTCCCCTGTCCTTTTTTGTTTCCTGAACCGCAGCCTAACAGAATGGTTTCATTTGGTACATCATGAAATATTGTCATTAAAGGCCTCTAAACCATCTTGTAAATCCTGTTACAAGCTCTGAACTCCACTAGCTACTGTCCTGACAGTCTAAAGAAGTCGCCATATCTCAGCGTATCAGTGTATCACCCCATTTTTAATGTAGCTAAAAAGTGTTAAGATCAATGCTGCGTGTATAGCCAAAGACATTAAATTGCACTTGCCAACAGCATCAATAACTCAACCACCAGCACATTAAGAGCAAAACCAAAACAAAGCAAACATCCCCAAGCCTCTCCCCCCCCCCCAACTGTAAAATGGAAACAAATTATCTAGATGGCTATCCGAGAGGCTGCAAATTTTAGAACAAATTTGTTAAAGATGCACTCGTGGACCTCATGATGGTCTGCACATTAGTCACCAGAACATTCCCAGCTTGGCACAGAAATGTCAGTGTTTTGGAGCTGAAGGACTCTGAATGTCTCATTGTGTATTTGGGTAAGAACCTTTTCTAGGCTAACAAATGACTAAGGCTGGCTCAAAGTGCTTTGGGAAAGAATGTTCTTTTTTACAAATATGAGTAAAACAGAAAAGGTTCAGTGGTTGGGGCACTGGATTCTGACATTATTTCGTATCTATTTGAGCATGGTCACAGACCTCCTTTGTGATGTTAGTCAAACCTTTAGGGCCTTGGTTCTCTTTCCAGCACAGTTGTGAAAACAAGTCCATAAGCACAGGCCAGGTACTCAAGAATGACAGAATTGGGAGCTATTTGGAGCAGAGGAGATTGCTCTCTGTAGAACAGGGCTGTTGGCATTTCAGAGGCTTTTAATTCTTTGCCAAGCTTGTAGTGGAGTAGGACATACCTGAGTACTGTGATCACCAGAGATGACAGGAGAACTTAGTCTAGGTTTGCTTTTTTCAGAGCTAGCATTGTGTGAAACAGAAAGAGGCAGAAAAAACAGTGGTAGCCATATTGTCAGTCAACTGTTTATAAAACCTGCAGGCTTGATATTTGGGGATAGTAACTACCTGAAACCTACTTTATGTACAAAGTGGTACCTTTTTTAATGGATAGGAGGATTTGACAGATTTTCTTGGCCTTTGACATTGCTGCCCACCAGGAACACATGGGAGAAGCCAGTCAGCTCAGATCAATGACCTCACACATCTCTGTCCCACCAGAGCAGCTTGTTTTTCCCCCATTCTACCTGTGAAAGGTTGACTGATCTCCCTGCCTGTGATGCTTCTTTACCCAGCTTTCTCTGAACATGGTCCTAAAGTGCTAATTTCTACTGTCTCCCAGGAAATAGAACTGTCAGAAGTGTAGTAATACAAGTGTGGTGTGTTTTGGGTTTGGTACTGAGAAAATCTTTTTCAGATTCATGTAACAGCAGCCCTATTGGCAGCCTTATGCCCTGGGGCTTTGCAAAGGGAAATCACCCATTTGCCTGGACAGCAAAACAAGCTGCTAAGTACTAAGGGATGCATATTGACATCATATTCCCTTATCAAATAGCACAGAACTATTTCCCAGCTGGCAAAACCCTCTGGTCAGCCCAGAGGCTTTCCTCCAATCCAAATGCCAATTCCTCCCTGTCTTTTACCTCTACACTGGCCACCAAATCCTCTCTTTACTCTGATTCTGCTGTTAAACACACAAACAGGTCTCACCCTTATGAGTCTTCCTCCACTGGATCATATTTCCCCATGCTCCCTTTGGGAATGACCTCAGCCCTCATGTGATGGGACATTTTGCCCTCCCATATTTTCCCTATTTGTGCTAAATGTTTATAAATCACCTGCCACTTTTTCTCTGTTTCTCTGCTGAGATGGCATCCTGATGGGATGATTCCAAAATTGGAGGCCTAAGACTACTCCTGCCTTCCTTCTCATCATCAGATTCAGCTGGCGTGAGATCTTGGATGTGGTCACTGAATAGGATGCCAAAGTAGCAAGACAATAAGGCAAATACAAATCCTCTTTCCCCTACCGCTCCCATATCATAGGTGAAAAACTGCAAAGGTCTCAGCTTTTATGGCCAATGCTTTCTGTGGTTAAATACACAAACAAACTCAGAGAGATTTGTATAGCCTTCTAGGCTAAGGTTTTGCATGCCTAGCTCCTGATGCTATGTGATTGGTTGCTTCAAAGGAACGGGACCTCCTCATTTTTTTTTGATGCTCAGTCCCCCCGATATAACTATGTTGGATTTAAATAAGACAATTGTACCTGTTTTTCCTGTCAGAGTGCTCTGAACTAGCATCTTGTTCAAAGTGAGACCAAATGGTGATTCTGTAAGAAGCAAGAATTAGCAGTAAACTGAAATCAATTAATCTTTTGCAATTTATAATGAATATGCCTTTAGCAATACAGAAAGCCTTAAAGCTGATAAAATGGTCAGGTAAGATATAGCAATTCTCATCAGTCATAAAGCTGTCATGATGGGCTGAAGCTGAAAGCTCTTGGTTAAGGTGACATCCTGAGGACTCCCAGAGTGGCACTAACAGACACAGCAACCCCCGGTTGCTGCAAAATTCCTCTGAGGTGAAGCAGGTGGCTGCAACTTCCAGTAGTCATGAAACTGTCCCACCTTTTGCTGGGTATTGAGAGATGTAAGGAGCAGGGAAACAAGGTAGTGACAAAAACCAGGCTGGATCCTAGGAAGACACATGGAAGTCCAGCCAGAAAAGATTTCTGAGTTTTCAAAAACACCTGTAAATGTTACTGCTCTGGGTAGATTCTTACTTCCAGAAAACCAATGTGTTTTCATGTCACTGGGATAACAAAAATTTTAAATTTATAGAGGTCTTTTTATATCAGCTCTTTGCCCAAGTATAAATCACTTTTACTCATTACAGCAGGAAAAAGAAGCATAAGTATGACTTGAAATTCTTATCACCTACCCAGTTCTCAACCAAAAGATTTACTGCATTGCTCTCTGGGAAACATTCTTGTACTTAAGAGACTCATACAGAAAAGCTCAGCTTATGCATATGAGACATGTAAGTCAAACTATAATAATCTCCATGAATCTAAACTATATTAGATTGTGGAGGATATGAGAATTTACAAAATTCAGTGGAGTTTGCTCCTTGACATTAGGCCTCATCCTTCAGCAGAGGGGCCACAGACACAGCCTTTGCTGGGGGACAAACTTGGGGACTGTAGAAGGATGTGAGGGAGTGTCATTTCAGGGCAGTTTGCACTAGCCACATTCCTACCTACCTTCTACCTCCCAGGTGCACACTCCAGCCTAAACACCACCTTGCCTCCATGGTGAGCTAGACTAGAGGGCTAATCCAGGCAAAAACCTGTAATTCTCCATATGATTAATTTTATCTATACCAGCTCTCCAAACCATCTCACCACAAGATTGTAGGAACTCCCTGCCACCTCAAGTGAAGGGAATGAAGAGGAGTTGAAACCTCCAGATCATAGACTTGGCTGAAGCTGTTGTGGAACTGTACCTGTGTTATGGATAAGATCCCAGTGCTGCTCTACCACTTCTCTTTTCAAAGCTGAGATGATTCTCTTTAGAAACAAGATGTGGGCCTTTCAGTGTCTATAAATAAAAACACGCCTTTCTTAAAATAAGACATCATATTCTGAGGTTTAATTCAAAAGGAAGTGTAGCTTTTTCAATGATTGAAAAAATAAAAGAAGTATTTTCATGGATCTTACCACATAGTGGTTACTATTGAAGCAGGGAACTTATAAAAAAGCAGCGTCCCTAGAAAAAAAAATTCTCCTGGAAAGGCTGAGTGGTCCCGTACAAGAGAATAACTTGTGATGGAGACTGTAAACTCATTTGGCACACATTGTTCCTTATTCCAAACTTGCACAAAGCTTTACCAATGAGACCTCATTCTCTGTTGCCACATAGGAAATAGTACAATATGCCAATGACGAGACAAACAGGCAAAATGGGAAGGTTTCCTGCAGAAACCAGGCAGATATCTTCAGAGCCCTGCCTACTTTTGTCTGGATGGTCACTGAAAAAGAAGTGTCTTTACAAGATTCACCAAAACCTCTTCCAGCTGAGAAATTCAAGTGGGTCTAGCATCCCTAAAGGACAATTTGATAGCTTGAACATACCATTCAGGTTTTACCCACAAAAGTGAAAATTTTGATATTCTTCCCTTGAGAGGAAATTCAGGTGATGTCTGGTTGGCAGGACTCCAGAAGCTAACCTTAGAAGCCTCGAAACCTCCAATTCCACAAACAGTACATTCATAAAGCATGGCCATTATTCACTGCTGTGCTATTCCAGCTGAATTCCAAAGCAGTTCTGTAACTGGTGCAAAATCTGACTAATGAAGTGCTAAATCAAGCCCAGCAAGTGGAAGGATTCAATTCTTTTTTAGTTCAAAGCTTTTGCAATTAGGGATAATTATAATCCAACATTTATACTCCTTCTGTTTCAGTTTTCCTGCAGATGAGATTTGGGTTTTGCACACATAATACTGTTTAGTTTTAGTAAATATTTCAGTAATAGTGTAAGTGCTCTATTATCACATAGGAAAAAATCTGTTGCAACAGTTATTTATTAATAGCTGTGAACTATTCAGAAATGGCCAAAAGGAAAAAAAAAAAACCAACAGGCTCAATCTCAAAATGTGTGAATGGGTTTTCAAGAGCACTGTTTGCTTTTTCCCTGTAAGCTTCTATTGCTGCAGGGAAATTTGATTTATGAAGCCTTGAGTCCCTTTCAGCTTCAAACCCTGGCCTGTTGGTTAATTTAGCAACATGGCATCGGCTGTGGATTGGTTGCCCTGGAGCAGCACAGTGGTTGGGCTCACTCTTGCTTTCCCTTATGTAAGGTCACTTTCTCCATGAGTTTGAGTGTGTGATGTGTTGCATACCAATGGACAGGAAAAGGCTAAAGCCTGTTGTGAAAACTGGCTTTTTGATACTCATCAACAGCATTCATCCTGTTGCAGCTGAAACGACAGTCCATTACTCTGCCACTCTTATACCTTAAATTTCCTTTCAACCCCACTCTGTTTCTGCAGGTGTTTCATCTCCAATCCCCTGTACTTCTTGTTTGTATTATTGTTTTATAACACCTTTATCTTGCAGACATTTTGGAGTAGAAACAGACCATCTGAGCTCCATACTGCTCAGTTCAATAGACCAAAAGGAAGGTGATAGTGACAGCTGATGTAAGTATCATATCATTATACACACATAGTGAGATGCAAGGGACTCTTCAGTCTTACAACTTCACATGCCAAGTGGATGGAAGACAGAGCTGTATTAGGTAAAAAACAAGTAACAGAAGGCCTAAAGGGTTCAGCACCTTAAATTTAGCTTTATTTTTTCAAGGGCATCTCTCAGTGCTTTCAGAAAAACAAGTAAAATTCCTTCCTAGTTTTATCTACTAGTACCTTAAGAGTATATAATTTCTAACCCATTTCAGTTTAGGTCTGGAGTAGCTGTAGTCACTGCTAGGAATCAAATGGGGAATATGGTTCATTATAAAACGTGCATTTATCAGATGACAGAGAATAGGGATAAAGCAATTTTGAATGTCCTCTTCCAGCAAGTGCAGAGGTTACATCTCTTTAAAAGCTGCTGATAACTTTGGTTGGATTAACATTGCATGTTAATGGCCATAGAGATGGCCCATGAGACTTTGCACCTCTCTGGATACACACATTGTTTGCAGGGAGAAAAGCTGTATGGAGCAGCATAAGCAAAGTAGAGGCATTCTATGGCTATGGGTCTGTCCTTCTGTCAGGCATCAGGCTTATTCAGGCAAAGAAAAAGTCTCAAGGACCCAATATAATGAAATCTTTCACAGAATATAAATACAGACATTTCTGTCAGTTTCCTCATTAATAAATCACAAAGAAGAAAACACAATTGCTTTTTGCATGAGTCAAGTCAAATCACCCAACCTTTATTTAGCATTGGTTTCTGCGATGACTTTTTCCATAGCTGACCTTTTCTACTCCAAGAGATGTCTTTATAAAGAGTAGACAGGGATGGGGGAAGAAATGAAGTTATCTTGCTGAAGTGATAATTAAGCAAGACAAGAGCCATGAAAATTGTGTCTTTTCATGAAGCTTGCAAAGGTTTGTGCATATTTGGTTGCCTTGGGCAGCAGGAAAAACTACATGATGCTCTGCCCTTCCTACAGCCCCGTCCCTGACATCAGCACAGCACTGCCATTAAAACTATTGTAAAGAAATAGATGGGGCTGATGGGCTGGCTGAGAGAAGCTGTGACAGCTGCTTCATGTGTGTCACTGTGTTTTGTCACTCCACTACAGGATAATAATAATGATTAGCCTCGCCTTGCTCTCAGAGTGGAAAGGGTATTTTTGAGGAAAGGAAATAAAAACTTAGTTTGGGTATCATGGCAAGATTTCAAGAATCAACAGCATCCATCAGCAGAACCCTGAGTAGTTATTTGACTCTGTGTTACAACAATGCCCAGCTGGCAAATGTCCGAGACAACCCTTGATATGAAAGGCTCAGAGGTTAAAAGAAATATGGGACATGGTGTGGAGGAGGAAGCCATTTTGGGGTTTGTGAATGTGCAATCCTAACTGAAATACATGTATGCACATGTACATTTCATACACCAACATAGGGCAAGCCAATTACTAATGCTGCCTGTCAACTCTCGCTTGGGAGGCGCTGTGCTGTTGTTTACATGCCAAGCTCTTTCTGTTACTTGTATGTGACATCACTGCCCCAAGTTAACTCCTCTGATTTGGTCTGTTGTGCTTGTGATGTCCAAATTGCCAACCTAACCAGCTCCCCCATCAATTAGCTCCTAAGTGGATCAGAAATGTTGGTAAAGCTGACCCAGTCCTTTCCAGACAGGAGAGAACTGTGCATGGGTTAAGCCACAAAACAGGTAACTTGTGAGAAAGCAAGAGAAGGAGAAGGTTACAGCTTCAGAAAATACTCCCAATTCAAGATCCTAGAAAGCCCTGCCTGTGATCCACACTATCAGTGTAGGATCTGACTGTTCACTCCTGATACAACGGGAAGAGAAGCAGTAATTGCCGTGTGGGTGCGAAGTCAAATACAGTTTGGGAGTAATCCAAAGATATCACATTAATTGCTTAGTGCTATGTGTGCATGCCATGCAGAGCAAGGAAATGGTAACTTCATTAAGCTTTTTGTGCAAACACTTTGTCTTGCTTAGTTTTTAAATGTTACTCAAAATTTGTTACCTTCATATTTCATTTGTATAAACAGAACTACCATTTTGTAAAAGGGGCACGAGCTTCCACTTTCTAATCATTAGCATTAGGTGGCACACATTGTTTCTATTCCTAACAAGATAAAATACATGTGGTCATCATGATTTGCCCTTTGGCTTACAAGTTAACAGCATGAAGTGCAAATCTATGATACTTCACGAGTTCCAGATTGTAACAGTCTTCATAAAGCATCAACAAAAAAAACCCCCCAAAAAATAACACAATATACTGACCTATAATTAGTTAAAACACTGTGGTAGAAGCACAGAACATTTTGCAACTTAGTGACTTCTTAATACCTGTAGATAAATTCCTTTGGGTAGGCTTTAAGAAGCATCATTTTTAACAGGCCACTGACCATTTTTATGGTCAGCCCACTGGCCATTTTTAACAGCTTCTCTCCCACTGGCAGAGAAGGTAAATGGTTCTGTGAGACATGGCAGAGGAGCCACAGCAGGCAGCAGAGGGTCAGCCTGGATGTTTGGACAGAATTGGCTTGGTTAGAGAGTGATGTAAGCAGCACCACTGCTTTTTACAAGATCAAGGCTGCCTCTCTTTGCTTTCCTCAGCTAAAGGAATGCAACTCTTATTTGAATCCCAGATGCTGCTTGAAGGCTTAGTCAGCCTTTAAAAAATTTTACATATGCAGGTACAAGTCATGACCCATCTGCTTCTTGTCCATAGTGTTCCCCTCTAGCATCAAGTTCTTTGATATCCTTTCCAGACTGATTATCTCAGGGTGTCTCTACCTGCCAAAGGTTGTCTTCCCACTCCACTATGTTCTGCACACCTGCAATTGTTCCAAGTCTTTGCTGCCTCCAACAAGGATCCCACTTTGGCCCCTTGCTTGGCTACTCTTGCCAAGGCATTAAAGGGCTTCAAGGTCACCTTAGCTTTTAACCAATGCCGACACTCTGTGTCATTTATTTCATCTTCTCATGCAATGGCAGCTACACACCATATTTCTTTGGAGAGCTGGAGAAAAACCTAATGCAAAACTGTAAAAGCTGCCTCAGGGATTCCCAGTGTCTATTAAGGTGGATACAACCAGGCATCCTTATCTCCCAGACGTTTTGAAAAATCTGTTTTAAGTGCCTAATCTGTCACAATTTCTCTCACACTGTCAAGACAGCATTAGAAGAGAAAACTGAAATGGGTTTCTAATGTGGATATTTTTACAGGTACCAATGTAAGCTTCATGGCATTCAGAGTTGTAACTGCATGGAATATTCTGCAGTTTCCCTTTTCCTTGTACTTATGGGATTTTTTTACTCCTTGAATCTTCACACCAGTTTTTAACAGAAACCACAAATTTTCCATGCTTTTGAGCAGAGCTTTATTGATTTATGAAAGTTAGAATCTTTGGATGCTTCCTATGATTTGCCAAAATCTTAAACTATTGCATTTTAATATTATTTGTTTTCAAAACTGTGAATTTTGGTGATAAAAAGACCTTTGCAAAGTTGGGGTTTTTTTCCTAAAAACACTTTAATTGTCTAAAAAGACAATTAGCATTTCAATACTCAAACTAAGATGAAAAGAGAAAAGAAAATAATATGCCTTCTTTGAGTAGCTCTACTACTTGTTGTAGGAACTCTTCAGCAAAGAGCACATTAACACTGATTCAGAGACCAAAGTGTATCTATATGCTTTACCTATGCAGTTAGCACCGTATCACTGCTGAGGTTTGCCCTCCTGTTTTCAGAAACAGACTCCTTTTACAAAATTACCTTATGAGAGAACATTGAGAAAAAGGCCTAAGCTGAAAAGAAATTTTTTTATTTTCATTTTTACACATATTGATTTCTAGGCTGCAGTTGCCTGATCCTTGATGCCACAGCTGTACAAACAGAAACCAGCTGAATGAACCTAAACTTGATCAAGGCTTTATATGTGGCTGTGGCATTTTAAAATCTGATAGTTACTTCAAAATTAGTCTTAATTCCTACCAGCCAAACTAATGTAAAACAAAATAGTCTCAACCAGACACAACAGTTTAACCAAATGAATAAAATTATGTCTTACCTGGCCATCGGTCCACAACAGGTTTTTTCCTAGGTAGCAAACACAGGTAGAGAGGACCTCAGAAAAAAAAACTGGTTGTGCAAGTCTTGGGGCACCTGGATCCTTATTCTGACCCTTTCCAGACTTTTTTAGCTTACCCATTCCCCTGCCCTCTCTCAGCTAGTCCTGTGTGAGTTCCTACCCAGTTTACAGGTGGGCTGCACAAAAAATTGACATGATATAACCAAGGGAAGCTGAACTGCAGGGCACTTCCAGGCCACATACACTTTTTTAGGCCAGCTTGACCTTGTTGCAGGCTCAGGCACAGTCAGAATGCAGGCTTTGCAGCAAGCAGACCCTACATGACCAGCCAGGTGAGGAGGTGGGGATACCCATCCCTTTGCACACCTGCACATGCTGTCTGCAGCCCCCTCCATCCACTGACTCTCCTCTGGTGTAGCTGAGGCAGAGGCAGACATTCAGGCTTTGGCCAGATGCAACTTGAACAGGTGTTTTTTTTGAGGGCATCAGAGTAAGGAATGAAATGGGTGATTGTGTGTTGCTTCTATTTTATTTCACTTCCTTTAGCCCAAGGAGTGTGAAGATATTTTATGATATCCTTCATCACTGTGGCAAATGAAATAGAAACAATGATGTGTCTGATTGCAATTTTAGAAGGAAACTGTGCAATGTTTCCAGTTATACTAGATTTAATCTTTTTTCTTTTTTTTTTTTTTTTATCCTCTCCTTTCCCAAAAGCTAGCTGGCAGTGTCCCTTTTTCATACTTTTATGTGAAAATAGATCCCTGCTGAAACACATAACACTTGGTAGCCTTCACTTGCAGTTAACACCACAATCCTGGCACTGGCAAGCAATACGTTAAAACATGATGCTGAAGATCAATATAAGGCAATAGAGGCTAAGTATACACACCACACATGCAATCTCTGCAAGAAGAACTCCACCCTTTACATGCCATGAACTAACACCCAGTTGCCAGCCTCTCTCCCATCTCTAGGTGTAATAAAGGATACAAACCAGGGCACGTTAGTTTTCTAACAGCCTTGATAGGCCTAGGGCTTGAACTTTGTCCCAACCCCAGCTGTCTGTTATTATTCTGGCTTTGCACCACGGTCTGTTAAAACAGAAGAAGAAAAATCTTTCAGTTCTAAAGGTTCACAGAGAAAAACATCTTGGTTTGATCACATTTTCCTTTTAACATTAATTGCATGTTTAGTTTTGATGGACAGGGGGCCAAAAAGCAAAATAACAGCTTCCACCATGAGAATGACTAGGGTTAAGCAGCAGAATTTAAGGCCATGCTTTCTTTCTGCTTCTGGCAGTGAAAATCCATGACTTTAGCTCAGTCCTTCTCTCATCATATCGGCTGTGTTACAGAATAACCTTGTGCATCTTAAAGTGCAGTATGAAACAAGAGTGTAGATACTCAGAGTGGTTGGGACTACCTACACAAAGATAGTGGTTTGTAACTACTGCAGTTTACGCTCACAGCTGTTATGCTTTCTCTTTTCCCCATAGCAATTAAGATGCACCAACCTTAGTTTCTGATCAAGAAAACACAGTGAAGACTTGATACATGTATTTTTTTCATTTGGAAATGTTTGTTCTTATCCTTTGCGCATTCCAGCAAATATAACCATTCCACTCAAAAAGAGACTAAATCACTTCAAAGAGTGAGCACATTTTCATTTTTTTAGCTGTCGGAAGAAAAGGTATTTAGTTTACAATTGGAGGCTGTGTGTGGTATGATACAAACTGATACCAGTAATAAGTTTTTAACACTTCAGAAAGAGTTAGGCTTAAGTCCATAGCTTGATGGGACCCCAGTTAGAGACAGGAATCCTGATACAAGGTAGCCCAGCAAAGCAGATCATGAGGAAAGGGTGGTGGGCTGGAGAAGGTAATAAAGTGTCAGTGGAATAATATAGTTATAGTTCCTCAACAAAAGTCACCTGAGTCTCCCAAGGCTGTTGTGTTTGCTCTCAAGGGCTTGATGAGACCTGGAAGATGCCCTGTCATTGCCCTGCTCGTGCTGGTTTTACAGCATGACCAGAAAGATCTCTTTGCTCACAGATCAGCTCACCATGATACCCAGGCAGGTCTGGAGGACCCTATGCCTCCACCTGTGTCATCAAAACAGGATGCAGCTGGGCCATTTGCAAACGACCTGAGTTCACCTTGGTGTGCCAGAACCGCACCCCTAATGCAAGCAGTAACAAGCTTATTCAGAGTTGCATTTTTTTCCTTCTCAGCATATTTTGGGCACACTTATTACATTATGAGCTCTTTTCTCTGCCACAAGCATTATAATAATTTGATCAACACTCATCTACTGTATAATTTCCTTCCACCAAAACTATCATCCTTTTGTCCAAAGTCATTAGAAAAGCAATTAACCACAAACTTCATTAGCTAACTAAAATGCGATATTTTCATTTGTTTGTATTTGTTATTGCAACAGTAATAACAATTTTGCTTGTTTGTTTTTGCAGCAGCTTGAGGGGAAACAAACAAGTTCTTTCAAATGTGTAATAAATACCTATAGAAAAGTAACAATAATTACACATTCAATGTCAAATAAGTATTAGCTCTCCATATCCTGTATTTCACATTCTTAAGGTTTTTCATTTTTTCATTTTTAAAGACTATTTTTTAAATAAATGTGGATAAGTGGTTCCTAGAAAACACTGTATTTGAAAACGTTTCTTTTTTTCTTCTGTGCATGAATGGCCCAGAGACAACTGTTGAATTTTCAGCCGTAAATGCAAATGTAAACATATCCCAACTTATGATTTGAATGTGTGGTATTTGCTCGACCTGCTTGTGTTTTTGCAAGGTGTGATTCACTCTCCTCTATCGAATGACACTGTTCAGGTTTTCTTGTTGTCTGGCACAAACACTGAAAGGTGAAGACAAATAAAGTGATTTCAAGTTATGCAAATACCCTTTCTCCTGGTTAGCTATGTAGCCAAACCACTACCTGCCCAAAAGGCTGATAGAGTTTTTGAACAACACATTTAGAGAACAGAAAGAAAGCAGAGCAGGAGTCTTGATCACAATGAGGCTTCTTTCATCTCTAGGAGAGTGGACAGGTGGAAAGTTTCAGGGCCTGCTTCTACATTTTCGGGGGAGCTCCAGGTCTTTGTTTTGTCCTGTTCACACCACTAGGGAAAAGTATATCTGTTTTTCATGCCAAGAGTAAGCTTGCTCATCCTCCTAGGCCACTTGCCGCATACAGTCAGGGACTGAAGGCATTCCTTATGGGAACAGGCATCTTAGTGTAGTTACACTCTGCAGGCTGAGAAATCCTGGTAGAAGACAAGGCTGAAAGACTGAAAAATCAATCCCAAACTGGTGAGGCTCAACATTAAATATGGAACTTACATGCTGGAGACAGGAATGTAGTGGCAAGCTTTAAAGGAAAATAATTAATTGCATGGTCTTTCAGGGATGGTACAGTTTTCTTCCCGACTGTGCTTGTATGACATCCGTCTCTTGTCAGATGATCTGTAATACTGCAATATGGCTATATGGGAGCAGCGCCAAGGTTGGCAGAAGGGGTCTGACATACAGAGCATGGACCCTGCTCTGAACCTGCCCCAGGTTCCCTGAAGTTTTTATTAATGCTTATCCCAAAGTGTTTCATCATTTTGTTTACCTCTTCAGCTCTCTGCCACTAATGTTATTGCCACAGCGCTGTACATCTTGAGCTGAACACATCCCCAGTTCTCCCAGCATATCAGTTTGAATTATGGAGATCTCAGTCACTTTGGAGATTTTGTCTTGGGGCAAAGAACCTGTTTATATGAAATGCTGTTGAATCTATGCTCAGTCCACATTAGGGTTGTGCAACCAATAAAATAAATACATGCAAATTGTTCTAAATGCCAGTTTACTTGGAAACATAAATTAAATCTGGATATGTGCATTGTCAGATTTGATTGAATGGCTCTTCTGAAGGAAAGAATAACTTTCATTTTATGGTGGTATTTGCTTATCAATCTACTGGGAGACCATTTCTTTGTAGCACAGTACCAGCAGCCTTGTGAAGTGAAGCTTTGACATTCCCAGTGCTCTTCATCTTTCTGATCAAGCACAGAGACCAGCCAGAACTCAGGAGGCTGAGTTTTTTTTCCTAGCTCTGCAGCAGGTAGAGCTAGACACAGCCTCAGCCACCTACAGCCAGATCATCAATAGAAGTGGGCAAATGCTACTTCCTTCCCCCTTCTCTGATGTGACTTTAAATATTTGGAGTTAGGAGCAACCTACAACAGTAGAGCCATACTGCAGTGTTGAATTGAGTGGGGAAAGAGGTAGCCAGGTTGTCCTGAACAAGCAATGTCAAGCAGGTCAGCTGAGACAGTGCCAAGTCACACACCCTGCTTGGTGCTGTGTAGCCAGAAGCACAGCGAGCTTTTACAGCTAACTAGTTGCCAACATGGATCTCATCTAGCTCATTTTTCTACACATTATGCAGAGTGAAGTCATCTTTCTTATGTTTCTGCAGCCCAGTTTCACAAAGGGATGACATTTTACTGTGCCTTTGTCATGTGAGGAGCAAGTTATTCCAGAATGTCATGGTCTGCTTTCATTTATTTCAAGCAATGTGCACAAGCTACAGTTTGTCTCAACACAAGCAAGAGGAGCTGTTTAAAAGCTTTGAAAGCTGAAGAGCATATAAGCAGTTACCCCCTTTGGCAGCTGCTGTAATGGTAGGCAAAAAAATTACTGTCCTCAGCAATCCCCTTTCCTAGCAGTCAGAACCATGCCCCACCTCCAAAGTAGCCCATAATAATAATAAAAAAAAACCCCAAAAAACCAACAAACCAAACACCCAGAGTTCATTTTCAGTCACTGGCACTCTTTTTGTCTCAGAAACATACAGGAGGGACAAGCAATGCTCCTTTATGGACCCCTTGCTTCCACAACAGCCCACATTAAAGCAAGGAAGACAACTGGAAGAGTAGTGTTCCCCACTTTGTTCCCTGGAGCTTGCTTCTTCTGACAGCATACCGTATGGTTTAGCAGCTCTGCAAATGGTGAAACAAAGGAGCTGTGGAGCAAAAAAAATATTTCCTTGTAGCCGTGTCAGGCTGCCAATCCTCTGCCTCCCCCATTGCTAGATGCTGCTAGACTGTCTCAGCCATCTGGTGCAGGTTTTGAGACTTCCTGCTGATAACCCTGGCTAATCCTGGCATTGCTGTGCACTTGGTGTATGAAACTGAGACAGGTTTTGAAGTGTTTGTACAAAGCTGGAAAAGCAGTGGAAAGGCAGGAGGAAAACAAACAGGAAGGTGTGAGGTGGAAACAAGACATGTTGCTGATGCAGGGCTCAGCACACATTTCCCTTTCATAGGGGATAAAGGAAGGGGCTTTGCCCTTAGACTTCAGTTGTTACGAGACACAGCCATGGGAGAATAAAGTGGTAGATGGCATGCTCCTCTCTATTCTCTGCTGGGGAATGGAAATGCAGACAGACTTCCAGAGAGGCACAAGGACTTGAAGCCGTTTGGATGAGGAAGGGTCTGAAAAGCCATCTGCCTCAATTTCCTCTGCCAGCTCCTCACCATTGGATGATATTCAGGTGTGACAGTTGGGAAGCTAAGGAAGTTCTTATGTGGTGTATTTAGACTACTATGTCAGTGCCAGATCAGAACCAAGCTGTGACTGTGTACTTTAAATGGGCAAAAGAGGAATTCTTTGCTGCTCCTCTGACACTCTCTGCTGCAACCCCCAAGTTACACTGGTTTGCTAATGTAATGAGCTGTAAGGCAGGTGTTAGACTACTTCGTTTACACATTTCGTCCTGCTGGCATTCAGGAACCTATCCCACTGAAGAAATTATTAATTTTGCCGTGTTAGAAGATGCATTTCTTCCACAGACTCAATGCTAGTAGTGCTAGCAAAAGCCCAAACACCCCTTTCCCTGACAGATATGTGACTGTCACTGCCATCCTAGATCAGGCTCTGTGACCCCAAACTGCCAACTCATTGCTGTGCATGTGCCCCCTTGTAGTCACTGGACTGAGTTCTGAGCTGGTTTTAGAAAGACCTGCAGACTGCAGAAAGCCACAGGACTTAGCACTACCACAGGACTCCAAAGAGAACTATCCTGTCTTGCCACAGGCCATCATGCAATTGCCTGAAAATGATCAGCTGGAAGTGTTATTTTCTATTTCCCAGTTAACTGTTGATGAAATTATTCACTGTCTTCCCACAGTTCCAGTTATTTTCCTGTGTGTTCTTACAGGCTCTCTCCATGTGTAAGGAGTTTTATTCCTGTATCTTCACACAGAGAGAAGAATCACAGAATCATTCAGGTTGGAAAAGATGTTTAAGATCATCAAGTCCAAACATTAACCTTACTCTGCCAAGTACACCACTAAGCTGTATCTCCAAGCAGGGAGCCTATTGACACAAGCTAGCACAGCCCCATTGACTTCGGTTACCTGCAGTGACTGAGGTCGCAGTCGCTCAGGATGCATCTCACACTACATCCATCTTTGCACCACTCAACTGCATGCCCCCAGAAGTCAACTACAGAGTACCCATTAATCTGAATGCTGTTTCAGTCAGACTTTAACAAACCTACTACCTTGTTCCTATTCAGGGCAACATCTCACTGACTTCAATGTGAATTCACTTCCTGAATAAGGAACAAATAATATCTGCCCCCCAGCATCCCAACAGGTAGGAAATCAAGAAAGGGAGCCAGGAGACCCGCATGGTTAAACAGGGAACTGCTGGGCAAACTCAAGGAAAACTTTGTCATTGCAACGGTGAAGGAGCACTGGAACAGGCTGCCCAGAGAGGTTGTGGAGTCTCCTTCCCTGGAGACATTTAAAAGCCACCTGGACGTGTTCCTACATGACCTGCTCTAGGTGGTCCTGCTCTGGCGGGGGGTTGGACTAGATGATATTTTGAGGTCCTTTCTAACCCTTAACATTCTGTGAGATGAGCACTACTTTAGAGCTAGCTAGTAAAGCTTAAAGTCCTTAACAGAAGTACGGTTGTAGACCAGTTTTTCTTTCCTGCAATACGGCAGAAAACGAAGCAATGTCAAGTCTGTATTTGTAGGTGCTGTGTTTAATCTCTTGGCATGGAAGAATAGGTGAAAGTAGCTTGAAGGCAGATATTTTTGTAAACAGTTGAAAAAAATTGAGATAATGACAGAGAATGGAACAGGATACAAACAAGATACATGAGAAATAAAAAAGGTGGGCTTCAGGTAGAGAATTTGTGAAAGGCAAAGCAACAGGTACTAAACTAAGATTAACTAAAATACCTTAAGACTGAAGGAGAATGTTGAAACGTTGACATAACCCCCTCATATTTTGTATGTTGCCAATCTTTTCTTTAAAATTAGAAGATTTCCAGCTCAAAGACAATTAATATAGTGTCAAAGAGACAGCAAAGTATGATGTACATATTTTTTCCATAGATCAAAACGATGTATTTAGACTTATAAAACAATTTATTTCCCAAATGAAAATCTTTACATGGCAAATCCTTTACTACAGAAGAGAGAGGAAGGAGTGAGAGGCGAAAAAGTATGCTCTGGCCGGTCATTTCTTTCTCATTTCTAAAACTGATACAGTTAAAGCTGCTGTTTTGAAACCATGCAAGTGAAAGTCATTGCTTTTTATGGATTCAATTCAAAGAATTTTTCTTAAGAGTTACAGGCAAGGTACCACAATCCAGCTCTCAGGACAGTGAGATTTTCAGCTAGTGACTTGTAACAGAGAAACAAGAAACTAAATAGGAAGATAATGTTAGATTATGGGGATCCTGAGGCAGCAATCTTTGGTTAGAGAAAGCCCTTATGTAAAACTCTGACAGACAATAACATCCCCCATAGAACTTGGGCTTGACAATAGCAACCAATCAGTCAACCAATGTAGTCCTCTTGTGAATAAATACTGAGGTGGTTGTAACACAGCAAGAACTTTCTATGGAAGTCACAGTCTTAAAATTAAGATACTGTGGTCCAGGGGCAACATCATATAATCCATTGTGATTTGGAGGGAGCAATAGTTATATACTTGACCAAGATCCTTAAATGTCATATTTAGAGGTACAACCTAGAGAACAAAGACCAAATATTCACTGCAGCAGTGAAGAGATTTAGATTAGTCTCAAAAGGCTTTGAGTTAGATAAAAAGGCACCTGCCCCAGGAAGATCGAAGAATTTCAACTGATCTAGTGGTGAAAGATCTCAAACTGTAAGCTTGAACCCCTGGGGTTTTCAACACCTGTTGGGGTTTAGGAAATTTGCTTCAGCACTGCAGCCCTGACTAGTGTCTTCAAGAGAGACAGAAAGACAAAACCACTCAGAGATGTGCATATGAATTATTATTTCTTTTACATCCTATGAGATGGCAGAGAACATGAAAATGCTTCTTCCCATGCCTTTTTATAGCACTTACCCATGTTCAATTTCCTCTCAGTGACAGATCTATATTTCCAGCAGCTGGGGCAATACCCTGACCTATATGTTCCTGTTGAAATTATGACACTGTAGAAAATAGTTCAGGATTTATGGGATAAAGAAATGCTTAAAAGAACAAGATCTGGTGACCCCTCAGTGAGGACACTTACTGGAAAGCAGGTATTAATTTTTGGTCTCTTCTTCTAAGACTGTTTATTCATTTAGCATGAAATATTCATTAGATAAAATGAGCGATATTTTTTTGTGGGTTTTGTCCAAATATGACCTACTGTTAAAGTTTGCTCCAGTAGAGCTGTGTGGAATCCTTCTGAATATATAAAGCTGAATATACTGGCTTTATAAGACTAACACAGTTTTGAATGTTAATCATAACTGAGAGTTTTGCCTAAAAGAAAATCCCTTCCCAAGATATCAGTGTTGTATCTTGATACACAAAAGAAACACTATAGATCTGCTTAAAGAAGCAGGGAAGTGTGATAATTTATTGTCAACAATTTCCTAAAAACTATTTTTGTCAAAACTTTCTGGAATTCCAAATTTCATCCAGCTTCTGATGCGCAGAATGATAATGCTGGTGAGGATCCCAGGAACCATTTAAACATTATAAATTCCCTTCACTGGATCTGAGCTCCAAGAAATACATCAAAACACAAACCAAGCAGCTAGGACGTGATTATAATTTTAAAATGCCTCATATTCAAACACCCTGCTTTATTTGAATTCATAGTATGGATGAGCTTTTCTGAACAGAAGGTCTCTTGTAAGGCAATATTTTTATCAGGAAACAACTAGCTTTAAGGAGATGTTAATATGAATACTGTATCGTGTTATCTCTCCGCACATTCTCAAACTCCACAGAAGGAATATGGCAGTAAATAAAAAAAGCCTTTAGGATCCTTGTTTCCTTGTCAGGTAACACAGAAATATCATTGTCAAAGTATCATTCAACTTATTAGAATTAGCGACATGTTTTAAGGTGCATAAGGACACATCAAAATTGTAAGTTAGACACCAGCCAATAAAATTCCGACTCTCTCCATGGCCACAGCGAAGCGATAGCAAAAGGATATTTCTTGCCACACTCTGTCAAGCAACTGACCTAGTAGAAAAATATACATTGCTCTGTATCTTGTACAAATCCAGATGCTTCCTTTGGGGCCCTTGTTCCTCTTCAAGCTCTTGTGCCTAGGAGAAAGACATAAATCTCTCTATTGCTAGTCATAATACATTATCAGGAAAACAAATAAAACTTTGTATTTCTTTACCAACTAAAGGACATGGATACAGGAATACACACACAGAGAAGTATTTTCTTTCAGACCATGTTTCTGACATTCATTTGGGTGTGGACAAAGGTAACAGACTTGCCAAATCCAACATAATCTTGTGTCACGGTTTAGGGTCAGGGCAGCCCCTTAGACCGATAACAGACGCTCTCTGTTAACCCCCCTCCCTCCCCAA
>WUAM01000347.1:1974717-2014958 GCA_024336885.1 Actenoides hombroni
TTTACCAAGGGGAAGTCATGTTTGACCAACCTGATAGCCTTCTATGAAGAAATAACCAGGTGGATAGATGATGGTAGCACAATAAAAAAATTAGCTCTACAGTCAGCACCTTTATAAGTCACCTGCTTCGACAAGATATTTGCACTACAAAACAGGCTGTTGTGACTGTTCCAGCGTTGTGCCAGCAATGCTGTAGCAAGTCCTTGCATATTACTATCAGCTAAAGAATAATTCAAGATTATAGAAATGCTTTCAGATCTTGCAGAATTGTGTGCTTGGAGAAGAACTTATAAAAAAGCCTCTGTGATTTACAGATATGAAAAAGAAACTTGGTGATTTCAACTGATTTTTGTGAAAAAATCTTTTGTGCAAACTTGGCTGCACTGAATTCCCTAAATATATTTCTATTGACTTCAGAAGGAAGAGGGTCTCGTATGTTGATATTTTTTATTTCTTAAAATTAAAACCTCCAGCTGACAGTGCAGAGATGAAAACTCAGGGTAGGTGGTAAAAGGTGACCACTCATTTTTCCCGGTAAGTCTCAGTCCCAGCTTCCATTCCAAAGCACTCTCCAGTACAGAGGCAGGCAGACCCTGTCCCAGAAATCCTTATTCATGCCCAGTTTGGATTAGCTACTATTTTTTCCTCAAAAACATAAAGATGTCTAGATAAAAGTGTATTTTGCTTTCTCTATTGTTTCTGAAACTAGATTTTATTTATTTTGAGAGCAGAAAGAAGATCAAGAAGTATCTGAACTTAAAAGAAAAATCTGACTTTTCCTTTAATGAACTTCCGTTTCCTAACAGTCCAGGGAGACAATGCTTTTACAGATGTGGTTTTAAGTCAATACATTCTCACTCCATCTCACTCTTTCTTCATGTGCATGTAAAAGCTCATGTCTTGACAGGCAGCTCAGTACCTAGAAATAGCTGTTTGTTATTTATGGCGATTATTAAGTCTCCATGTTTTCACATTTATTACATATGCAGTGATGTAAGGCTTCCGTTTTAAAGATAATATTTATTTATCATACTAGAAGTAGCCATTATCTGGAAAGGTTACAGTACTAAAGTAAACGTGAAGCACTACTGAACCTAAATGGTCTGTTTGCATTCAGTATTGAAGTCTTCATCTCATTTTTCCATTTTCTTACAAACAGCAAGGAGAAAAGCCAATACAGAATCCATAGGGAAAAAAATCCAGAGCACTGTACACTGCATATAAAAAAAGAGTTCTCCTCATATCTTTCTGCTTTGTTACTGTCAAATTTGTTTCCTATCATCAATAATGTTTGGAGCAGCAGGGCTTACTTTGAGTTCTTTTTTTCATTGTTTGTAGCCTCCCAAGTTTATTACTGCCGAAAAAAATAGGTGGAAAGGAGGACAGGAAGGAAAGAAAGCAGGCCTTTATGGTGTGTAAGTTGCACATATTATATAATAAATATTTAACACCCCATAAAGTCTGTGTTCCCAGGCAGCTCTGCTCTCTTGGGATGCAGCCAACAGATAAAGGAATGTACTTCACTCTCAAGTCCCTTCTTATTACAGCCTTGAAGGTCACAGCAAATGAGAATTGGAAAAGCCAAGCAAAGGGTAGAGAACGGTAATGAGAGGTTAGCTGCTCTAGAAAGGCATGGGAAGTCAGACTTAATTTCTGAGTCCCCTGTGATCTTGGCACAAGCTGAGAAAGAGTCCTATTTTCTCAGTAGATGTGTAAAGAGAGACCTACAAGCCATGCTGACCATACCAGGCAGCTAGAAGCTTAAAATGCTCATGTGATTGAAGCCAGCAGAAAACACTGTGTGCATCTAGTCTAACCTCCTTCATAACATTGACCAGAGAAGTTTAGGCAGTGATAACCACATCAGGCCCAATAGCTTTTGTGTTATCCATAATAAGACTTATAGAAGACCACCTGATCTGATTTAAATGCCCATTTGACAAACATCTGTCAACTTCCTTGTGCAAATCCTCTCTTGCAAGAATGTCCTCATTTCAACACATGTCCATCTGCTCCTTTCTTTTTTGATAAGACGTGTACATTTAGCTACATGATTATTTGGTCTCATTGTGATTCTTTGAATGCACACCATGTTTCTAAAGCCTTTCCAGACGATCCTAGAGAGAGCCTAGTCTGTGTACACAGACATCTCCATCTTCCACCTTGCCACTGGTTTTATCCCTAAATCTTCTTGTTTAGGGCAGTTGCTGTCACAGTAGTCTTAAAAAAACCCCACAAGTCTTAGGTTGTATTATTGAGGTTAAAGTCAATGGCAAGTCATACTTTTTATATGATTTCTACAATGGCACAAGGAAGATAAAATTGGCAGCTTGCAATAGGAAGCTCAGGAAAGTGAAGATTGTGCAAAATCCTAAAATAAAGATCTGTCAAATTCTCTATACAAAACAAACTTACCTGATTTCATGCAGCTCAGTTGACACAACCCTCATAGCCTCATTTTTACAATGAGAGTCCAACAGCCAGAACCCACAAATGTTTTTATAAACAGTGGAAGCAGCACGAAGTAAGGAAGAACAAGGCAAATCAGAACTGAATACTATTGATTTTGTGATAAAGGTTCCATGGAGACCAGCTGTTAATTACCTTTCCAGAGGAGAGACTTGTTTAGCTTGGAGACAGGGTTGGGCTTTCCACCCTCTCTTTCCTCTCAGGTACAACAGACTGCACTACTAGGATTAGCATAGGATTTAAGCTATAAATGTGCATTGGAACAGAGTTATGACTATTCATCCATTTTATTATGGTACTGTTAAAGACCAGGCAAGAATGAGGCAATGCACAAAATAGACATCCCCTGTCCCAGATGCTTTGCTGCTGAGCAACCTTTCCAGTAGACTTTAGCACCACATGCTTTCCTTTCTAGTCAAAATTATGCCAAAGCAGCATGCATCTGTCCATCGTGTTTTCCTTTCCTCTGCTGCATTTACATATATTAATGACTTAATCCTGCCAGGTACAGAGCTCTCTTGACGCCCACTGCCTTCAGTGTGGGGGCAGAGAGGGTACACAGCACTGTGTCACTGGGCTTAGCTCCTTTCTGAATAAACCCACCAAGCTCCGTCTGTATGATCTGAGCTGTGTGTGGTGGAAGACTAGCAAGAGGCAGGAAATGAGGCTTGAAAACCATCTGTTTGCTCACCAGGACCTGACATGGGATGATTCAGTGCAGTATATATTGGCCTGTCCGGGTGATGCGAGCTGTTACGGCAATAACACGGGTGTCAATACTCAAACCATCATTATCTCTGGCATAAGGCAAACAGCTATAGCAGATGCAGCTCTGTAGAACCAGACAGCAGCAGATAGGAAACTAACTCCATGTTAAGTTACAAGCTGTAAGCACAAATGCAAATATGTTTTTGACCCAGAGGGAGGACTATGTGCAGTAAAACTTGTAAGTCTTGAAACACTGCAACTCCTCAAAGCAGACAGGCACTTCAGTTAGCTGGTCTCTTCCTGGCTAGAATGCATTTCTTTATTTTCTTTGTGCTTGTATAGCAGCACATCTAGTGCAAATTAAGTGAACAGTATCGACTAGAAACGATCAGTGTGATTATCTTGGTTTACACTTCAACTTGCACATGAACATTATCTCTACCTTAACAAGCTGCCACTCACAAGGAAGCCAGCACAATCACAAATTAACTATCTCTGCTTGGTTTTGATTCCAGATCTATCACGCCTTGAGGAATACTATAGCTAAAAATACTCTGCATTAAGATCCCCCATGTGCTTCAAGCACTGTGTACTAGAAATGATCTACAACATTTTGCACATTAAAGAACAGCAGTGGCCTTGTTTGCTCATTTGTATTTATACACGTTCCCAGCCTAGTGAAGCAGCCAAGGTGACTTTAGACAAAAACACTGCCTGCGTACAGCTGGTGCAATCTGGGCCTACAATTTTCCATGCATGTCGAAAGTCATTTACATATTAATTATCTTTTGATCAGCACTGTGTGGTCAAGGGGAATGTATTTTCCCCTTTGGTGTATATCTCAATTTGCTGAGCCTTCTCCTGTAAGTCTCCTGTGCTCTGTGTCAGTGTGGGTATAAATTCACCCATTTGCTGTATGGATTCAGTTCGTCCCCCGCCCCAGATTACTGTGGTTTTAACTGTAAATAAAATATCTGGGGAGGCACAGAGTGTGTTGGTGAATTGACTGGGGGCAAATAAATAATTGCTAACTGTTTAATTAGGACCGATCCCTAGGACTTTTCTAATGGATAAAAGGAGTTGGATAAAAGGAGTTGCTTGCTCACTAGGGTGGAGTGGCAGGGGTGTCAGCCAGGGTTAGCAATAAATCCAAGAAATTCTGGCATCAGAATCTGTCCTTGGCTGAGGTCAAAAGTGTGCAGCTCTTCTGTCTTCAAGAGAAAGGTGTGTATTGGAGGAAGGTGAGGGTTGAAGCAATTTGTGATCCACTCCTAAAAATTAGACAAAAGCTTCAGAAGAAAGAAATGTGACTTACCAGATGAGCAAGCTACTGCAAGTGAATTTGGTGCTGGAGAGGTCCTGTTGCTGCAAGCTGGATGTGTTTGGTCTAACTTTTTTCCTGTAGTGACTCAAGGAGCAGCCTGGCTTGTAGCTGTACAGGAAGCATACTGTAGCTTTCTCTCAGGGCTACCGTTAACAAGACAGCAATGCCACTTAGTGGCTTCGTGAAAGATGCTTTCTCCTGAAAAAAAAAGCCTGTAATAGAAAGCAAAGGACTCAACTAATTAGCAGCTCAATGCTTATTCCTAAGCATATGGTTACTTGTTTAAAAAAAAAAATTAAAACAAAAATCCCAGCATGCTACAGAATAAGAAGAATCAGACACTACTCAAATTTTCCTTCTTGACCTTTTCCAGCTCTTACACAGGGCATAAGCTCCAATGGGATGTGTCCCCTGCCTGCATATTCAGGTGCCCAGAGCAGACAGCACAAATACCACATGTCCTGTGAGGCTGATTAGCAAGGCAAGGCTTTGAACACAAGAGCCCACCTTGCTATAAGAAGGAACTCCATTGTAACAGTGGAATTCGAATAATTAACCACAATTAAGCTAGAAAAGCATTCTCAGAAGACATCCAGAGGCTGTCTGGCTGTCACCATCTGCCAAGCTGTTCATTCCCCAGATTTGTCAAGGTGCTGTGCCATCTAGAGGCACCTGACAGACATTTGCCCGTTCCTCACCGAAGATCCTGTTTGGCAAAGCTGCACAGGGTTGCTGCTGAAGGATGCAAGTAGTAAGACCTGTTCCTGGGCCAAAAGCACTTCTGGCAGCCCCTGTATCTGGTGGCCCTGCTGCAACACAGCACCAAGGCACATCACCAAGCCTATTTGCATGAGTTATACTAAATGCCTTTAAAATATGCTGCCTTAACTGTTTGAATGTGCTGATCATGGTTCACTTTACTGCTTCAGTTTACATCCAGATCTGATTTACAGAAACAAGGGCACATACCTACCAAAAAACCCCACCCTGCTGCTGACAGAGATACCTGTTTATCTGTTACTAGATGTAACAAGGGCTTAATATCTTCTTTTTTTCTTTGTCACAGGAAAAAGTCCGCCGCAGGAAAGCTGTCGCCTGAAGGAATTACTTCTCTGGTCTCCTGTGGTGCATTAGTTTAGAAATGACAGCTCTGTCATAGCTCTGGGAAGAGCCCAAATGAGAAAAAGTACTTTTTTTCCTGACATGAACTCCTGAAACTTCAATGGAGTTGCACTAATCTGCACTGAGGATCACCCATAACATTTTTATTTAACAAATAGCAAGAATTCCTGTTATAGAAACAAACATACTATAAATATTTTGTATCCTTTAACATGGTCACCTCGTAGCTGTGCTCTTATATGTGTTCCCTTTACACGTATTCATGTAATCAGTTTGGCAGATGAAAAGTTAGAATGACATGCAGCCTTTGCAGACATGTGGGAATAGTGAGAGTCCACTGTCATGAATATCTCTGCACACCAAGGGCTGGAACATTACACTAAATAGGACTTCTTAAAGAGGTGGAGTAAAAGCTTAAAGTAGCAGTACAGACAAGGTAAAAGAAAACATCCCTTTAGTTAGTGATGATCAGAGAAGGAAAAGGTATAAAGCAAGAAGTCTTAAAACAATTTAAGTAAAATAATTTGTTTACAAAATTGCTGGTGTGCCTGGAAATACCTACGGCCACACAGACATCTGCAACTTTGCCAAGGCCTTAGTGCCATTTCATAGACAAGGGCAGAACATTTGCTTTCCACAAATTGCAGAGTGCTTTACCTGAGACGCATCCATGTGCCATCAGAAAGAAGAACATAGAAGTAGTGACAGCTGAAGGTCTGCAAATTTGTGCTTATTTCTTTAGTGTATTATAGATAGTTAAGATTTGATCTTAGGCTTCCTCAATTACAATCCTTTTCTTTTAGCCTTTGTATTATTCTTATACTTCCAAGAGGAAGACCAGCAGGTAAAAAAAAATCAATCCTCATTTCCATTCCAATATATATACTTCCATATATCTCTATTTCTGTACACAAAAAGCTTGTTAACATATACATAAGCAGGGAAATTGGCAGACAGGCCCCGAGTCTTTAGGAGTGCATTTTAACAACCATGAAATGTAGCCATCAGCTCCTTCTGGAAGCTAGATTCAATGCCCCCCCTTCTTTGAATATGCACGAAGTTTTGTTCATATATCTTCTTTTAACAAACACTCCCTTTCAGATGGAATAAATGCTAGTCATTGCTACTGGCATTCAATACCTTCAAACATCTATGATTTTCTGAAGTCTGGCTCCTACTGGATACACCTGAATTTGTTTTAAGAGCTATATGTCTATTAATGTTCACACTGATGGTTAAACATGAAGGAAGTACTGGTGAATATAACCAAACAAAATATTAGTGAGAGCATAGCATACACCATTTTTTTTGGCAGTACTTGCATTTATCTTGTAATATTACCCACAGCAGTTCAGTAGTTTCAACATAAATTGCACAGTTGCAGCTGGGATACAATATATAAATGCATTCTTAACCGTATGTCTGTGAAGAGATACCTTTTGTCACAAGCTTAGCAATAAAGCCTCTCCTTCAAGGAACCAGTCCTGTTTTTGCTTTATGGCAAGAACTGCCAGTACCTACATGTTAGAAGTCAGGGCTGAATTTGGCTAAGAAAATAAAACACAAACCAAAAGTGAAATATGACAGAATTATTATTTTTAAAAATTTGAAACCTTTCAGAAAAATTACTAGAGATATAAAAATAATAGCACGTGTGAAATTCATGGTAATTCATGCCTGGGATGGAGACAGCAATGCCAGTCCCCAAATTTAAATTCCCCAAGACACAGAATGAACTGTGCTGTAGGTTTTCAATAATCACTTACTTTCACCAGCTACCTTTCAAACATTACCTTGTTTAAAGACACAGGAATTATATCTAAATCTAAAATATCTAAACCATGAAAAACAAGGAAGGCTTTAGAAGCTACCACTACTTCAAAAGCAGATGTGATTTCACCATACCATCAAGAGTGGGGAGGAGAAATCCTGACTTGCTTAATAACACTGAGGAATCAGTGCTTGCTCTTCATCAAACCTATAGATGAGGTTGTGGTGGACCCTGTGCATTTTGGAAGTGGCTTCCGAGGCTGACAATGTGTAGTGCTGCCTCACATTCTGCCCTCAAAGTTAACCAGCATGTGTCCTAACATACTGCTCTTGCTAGTGGCACTTTCCTCCTAACACTGCAGGTATCACTCTAAGAGAAAATTTGCACGTAACAGATTCTGTTCTGGTCACTTTGCAGGGGGATGTACAGAACTAGGGATTACATAAAAATATTTGTCATCTGATGATAGATTAGAAGCTGTCCTCTGTTCTAGTACAGCTGCTTGAACTGTACTTCACAGGCACAGTTCTCACAGGAAAAGCAAAATGTTGATGATATAAAAGCAGATTTTCCAATCTCCTGGATGTTGCCATTTGTGAGAGAAAGGCATAGCATTCCCGCTCCGCAAAGCCAAAGCGCTGTTTTTCCAAGGGTAGTGGAACAGTGGCAGTTCAGTAATGTAAAAAAGGAAGTTGTTTCTGACATGCACATTCTGGAGGCTAAGTAGCCTCAAAAAAAACACCCAAACCACTTCAGGAGCTTTCAGTTTGCCCTACAAAGCCTAGGTACTTTCAGTCAACATGGGTGTTTATGAAGAAAAAATGAAACCCTCTGATAATTTGTTTTCTATTGATTGCAAGTATTTATGACCTTGAAATATCCCTAGGGATATACCTTAATAATATGAATTTTAATATAAATGATTTATATGACTCATGTAACTTTAGATTCTAGCTCCAGCTCCTATAACTGCTGCTGGCAGCAAGTGCCACAGAAGACATAGGATTAGGATCACTTATAATTGAGCTATTAATTTGCCTTTATTCCACTCCTTTTTCTTTTTTTTTCCCCTAAGATGAACATGTTCTTTGCAATCTTATGGATAACAAAAACTATAAGGCATTTAGACAGGGGGTCTGTCTTTTGCCCTTGTGTGTGCCTGTGCAGCTCTCACTAATGTCTATAGGGATACCATGCCTGTATCCTGGGCAGAGACTTAGTCTTCAGAAAAAGGTAAGGAGCTGGAATTCAGCCCAGAGCTACAGTTACATGCCTGCATCAGCTATAGCCCCACTTCACAGCCTTGGGGAAAATGTAGACAGACCTCTCTTACCCTTTCTCATGCTGCTTACTGTTGGCATGACAGCAAGGAAAATGGGGTCTTAGAGTTGGTCCACTTCCAACCTCACATCAGGAACAGCTATGCCCTTGTCACCATGTCTTGCATTTGTCTTACAATGTAAAACCAGACCCATGCACCAGTTATGGCTGATACTGTTCTGCTATATGCTTATGATAACTCCTGCATAAGTAAGAATGATCCCTAGCATCATGTTTTTTCCAGGGCATTACTCCAAGTCATCAAGATAATTTCTACCAGCTAATAAGATCCTCTAAACCCCATTTGTAATTCTTGCCACAGCAATTTTGTTTGAAAATGTGAAACATAACATTTGTGTTATAGAAAATACAGACAAGGATCAGACCTAAGAGAGAGCCTGGCAGCAACTTTCTTAGTGCAGGCTTTCATCTCAATCATGAGCGCTCCAATAAGAAACCCTCTCTGCAGTTTCCCAGTGAGTTTTTATGTTTTGTGGTATTTTGCTGTCACAGTGTAACCTCTGCTGGCAACTAAAGACCATTCAGTTGCTCACCCACTGCTTCTCCCTTCCTCTGAGATGAGAACTAAAAAGAATAAAAAGGTGAGACCCCACAGGTTGAGATACAGACAACTTAATAAAACACCTCAAAGAGAAAAGAAACAACAGTAATATGGATAATACTTACGAAACAATACACAAAGTGAGTGATAGAAACTGTAAGGCTCTACTTAGACCCAAAATGCTGCTTTCGTTGCTCCAGTCACAAGTTGAAGCCACACCTTGAAACAAGAAAAAAACAAAGGCCACTATCATGGGCCAGCCCTCCCCTTATATAAGGGGCATGACATCACTATGATATCAAATATCCCATTGGCTGGTTTGATTGTTTATCCCGGCTGTGGCCTCTCCCAGCTGCATCCCCTCCCAACTGCTTGGGCCAGCAGCTGCTAGTGATAATTAACCCAAACAGAACTCAAGACATTTCCCTAGCCAGCCACTGGTGATGTCACTTGAGGCAGAGTTGGAAGCCTTATTGTCTGTGACATCTCTCCATGGTAATTCAGTTAGAGCAGCAAATGAGGTAAAAGCTCTGCATGAGCCATAAATGTTTGGTTCCAACTTCTGTATATCCCATGTGAAAATTTCACATCTCCTCTCCTAAATGTACCCATAGTACAAAAATGCTGGATTCAGTGTGCATTTCTCCTGAGCACTTGTATAAGGAAGGGGATTAGTGGACTTTCCATCCCAGTAATTCTCTAGTAGGACAACTCACTAAAATTGCCAGGTGTTAGCTGGCTACACTTCCAGCATCTTTCCAGTGCTGTGGTCAAGCCATCTCTTCACAGCTCCAACGTGCCTCTTCCCACCAATGTGTAGTTGAGATTGAATAGAACAGCAGCTCTGTTCTGTTTCTCAGAGAAGGCATTATTAATACATCTGGCCACCAATAATGATTTTTATTAATTTTGTGGTGGACCTTCATGGAAAGTTGGTCAATCACACCCGAGTGAAATTGGTGAACTCTATTTAGCACTTCCAAAATACTGACCTACAGCAGTAGGTCCTTTGATGTGGAGAGGCATGAGCTGTAATGGACATATGATAGTAGAGGTTTCTTTTATTCTTCCACATTTCTTTCAGTGTAACTACAGTAAGGTCTCCTTACCTAACAGCCATTCTCAGACCAAGTTGAGCCAACACTACTGACTGAGCAATTAAGGTCTAAAAGAATTGCTTCTTGCTCTTCCTAATGCATTTTGTTTCCTGTTAAACAACAGAGCTTTTGTATATTGTGTGTTAGTTTCCCACCACAGACCAGGAATGACATGTGGTGCTAAAAGTCAAGATTTTAAAGAGCTGGGTAGGGTTTTCTTTTGGCTATTTACAGACTTGTGTGAGTAATTGAAAGAAAAGAAAAAGAATTAAAAAAATAAAAATTAATAATTTATTTTTTTTTCCCCACTCTCAATCATCTTGAGGTGCAAGTCAGGGCAAGCTGGGTGATCAATGCAGGAAGAGAGGATAAAGCTGTACCAGAGTACTCTTGATAGGTGTAAATGCATACTTTCCTGCAGTCAATTGGGAATTGGAGCCTCTGAGAACTGGGGCCGTTTTCCTGCTGTCTAGACATACTAGTGACATTTCAAACTGCATTTTTTTACTATTCTTACTTACTTTAAGGCAAACACTCTTAGATGAGAGACACTCCCCACACCTTAGTTCCTACTAAGCAGAGAGGAAACAGTCCAGGAGATCCCTGGTGTGTATGGAAGAGAACTTCCTGACTCCTCTGGTGAGTGAGCCCACCATGGAAGGTGCCTCTCTAGATCTGCTCTTCACAAACAGAGAAGGGTTGGTGAGTGATGTGGTGGTCAGAGGCCACTTTGGGCTTAGCAACCATGAAAAGACAGAGTTCTCAATTCTTGGTGAAGTAAGGAAGGGGGTGAGCAGAACCACTACCATGGAATTCCAGAGAGCAGACTTTGGCCTGTTCAGGACTCTGGTTGCAAGAGTCCCTTGAGAGATAATCCTGAAGGGAAAAGGCATCCAGGAAGGCTGGACATTCTTCAAGAACTAAGTCTTAGAGGTGCAGAAGCAGATGTCCCCATGTGTTGTAAGATGAACTGGTGGGGAAGAGACCAGCCTGGCTGAACAGCCTTCTGACTTGCTGGTGGCACCCTTGGGAGTTAGCATGAAGCTGAATATTGGGTAATCTGATTTCCCCAGGTGGCACCACAGGGTGCCACCCAGAGTTTGGGTCATAATTTTCAGGGCTTTGTTCAAAAACATGTAGGAAGAGGAGAAAAAACATTTAAGTTTTTGTCCACTCTGAAAACATCCATCTACCTTGTCAGCCAGGGGCAGCCCGTAAGACGAAGTGGAACGGTAAATTCAGGATCTTGAAAGGACTCTGAATTACATGGGTGAGTAAGGCTGGTTCTCAGCACAGGACAGAAGAGTAGACTGCAGACTATACTGACTGCAAGGATGGTCCCAGTTAAGTATCTGACTCGGTATGTAAAAGATAAGTTTGATAGCTTTTTTAGCGTGACAGTGACTAAGCATTGTCACAGGTTGTTCAGAATTCTCCACCATTGGAGATACACAAAAGCCACCTGGACATGGTCCTATGCAGCCTGTTCTAGGTGGACCTGCTTGAGCGGGGGGCTTGGACCAGATGACCTCCAGGTGTCCCTTCTAGCCTCTGCCACGTTGGGATTTGTTGTGTTGATAAGGAAGTAAAATAGATAAGTAGTGAGGAGGACAGCAGAAAGATGGACACACTGCGTTCTCCCAACTTCCTGTAGCATTAGGTGTTGAAGAATGGAATGGCTAAAGATGTCACTGTTCAGCTAATGCACTCTGGAAAGGCTATATCAAATACTTACACTTTATATTGTTTCTAGAAACAGCTCATGTCTCTGAAGACAGCATAGCTCAATTCAGCACTTGTGTAATTAGAGTGGCTTCAGTGAGGTTGCAGCCTCCTTACAACCAGGCTAAAATTGTTCCTTTGATCCACGTTTCCGTTTTCCCGACCAGCTGTAGCTCCATTGTCCTGGCTCTTGTACCAAAACCAGCAACTGCTGCATAAACTGCTTTTGTTGTCTATTTGCAAGGGGTGACCTTCCTTTCCCCTTGGCACAAGTCCCCAGATAGAAGTGTCATCTTTCACAGCTGAGTAACTTTCAATACACAGGCAAGAGCAGAGTGAAAACTTTAGCACTGCTATTAAAGCTGCTCTCTATAAACAATTACTTGTCTTAATAGGGATTAATAAAAGAACTCATCCAGTATTGAAAGAAAGTGAAACTACTGCAAAGCCTGTCTTGCAGCTGTAATTTTCTTCTGCAAATACAGCTGTGGAGCTACTAACCCAGTCAGGCACTCTTAAGCAAGGAGGTTATCAATAGAATGAGAGTACAGAAACAAGCCATACAAATATTCATGGGAAGAAAACCTGCTTAGTTGTTTGGTTGCTTAGGTTATTTTTTCATTTTGTTTTTGGTTTTAATTATGAAGATGGCAAATAGATGTTGACATACAGGAAACAGGTTATAAGGGTTTTGGTGGCTTGTTAGCAATAAGAGTTTACACAAGACTTCAGGTAAAGGAAAAATGACTAGTGTGTGCAGAACACCAGAACAAACAGAATAAGCTAGGTAATAACTTCTATTTGGTGAGTTTTAATACTTGGAGAGTTCATTAGGAGCCACAACAGTGCTGAACCAACTACTCAGAAATGCACTAGCATAATCAGTCAGATTAAATGCAACCTTGTGAACCACTAATAAGATTACATTTCAGAGTGCTAATCAACTCAATATTATGATTACATGGAGTTAAAATAGATTATTAGACTAGAAATAAGGCCAGTCATTTAGATTGAATTAATAGTCTGTCTTTTCTCATTTTTACATTTCTTAAAATTCAAACTTAGTAGTAACGGCTGTAGAAATTTCTTTTTTTAATGTTTTCTCCATTTATTTGCCATTTGCTAGGATGGCTTTGTTCAGCCAAGCAGAGTGATTAGTAGAAATCTCATGTGTTACCATAATGTGTGAAAAAGTGGCAACATTTGGAGAGATCCATGTCTCATTTTGCTAAGGGGCATCAGTCATACAAATATGCTAATAACTGAGTATCTCAATCAAAACCCTCTTTAAATGCTGAGATTTAGACCCTGCAATGCATCCAACTCGATGTTCTAATGACAGTGCTGGCCTGCTTTGTTTCAGAGTCACCTTTGTCTCACTTGCCTTAGGACAGAGAGGCTGCTCACCTTCCTCAGCTTCTCCATGGAGCTCCAAAAATAGCTCTGAGCTTCTTAAGTGATTTGCAGTTTAGTGTGGCATTTGCTTTGAACTCAGCAAGGCCTACTGAGCTGTGTGATTTCCCTGAAGAATATGCATGTGGCCAGTCACAACATTGGTACTGTAGTCGCAGAACTTTGCCGGTCACACCCTCCACATACCACAGGAGCACCTATGTATGCTGAGCGCCTGGAACACATAAATACAGTCTATGCAATGCAGTATCAAACACCTAGGTTAGGTGATAAAACTTCATCTGCACAGCCATAAACACCTGTAGAGATCATCCCCAAACCTGCTCCTTGTTACCTCCCCTAGCCAGCTCCTCCTGACCGCCCATGGCTATATGCCCCTTGAGCAGCTTTTTACCTGCATTATAGTTTTTTATATTAAATCTTGTCTCCCTGAGTTTAAAAAGTAATTTTTTTTTCTGGAGGTACAAAATCAAATACTGTGCTTTAGTATATTAAAACTCTTCCACTTTCTTCTCTTCAAACTCATCTCTTTTCTGCCAGTGAGGGATGCAGTTCCAGCTCCAAGCCCTGAGCCCCACTGTGGCACAGTCACGCAATAAGGTACATTCAGTCTTTGCAAAAGAAAACTACCATGAGTAAATGATCTAATGGTAAAATAATGAGAGTCATAGGTCTATACATAGCTCAAACAACAGCTTTTAGTCTCATTAAGATGACATTTTAAAAATGCATGCATTTTCACAGAGTAGCCCTAATTGCTGTTTGTGCAAACCTGGTGGTTTTGTTCTTGAAACTTTGCTTAGTAGGAGCCACTGTTAGGAGACAGTTACAAAAAGAAAGAGAAAAGGGCCTTTCTAGTCTCACTTCTGAATAGCTGTTTTGTTCTGGCTTTGACATGTCTTTTACATTCCTTGGTCTTCCAGCAGAAAGAGAGCAAAGCCCAATTACTCTTAAACTAAAACTGTGAAATGAGAAGATTTAAGGTGGCAACATAGAGCACAGCAAGCCATCTAGGAGTGCTTCTGGCTCTGCCTAAGGCACGTGAGTCTCCTGCCATTTGAGTGTTAGACTCACGATGAACAGTCTCAAAACTGGGCCAAACCACCTTTCTACATGAAATCACAGTATCTTCTGGAGGAGGTAGGATGTATGTGACTGGATGCTTCAGTCACAGCTTGAGTGTCAGTAAAACCAAGAAATGGGAAGGACATTGATTAGAGAGGGAGCCCAGCAGATAGTTTCAAACTGGACCACCAACTCCTACATGTTTGAGGGACCTGACCTGTAAAGCTATCTTAATACAAGATAGTACTGGATAGTACAAAATGTCTAATGACTATAACTGCAGCTACTTGTAACCTTACAAACTTAAGCTGAATTAAGGGGAAGCAATATTGTTTTGCTGAGTCTAATGCTCAATTATTTCAATTAATTATCTTGTTGAATAAAGTACATGTGGGAGTTTATTTTTTTTCCTTTATAACTGGCCTCACCTACTAAACCTCTGTAACATTTGAAGATAGACTTTGAGAAAGGTACCATAGTGCAAGACAAGCTATGATGTTCTGGCGACCTTGCCATCATCTGTGACACATGAGCATAACTAAGTTTTGTAGTTGATCACTTCTTGTGTTAGCTATGGCTTTTTATACAAATGAAAACATCACATAGATGAAAATAAGTAAATCACGTGTCCCAACATAAAGCACTACTTCATCAAGTGCTTAAACGATGATTTGTTTATGCACACCAGCTCCCCAGCTTCACTTTACGTTTCAGGGCACAAGCTGGATTTGGGGATAGAGAGGGAATGTGGAGAAGATCATCTTCAAAGCTGAACAGATGAGGAAGATCGTAAAATTAGGACAGGACAACAAACAGTACCAATCTTGAGCCCAAGACCATCCCTCTCTAGGCCCAAAAGAATACTTTTAATCCTTCTCAGGAAGTTATCATCGGCATTTAGCGACATTTCCCAACACTCCCGGGCCGCGGCTGCAGGCAGGGCAGGCGGGGCCGTGCGGGGTTCGTTCTTGGAACGAAGGAAGTGGCAAGTGTCGGGTTTAAGGGCCGTTCTCCTCGGCAAGTCACCAGATGGCGATGTAATGTCAGCAAACCCCAGCGCTCCTGGCAGCTTGCCACCTGGAAAGATGTTCCCTGGCCGGGTCCAGCATCGTGAACTCCCCCCTCCTCCAAACATGCTTGATGGTTAAATTCTTGATAACATCCGATATTTCCTTAATTAGCTTCTCCTTTCCCCCCAAGCTGTATTCAGTGGGGAAATCTATGCTTTCCACGGTAAGAACTTGCAGATCCTGTTCAGAAAGGTACAGGATTTATTCCTAACACTTGTCCCTCACTTTATTTTCCCATCTATTTTCTAAAACATATCAAGACAATCAGACAAAATTATTACTAAAGGCAGCAATTTTTCTTGCACACAGCCCGTCTGAATATTTGCATTGACTGTGTAATCTGTTGGGCCAGTTGAGATCTGACAGCAAGAACATCCATGTCTAAGACTTCCTTCAAAGCAAAGCTGCTGTTAGATTCAATCACCATGAAGTGACTTGCAACACTCAGAAGTCTCCATTGCTATCAGATGAGCTGCCTAGATTGTGTCTTGGACCATCTTTCCTACACCCTAAGAAGAAGACTTTCAGTGGGTCAGTTTACAAAAGCATCAAGACACCTCAGATCACAATCCCTAAATTTGGAAGGTCTCTCTGCAAGCGCTATCAGCCCCTTTGAGAAAGAGGTGTTGGAATTAAAAAGAGAAATATCTGTGCCTTCTAAGTATGCAATTAATTTTCTGGAGTTTACCACTGAAACTATTGTAGTTGTAAGTAGATAGAAAGGATGGACACTAGAAATAGCACATCTCAACAACTGTTTGCAATTCGTCTTGATCATTCAAGGCTGTTTCTTGAGAGGGAGGTGAGAACAAATTTTCCTAACATTTAAAAGGACATATTCTCTACGGGCCTTTTTTCCCCCCTCCCCTCCATTCTGTAAGGCAGCATGGCCCTACAGTACTTTCATAATCATAAATTGCCTTCAAAACTAGATGACTGGTTAAATTTCAGAGTCTCAAAATGTTTTCATTAGAGTCATCTCAGTTTTGCTGAATATAGCCAGCTCTGCTTTACCACCAAACTGCAAAGCAAAATTCACAACACCTGCACAATTTCTAAGCTTACAATGAAATGGCTTAATATTGAGCACAGGTCTTGGCGAAATTTTTACCTACCATTAGTAGAGTTGATTGAAAGGGCACATACAACTTTTCCTGACCTCTCCTGGCCTCTCAAGCCCTATAATCAATACTTTCTAATGGCAAAGAAGGAAAAAAAAAAAGGGATGAACTGCTCAAACAAAGCAGGTCAGAAAGAATTGCAGGGCCCTTGTAGACATGATAAGAAGAAAAACGTACATAGGTTTATTTTGCCAGGAAGAAGCAGTGACTCACCATGGACAAAGAAAGCCTCTATAGAGTGGGAGTTTGAGGTATAGGAAGAAGTAAGAGGACGTCACCAGGAGAAAGAACATTAACATTAGCATGACAGAGAATTTATATTTTCAGCGTGTGTCTAGGATTCCCTTCATAATGCCTCAATCTGAGCCAGGGGTACTCCTCTGATCCACAAGCTGCCACAATGGGATTTCAGGTATACTTATAGCTCCCTTGAAATCTTACCGAGTTAAAAGAATGAGCAGAGAGCATTACATTTAGATGCTGAGAGTTTACATTTTACTGAAGAGGAGGGGAAACAATCCCATTATTTGTCCAATCTGCAAACAGAGCTGCATTCCTGATTACAGCTCTACTTAAAAGTAAGCTTTTCTCTAGGTCAATATCAGAGTAAGTAGCAAAACTCCAGGAGCATTCCTGACCTTGACCTGAAGTCTATCCACACCAGCACCTGGGTGCTAAAAATGCCATCATGGAGCCATTAAGAAAACACAGACCACACCAACCTTTTACCTTATGTTGTGAGCCTCTGTGTAGGTCTTTTGAGTTAATTTCTGACTTAGAAGTGGATTTTTATTTGTGTATGCACTAGGCTGTTCTACGTTATGCAGAGGATAAAAATTGCCAAGTTTATTTTACTATAAAAAAGAGTTGCATATAGCTAAACTAAAGCAGGAATCTCCCCCAAAAGTTTAAACCTATCTGTTGATTTCTTTTTTTATCCTGTAATTGAACAAGCTGTCATTCTTCTAAGGGCAACTGGGCTTAAAACCAAGACCCAGCTATATATTGGCCTAGTCATACAGTGATACTAAATCATCTGTCCTGGTGCATGAGCAGCTGAAGGCAATTTGTCTCTAGATCACCTGTGTAGACCACTAGTAAGATGTTTCCAGGGCCTGGAATTTCCAGAAGAGGTGAAGAGATCTTATTCTGTGATCCCATCTGTATCCAACAAACACATACCACAACCTCCTCTTGGTGCAACTTGAGACCGACCCCAGATTTTGAGTATTCCCTTTTCTGAAGTGTAACAGAAATGGGCAGGGTAGGCCTAAATGAAAAGAAAAAAAAATAAATTTCACAAGCATTAAATAACTGTTGGGAATTAGCTGGATAAAAAATAGTGCTCTTTTAAAAACTAAAGTGAAGCTGACCTTTTTGGAACTGTCTGGAGGGATTTCAGCTCAAAGAAGCAGTTTGAAAAGATAAAGAGTAACTAACAGCATCCCAGGAGACAAAAGAAAGTACTTAGTCTTTTCAGATCAATTGAAAACCATCGACCAGGTAACTGTTGCAAAGATAAAACTAGATGCTATGTGATGAAGAGCAGACAAGGACACATCACTGAAATGACAGACTACACAAGGAACAAAAAAGGGGGGGAACCCCCATCACCCAATATATTATTGATTAGTTCTTTGGGGATGGCTATGCTGTGTTAATAGCTTAGATTTGGCTCTTTTGTATGCTGGGTACCCCACACCCATACCAGTATGGTGGTCAAAAGCACAAGCCAAGCTCACCAGGGAAAGTGTACACAGGTGAGCACATGCACATAAATCAGGACTAGATATTCAACCTCCTGCTTAGACTACATCAGGCTTATCAGATTTTCTACTGGAAAAGTGTTTCTTCATCCATGCCTGGAACAAAAACTGAAACTACCAGAAAATGAAAATAACAAATTGTTGGTTAACCTCTGCTGGCAGCTAGACATCATGCAGCTGTGCACCTGCTGCTTCCCTTCCCCATCCTGTGGGACAGGAAGAGGAATTGGGAGGAAGAAAAAGGCAAGACCCCATCAGTTGAGATAAGGACAGTTTAATAGAAAACACAAGGAGAGAAGAAAACAACAGTAGTGAAGATAATATCAATGAAATTATATACAAAGCAAGTGATAGAAACTGCAAGGCTCTACCTGTGTCTGACGCTGCTTTCCCTGCTCTGGTTGCAAACTGAAGCCACACCCTGGAACAAGTTAAAAACAGAGGCCAGCCCTCCCCTTATATCAAGGGGCATGACATCAGTATGTCGCATATCCCATTGGCTGGTTTGATTGCTTATCCCAGCTGTGGCCTCTCCCAGATGCAACCACTCCCAACTGCTTGGACCAGCAGCTACTGGTGACAATTAACCTGAACCTAACCCAGGACACAAATATGTCCTGAATCTCAGCTATGAAATAACTTGATTATAGGAAAAGTGTTGTTTCTGGTTAAATCAGTCCAAAGTAGGCTTGCTAGCTGGTTTACTAACATTCTAGTCTGAGAAAGAAATATATACATATATATTCAAGCATCATTGGAAGAACAGAAGATCCAGCAGTTTTACAGTGTGGAGTCAGTAAAATTCTTACCCTTAAGATTATGGTTTTACCTTGAAATTTCTGAAATTATGAACTCCCCCAGAACTATTAAGAACTCAATCCTATTGCATTTGCAGGACTTTTCTTAACATCAACAGAGATCAGTACTGTTATATCTCTGAGTCTTATTGTGTTGTGTAAACGGAACTTGGCTCTAGAGCCAAATACTTTGCACAAGAAAAGGTAAGCTCAGAGACACACGAATGTATTGTGAGGCTTACAGACATATTTTTTGGCTGTAAAACCAAAACCTAACCCAAAACTAGGGAGAAGATGAAACTGCAGTTCTGTTCATACATTTATAATTTTCAATGGAAAATTTGAATGGAGATAATCCATCCCTGCTGGGCAATTTCTAAGAAAGAATCTGTAATTGTGTGGTTGTTACACTCTCTATTGTATCCATCTAAACTAAAGTAGCAAAACCTTAAGTCATAATCCCAGACAACTATTAGACTAATCAGTCTATTGTGCCTATTGTAAATCAGTAACGAGTTGCTGGAAGGACTTCTCTAGGCTATAAGGAAGGTCCTGGAAAAGATCCAGTCACTTTACACATCTGAGAATGTCCCCAGGAAGAAAGGAACTAGATGTGCAATGCTATTATAAACACGTGTTCGGATCACTCCCAATGTTCTTTTTATCACCCTCTACAATACACAAAGATAAATAATTTGCAGTGGGAACACACGAGACTGTGAATATTAACATTTACCTCAGGAATATTTTCATCAGACACTTGCAGCCCAGGCACCATGAAGGAAACCCAAAATTAAATAATTTTTCAGAATTACCATTAAAATAAAAGTTAACCCTGTCAGTTATGAGTTGGAATTATTCAGAGAAGAGGAGTGAATGCTGCTGTGCCATGTTTAGAGGTAACTGGTTTGTTTTATAAATCTCATTGGTAATAAAAAGTGACACCTGATATATTTAAGACTGCATAAACGTTCCCAATTCGTGGCATGCATATTCTGTTCTGATCTAAATAACTTAAAATGCTGTGTACAGAAAGCCTACAACAAGTAATGCAGAAATCTAAGAGACTCTAGCATTTCACTCCTGTCCAGTCACTTTGAGATTTTGATTTCTTGAATACTCTTCTGGGATCTTGGGTACTGCATTAGTGAATTGAAGGTGCAGAATCTGACCACACTCTGCTCCAGCCTTTAGAGTAGTATCCTGAAATCCCTAAAGCAGAGAGTGAGAAGGTTTCTCCTCAGCCTTCTTTTCTCCAGACTAAAGAGCCCCAGTTCCCTCAGCTGCTCCTCACAGGACTTGTTCCCCAGGCCTTTCACCAGCTTAGCTGCTCTTCTCTGGACCCGCTCCAGCACCTTGATGTCTTTATTGTATTGAGGGGCTCAAAACTGAACACAGGATTCAAGGTGTGGCCTCACCAACGCTGAGTACAGAGGGAATAAATATGATTCCTTCAAAAATTGAAGGAGAACCTTGTTTGGTTAGGCATCGGGAAATATAGGTTCATTAGTATTTTTATTGATCTGTACTTCCTCTAATAACATTTCCAATAGCATAACTACAAAAATGATAGGAAGAAGAAATACGAAACAAGCAAATAGAAGATGGATAAATATAGCTATTAATCTAAAATCTTTTAAATTAAAACACAAGCTTGCTGTCTTGTGAGAAACAATGTCTCTTCCATTTCTGGTTTGAAAATGAAAGCATTAATACCCTACATCAAGATAAGCAATTTAAGGGCCTAAAGGTGGTCCAGAAGTGCTCTCCATTGAAAATTTATACACCAGCCAAGGCAAGGATGCACCTAGAAGAGCAAGAAGATCTATGGACTTCCTTTCATCACCATGTTACCATATGGTGACTTCAAATCACAGTGTGCAGCACCATGCCCGACTCCCCCTATGCATTACTGTTATACCTAAGGGAGGGTGGCAGCTTCCAGAAGGTCACAGTCTTTCCAAGCTCTGTGGCTTAATGCAGCTTACTGAGACACGTGCTGACCCAAAGCCAGTTGAAACTAAGGGGAATCCTATCCCTGATTTCAACTGATTCTGGAGCAAACCGTGAAATATTTGACATCACAGCAGTCTTAATCCTGAAATATCCCCACACCCTTTTTTTTTTTTTTTTGTGAAAGGATCCAGGCTAAATGAAATGACAACATGTATTATTCTCAGGAGAAAATTTTGAGGGACTTGCTTTGAGACACATACCTTATTTGTCAGGCAGTCTGAGAATCTCTCCAAATCACAGTGACTTTTTCGTGCACTTAACATAGACTACACCTTATCAGCTAAGCACTTTCAGACGTCAGTTACACTTGGGAAAAAGACGGTAGAAAGGTTAAAAGAAAATACTATTTTGTGCATAACAGCACAAAACTCACTGTGATATTTTGCCCTTGGAAAACTGAAACAGCCGTGTGTGAGAGCAACTGTTGTCTTATGTTTTGAAGGATTTCCATAGAAGAAAAATCTTTTTGTTTCAAATGGGTGAAAGAAAGCATGACTCGTTTTCACAGCATATAATGTCTGATATCTGGGCTAGGAAGCCCTTGATTCTTTATTCTGTCTGTTCCCCCCACTTCACCAACAGCATCAGAGGGAAGGGAGTAGGTGAATTGTGGTGGAGGAGATATTTGCAGTCCAGCATTCCGGATGGCAGGCTGTCCTCCTTTCTTTCTCTGCCAAGTTTCCTTCATAGGGCTACATTTCTCATGGTACCATCAGAGTAGGATAAATACTATATAGAGCTGTAAAGCAGGCGAATATGAAGGCTTCGTAGGGACAATCTTTCTGAAGGAGATGGAGATCAGGCAGAAAATAAGATGCACATTTAACCAAAGCTTGAATTTTGCAGAAATATTAGGAGGGCAAAGCAATACCAAATACCTCCTTAATTTTGAGTATTTGACTTTGACGTATTTTTACGTTTTGGTATATAGTCCTATATGATTTGTTAATAGGATTTCTAAATGTTTTTTGTTTCTATATCATTTTCCAGCCCCTCAGGAACTGTTAGCCATCATCTCCTTGGGAATTCCTGAGATTTTAATGGGATTTATTTATAGATGCAACCTTCTGACCAATTACAGACTCTTTTGCCATTTGAGTTGACAGTATGACTTAAAGTAGTCATAGATATGCTTCTTTTAAGACAACTAAAGCTGAGCATCATGAACAAAATACTGATGATTGAATCTTGATAAAAATACCAAAAAAAAAAAAAAAAAGAAAAAGAAAAAGAAAAAGAAAAAAGCCATCAGCAACAACATGCATATTTTTAAAGGAAAAGAATGATGCTACTATTCCACCCCTTCCAATTGACTAAATGCTCTCTCATGGAAAGCAATCTTCTCCAGAAAGAAGAAATACCAGCAACCAAGACAGAACACTACATCAGCTAAAGAATGAAGCAGGAGCATCATGTCAGTGCTTTGGGCAGCAGGCTGTGCTCCACAAAGGCTTTGTCCGGAAAGCTGATTTACCATTTATACTTGACAGGCAGAACTCCAGTCATTGGGCTAATCACATTGTTCTCTGTTTCTAATATTTTCAGGATGCCACACAGGTTAGAAATGTATTACAGTGACTGGTAGCTTATGAAAGGGCTGTAAACCTGAACTGAAAGCATAGAAGACATTTGTTTCCATCTATTCTAAACTGAACTCCAGCCAAGAAAGGTACCGCTGGAAACTGGATATCAGTGAGAAACCTGTATTGTATTGACAAGACAATAGACAGAATTGAGTTCTTTTAATGACCTAAAACCCAGTTTGTACCTGAGACATTCTATATTCTATCAGCAAATTTTCAATTGTGCTAATTTTTACTGCAACTCTCTCCAGCCTTCTGCACCCACTCCAGAGAGAAATAAAACTCATTAGTCAAAATTGGAAATAGTGTTAAAAATGTATAAAGGGGGTGGAGAAAAATAGTACACCCATAAACAGAATCTGCCTTCAGAAGGGAGATATAAAAAGCTGGGGAAGAAAGAATGGATTTTATGGAGGCAATGAGAAAACAAAGATGATTAAAAACAAAAGCAAAACTGTTTACCATCATGATATCCATGTAATATCTTCCCTACAGGAAAATAAAGGAACTATGATCTGAATAACCATGTATGGGAGAATATAAGTGTATTTTTCTTGGCATCAGAAATAAGTGACAAGAAGGTTTGTTTTGTTTTAAAATTCAGATGAGCATCAAAGAGATTTGACCTTAGCTCTTGCATTGCTACAAACATTCTGGTACCATTGATCTCCAGTCACTAAAGGAATATTATGGTGGCAATGCCAGTGGTTTCTTTCCCCACAAGACTGCAAAGTATAAGGACTTCTAAATATTTTGAGTCTGTGGAAAAGGATTAGTTGCAGTTTTGTGGAAACTGCTTTTATTGGATGGGTCTTTCCTGATGCTTTTGCAGAATGAGTTATGCCTTTCGGAACAACAAGATCAGGCATTAGTATCTGGTCAGCTGAAAGGTGGACCCCATTAGGAATATTTTCCAGTCTCCAGGTCTCACGTGTTTCTAGCTGCAGTTAAAAACACTTTTCAGGAATAATACCAAACTCCATCCAAAGTGCTAGCAGACTGAATCCATCCCCTGGCCTTGTGGGCTATGGCAGACAGACCGTACCTGCCTCTCCAGCTCTCCAGAAACCCTTCCAGATGGAGAGATTCAGACAATTTCAATCCAACACTCTGCCACCTTCCAGCAAAATACAGAAAGGCAGGTAAAAGCACAGGCTGGGAATGTAACTACTGTAGACTAATCTAAAAACTCCATTGTGCTGCACATGGAAATCTGCCAGTGCTTTAAGAGCAGGAGAGATGATGGAGCACCAAAGGGCAATTTCAGAGAATACATAACCATGCATGCCAAGGTGGATTTAAAGATTGTTTCCTTTTATATTCTGATATTGTTATCAATGGACCTACGATTTAGCTGCTATGTGTAACATCTCCAGGGGAAAGCAGAGCCTTTGCAGATAAAACACTTTAAGACAATAGTTTCCTTCCCTGCAAGCCCTGTTTGAACCACCAGCTGTGTCTGCCAGTGTTGCCTTAAATAACTCCCTCTGGAGACAGTAAGATGAGGCTGGCAACAAGACACAACTTCTTGCAGCAAGTTTTTTTTTGTTTAAAATCAACATGACAGTCCATTAACAGCTCTGTGGAAATGGTAAGTCTCAGATATCCCTTTCTAATTAGCAGGCTGAGCACTTTCAGAAGGTGGAGCATTACGATCAAGACTCAGCTCTGTCTCTGTGTTGCCTCTGACTTCATGCCAGGGCCCATCCCTGCAGCTGCTTCTTCACCTCTCTATCTTCTTTGAGCACAGCAGATGTCTAGAGCTGTCCTTCCAGCTGTTGATGCCCTTCAGAGCAGTTTCTGCTGAAAGAGCTCTCAGAGCCTCTGTCGTACCCATGGCCTTTTCTGTTGTGCTCATTTCTGTAGCTGTTCCTGTCACTGAAATGGAATGCCTCAAACCTACCTTCTGCAGGAACTTCACCAGGCTTCATCTTTGCCCCTTTCCTTGCTCTCTCCATGATGTAAACAATGAGCAAGTCCCTGGAGTTCCCACCTGTCCCCAGCACTACACTGTTACTTCATTTTGGGAAAAAAATATACTGCAGTTGTCCTCTGAGAAACATGACATGCTACAATTCTGGTGCATGGTTGAGAAGTTGTTCATCCTATTTACTATTTTTAATTAGAGTTTGCAAGACATTGACCTAAAATTTAAGTTTTTGGATGCTAACTAGATCAGGCTGGCTGCCTTTTCTCAAAATGTTCACATTCCGTTCAGATTTTGACCAAATTGTTGCCATAGGAGACTGAAATAAAAAAAAAAGCCACCAGCAACAAACCCAAAAATGATCTTTTAGGATTCTTCAGACTCTTAAAGAAGCACTTTTTATGAAGCCAGTAAAGCAGTTCTGTTAAGATACATACTCAAAACAACTTAAAAGTTGATGCAGAATACAACAAAATCTGTTTCTCTCTGTTAAAGACACCTATCAAACAGTTTATCTCTTTGAGTCACCTCAGCCTTTACAAAGAGTCTTTCTGATGGCATCAGAGGAGACAAGCTTACCTCCCCCAGACAAACTACTACATCTAGAGATGAACAGGATATCGAAACAGAGGAGGAGAAAAAACTTGCAGAAAAGCAAAATCTCTAATAGATCAGCTTTATGTCAGAAACTGTCAGCAGTGTGATTCATTCTGCGCTCAGTTCCACTGTAATAAATTATTGCTTTTCTAGGCTCGAATTTTCTCACTTGTTGTTTCACTAGAGCACTGCATGAAATAACCCAGCACTGAGCACCGCACCACAGGAATGCCACGTGCAGTTAATCATTAGCACTATAATTTTGGCAAAGGATGGAGAAGGGTGGTGCAATGTACAAATAAAGAAATGTTAAACAAATAAACAACAAGCATCAGCAGGTGGATTAGAAACAAATGGCATGGCATAATCACACTCTGCTATTTTACACCGAGTCATCAGCTTGAGTCCAGCCTGGTTTTGTTAATGTTATTGCCACCAAGGAGCTACTCATTTTTCTCTGTCTAAACATGGCTGTGACCACAGTCTTTCTGAGATGGATGGTTCAGATTTTCAAGCACACATACCAAGCCTACCAGCAACTAAGGGCAGAAAAAGAAGTATCACTCTGTACTCTCCTTCTTCACAACAGACCTTTCCCTCTGCACGTCTCCTTTGTCACAGGTTTTGGGCAGCAGGTGCAAAATCTAGAAGTCACTTCCTAGATGCTATGGCTGGATGCTGCAAAATAGCAGTGAATGCTGGAGTTTCCCCAAACAACTGAGGTTGCTTTGTGCTCCAGGGTGGCTAAGAAGACAAACTGGGAGTGCATAAATAGGGATGAAAAAAGAAAGGAGGCTTCTGGTGTGAAAAGGACAGATTGGAAGACCTGCCTTGCTAGGTGTTTCTAAAGTAATTTTTCCTGAGATTGGAAGAGGAAGAATTGACTTTTCCCACTTTCCTTGAGGCTTTCCCACTGGGTTTTTTTTCCTTGTTGAAAGAAGAAATTAAAAACTTTAGATTCAAACCCAAAATTAGCACCCACTGAAACCTCACACCCTGTATCTCCTTCAAAATGACTGCTGAGGTAGTCAATTGAAAGTGTAATGTGGAAGAGTCTTGCTGAAAGTCAACAGCTGATGCAAGAACTATGAATTCACTAACAAGAAATGAGATCTATTTGGTAGAGTGGTTTTAGAGCTGCTCAAAAAGAACACACCTGTTTTCTTCTGTTCTAGCAGATGTTGTTTTCCATCTGAGTTATAGACTACAAGTGACAAAAGGATTGTGACTTCTAAACAACAGTAATTCAAAAATCAAGAGCAGTCTTTGTGGTGTGACTGCCCATAACTACTGGGCAGGCTGCAAAGACAAGAACCTCCTCCCAAATAAAAGGGCAAACCAAGATGATCTTATTAGTCATCTCCATCACACTGGCTGGTGTCCTGACATCTCTAGAGATTAAAATGTTAGAGGTCAGATTTTTTAAAGTATCCACAAAAACCTGCTATTTAAATACACAATGGAAGCATTTTAGGCGGTAGCACAGTAACCTTGACTTCCTGCAAACATACTTGGACAAAAGGTTGTATCTGTCTGTAACCCTGGTATTTGTATTTCTGTGTGCCCACCAGCATATGACCTAAAGCCTTGATCTTGAAACTCCCCAAGTTTCATCAGGCTCCTCAGCCGTGCAAAACACTTCAGTCTGCATATACACACATGGTAAAGAATGGAGGAAATAGGAAGCAGGAGGAGCAGCAGTGAGGCAGGCGTGACCAGGCACTGCAGCCTTGCCTTGCCTGCACTGAGAGTCTGACTCAGAATTAATTTTGTACCATTTTGTCACTAGATTAACAGAAATATAAACAGTATGCTATCATTTGGTGAGTCATTTGTTCAAAAGATCTTATATTTAAACAATTGTCTGCTCCTCAGCTCCTTGTCTGATGGCCTGAATGGCAAATAGTGTTTAAGAAAAGAAAAAACCAGCGTATTGGTGCTACAAATCAGATGAGAGGGCTTAGGTAGATTTATTTTTTTTTAGTCCTTTTTAAGAACAACCAATTCAAAACCAGTATGTAAATGATGACATACAAATAACATTCTTGGTAGGATTTTTTAAATATATGCAGACGTGGCCTTGAAAGGTGATGCTGGTTTTCAAGTTACCCCACAACAAAGTCTGTCTCAGAAGTTGGGGGGGGTCATTCATCTAAAATAATAGCAGTGAGATATATATACACCAGAATATGCTGGGGGTGGAGGCGGAGAGGCCTAAGATAGTTCTATCCAGATAGTAATACAGACAGTTTCTTACTGCAAGGTAGAAATACTGGAAAGATCTTACTAGAGTTTGTGGTGCTAGAAATGATATGAAAAATCTTAACCATTTTCCATCCAAATGTAAATCCTTCATGGGATTGAATGAATTTTGCCAAAGTCTCATTTAGCAGAAAAAAAACTAAGTTGCAAAATGGTTTTGGAAATATGAATATGGTTTTTCTTTCTGTTTTGAAACCGTCCAGCTTTATAATCTTAAACTGTGTTGTAAAATGCAGTATTTCCCCAGCTTTCTTTTTAAACAGTTGACCTGTTGTTTATTCAGGCCCAGCAGAGCCACACTAATTTTCAGTACTTGGCTCACAGAAGACTAATAGTGATGACAGCCTGACATAAGTACAGAGTTTTCTGCCCTGTTCTCAAGCCACTAGAGAGACAAACTTCTAACTAACTATCAGAAACAATATGCAAATCTTTAAAACCAGTCTGATTATCCAGATAGTTTATAATTAAACACATCTGATGATTAGTGCTCATACCCTGGGTGTAGAAAGGCTTGGGCTAATAGGGGATGAGGTTATTCGCCCTCACTCAAGGCACTCACACTACCAGGGGCCCTTTGCCTCACATCTCTCCTCGGTGTCTGCAACATGGGGGTGAGACTGTTTTCCGAGAGCACCACTTCAGCAGAGATACCCACCAGAGCACCCTTGTTCCTCTGTTCAACAGGTAAGGTGTGATTGTACAGCTTAGGGGTGGAAACACTTGGCTCTGACCTTGTGGTGACATCCTAACAAAGAGAGGACCATGCCGAGTGTTGGCTTATCCTGCTACTCGATGCTCAGTCACCAAACAGTACTCTACAGCTTACCCCCTCTTTCACCTGAAAATACAAGAACATTGCCTTCAGAGTGTCAGTACGCAATCCCCAGCAAATCTGTCTATAGTATAAGTTTTTTTCCAATTGATTCTGAATAACAACCTCCCTCACCCTCAAGCATATGTAATTTGTGGCACATGGGAAATTAATGGCATTTAAAATGTAAGTATTTCACAGCTTTTCCCTGCAATGTTGTTGTTTATTTGCATGGCACTGGGGATATGCCAGATGTTCTAAAAACTCACTAAAACCTCCTCTCCCTCTCAGCTTTATAAATAGCAGTTAATTCATTTCCACTCTTTGTCAGATTTGTTTCTTCAACCTGGTATTTTAAAGCTCTTGACCCAATCACATCTAGGCCCTGAGGATGCTCTCCTGATGCAGACAATAAATAATAATAACTGAGCATCTGGGATTTCATGGATATGTAACTGCTGTGAAAGTGAGATCTTAAAACAGGCTGCAGACTTGTGCAGAGAATTTACAATCTTATGAGAAAACACAGAAATTACACCAGTTAGCTGGCCGATTAACTGTATGTGACAGCCACAATTACTGATTTTCTTACAAACAATACCATTAAAAATGGCAATGGAAGTACCCCAGTGTGTGAACCTGGGTGAATGCTGATAGGAAAGTGATAGGTCCCTCTGTGCTTCAGTAAACTTCTGTCAAGTGATAGGTAAAGTCTTGCACACCCACAAAAATTGCAGCAAGTTACTTTTGGAGGAGATAAATCTGATACACATCAGCGAAGAGAGAGGCAGAAATCTGAAGCTCAGATGCTCTTGGTGGCAGGAGAAAGAAAGGTCTTTTTAAAGGATTTTTGAATAGAAAAGTACTGTGCAAAGCGAGGTACAAAAGCAACAGCAAAGTGACCTCAGTTTCCTTGCTGGAGAATGAAATCAGATTGACAAGCATGAAAATAAACTACTTGGACTGCAATGAGAGGATTAATTAAATCTGGATTCTGAGGTCTGCCTGACTTTTAATTGACCCTACAGGTAAAAATGGATTTTGCTTCTCCAGTGTCTGTTCACACCTGGTTCTCAACTCTACCACTTATTCCAAAGTTCCCCCTTGGTTCCACTCTGCAAACACAAACTCACTACAATGTGACATGTAACTAGAATTGCTGATACAGAAAGATAAGTTATGGAGAAATCTCCCACTGTCCTGACCCTGCATTTTCTGTACCTCATGTTTCTATAGAGGTTCCACTGGGAGTTAAGGATGTGCAAGGTTATGACATGATACTCCACACATTTTTGGCTTTTGAATACTCTAGGATCAGCAGAAAGACAAGGACAAAATTTTAAAGGGAAAAGAGACTACTTTTTAGCAAGAGTGTTTTAGGAACAGGTTCAGAACCATTCTTGTATTTGTGTTTGTGAGTGAAACTCTTTCCAGATCCTAGAGATAAAAAAAGTGGCTAGGTAAGATGCATTCCCATTCCTACCACATGAGCACAACAATACCTGAGGTCGAACTAGAATCCTGCTGTCCCAGTCAACAAGATTAGAACTGATCAGAGCATCTCACAGCTCTCCTCTAGACCAGGCCTTGCTGCAGTAGGATCCAGGTCTTGGTGTCAGCATGTGACTGGAGCATGACCTCAGGTCAGGGAAGATTGACACACATTAATCTTCAGGTATCTCAGCTGCAAACTGATGTTGTGCAATATCATGATATCCATATGAACATTCATGTTTCAGTTTATTTAATGAGAAAAATAGAGATTTTTTAGGTTTGTTTTTTTTTCATTGTACATCTAACTGAACCCATTCTTTGCTTTCAGTTTAAATTAAGAAGTTGGAGGAAAAGACCTGCTATTGGTCTTTCCCACCAGCAGTAATAACTGCATGACACAGGAGAACCCTTGATCGTGTTCTTTTACACTTTCCAGCTCAGTTGTCTCGCTATTGTGCTGTGTTTCTTAAAGTAAATATAGCCATTCAGCTGTGGTTAGAAGACATAAAAACATGTGACAGAAGGCGGCAGAGGAAAAGAAACTGTGGCAACTAGCTACAAATTAATTTCCAGTTCTTTATTGTCTGCCATATTATGTCCATATTAATCAAGGGCTTCAGATTAGTTTCAGAATTAGCAGTATTACACCTCTCAGATCTGTGAGCACTTTGCAAGTACAGATATTTCTGTTTTACAGTCATGGTCATAAATTGAACTGAGGTGACCTTCCTACCACAACACCATAAGCAATTAGCAGAATTTGAATGGAAGTCTGCCTCTGTATCTTACGTTACTAAAGGATGCCCTTGCTGTGTTACAGTATTGTAGGATCTGCACTTGCCCATTGATTTCATTTTCTAATGACAATGACCCTTCAAGCCCATCACAGACACAAGAGCAGAAGGCACAGCCCTACATTGGGTGCACTGCTTCTACAGGTACTGAAGAAAGAGCTTACCTCCAGAAAGCATCTGCTTTTTGCAAAAGTGCAGCCACACACTCTTCTTCCTTTCCTTCCCAGTTGCCATGATGAGATAAAGTAAATCTCGCTTGTAAGTCAGTATCTTCTCTGAAATAACCGTTCTCCTGTGGATTTCAAAGGCTCTCCAAAGACAACATACTTGACTCATGAATCTCCAGTTTAACAGCATTATCCTCACACTTCACTTCTGTTTCACTAATATCTGGGGTCCCATTGTTCTAGGAAGTGAGCAGCCATGGAATAGCCAACGACCTTTTCTCCAGCAACCTTGTAATACGTAAGACAAGACAAAGTGATTTGAGAGAAAACAGATGGGCGATTTATCAAGATGGTAAATCCTGTTTCTCCCCAAAGTGCACTCCTCTGACCACCAATTCTCTTCTTGCAGATCTGCCCACCCTCCTGAGGGAGTGTGCACTTTTGCTTTCATTTCCTCTCAACTGATGTGCATTTGCCAGCCAACAGCCTCCTAGAGCTGCCTTGCCATCAAGTGCTCTGGCTCTGCTAACACTCATCTATTCCAGTGTATATTCCAAGCTCAGGATAATTCCCTTTATTTAAGCAGCATAGTGTATCTCTTAATGAGAGAAAGACAGACTTCCTTGATTTAACATGCTTATTTCCATGATGCTTTACAGTTCACTGTAGAGCAGTTGCCATGAAGAGCTTATCCCTGGTCACATAGGAGCCACTGGCACTCAGGGGTTCAGAAAAAGCACGCTGTTCCTAGGAGCAGAAGGCCAACCCCACATAACACAGGTTTGCCAAGAAATCCATTCTGTAACTAGGCAATGCCAGGATTTCTGGGTAGGGTGCTTTTATTATCATGCTCAGTCAAGTGGAACTGGCACAGTGACAAGCAATTCAGCACCTGAAAGAGCACTAAGCACAACACGGGTGAGAATAAATGCAATTCTTGACTCATGTAGCTGTATCATTAAGAGCACCTAGTCCAGAAGTGCAGTAGCAACAGTGCATCTTTATTAAATGACATATTTCACTGTAAGGGGCCAAACAATGTTAGCAACCCTGTGCTGTAGCTAAGATAAGCCACATCTAGATTTGTAGACCTGTGCGGTTACATCTGCAAAACTCTGCTAATGCAGATTTGACCTGTTAGTTGTGAGGCTAGAAGCTTTCAAATCTATTACCTGATATTTATATTAAAGGCCTTCAATAAGCATTCCTTGAGATCAGAATAATTTCCACCATCCCCATCTAAGACCATTATTACAATAGTAGCACTTTGTAACACTCAAAGGTAAGACATTACTTACTCATATGGGTGCACACAGAGTATCCATTAAAGAATACATATGTATGTATAGGTATCCAATGTGATCCAAATCGGTCTCCTCATGAGCACATGTAAAATCATATTTCAGACATATTATAAAATGTATAAAAAAAAAATTAGAGGACACTTCCTTTCCTTTCTTCAAACGGGCACTGAACTACTTCTAATGTCAGGAAAAACTAATTTGTCCATGAAATGCATTAATACAGGAGATCTTTGCCTTTAGTGCACAACAACTGCCTTTGGCACAGGCTGCAACAGACTGGAATTATTATTATATTTGAATTTACTAAGCTTTCATAAAATTGAGAATGAAAAAAGAAAACTGAAGGCTCTGAATACACTTTCATTTATTTCACACCTAAGAATATCCAATTATTCAATCAGAATATATTGCATTCTTGCTGCCAATCTGAGCCAACAGAGAACTTGATTCTAGATTGAGGGGGCTGAATAAATAGGAGGAGTTTTGTTTCAAGTGTTTCTGGGGAGCTGCCATCACCTTTCTTTGCTAATTAAAGGTGACACTTAGTGGCCCAAGATAATATTTCATTTATTTTCGGCCTTATCATGTAGCATTAGTGAATTACTGTCCTTTACATTTTCATTATTAACATGTTTGTCCATTTTTACACAACAACACTGTGTGGTCTTCTTGCTAAGGCTGCTCCTTGTCAGATTGTTCTGGTTTTTGGGAAGTGGGCAATGTAACTAATTCAGCATGATGCTATCTTACCACATGCTAACATTAGATGACCATCTTTGTTATTTTTGCAAGGTTTCACACATTTTACAACTGAAATTCACATGAATAAAACTCCTGATCAAACAGCAGAGGATAACAGTCTTGCGGGCATTGTGAAATTCCCTTTTCTATGCAGGACACAAAGTCAGGTTTCATGCTTTCTTTTCTATTTATTAGCGTAAAACACTCCTTGGCCAATTGCTTTTGTTTTCTTGCTACAGAAGACTTCAGGTGGCAGAAAAATACAAAAGGGAATTCAAGATAAAAAGCCACATCTCCTGAAACAGCACAGGAATTCTGCCTCACGGAGAGCAAAGCAGCCCTGTTCTGAATTTACCCTGCTCCTTGAAGTGCCTGTCCCTGGAAGCACTTTTATCTTCTATCATTAGCCTCTGACACTAGAAGCACTGCCTGGGGGGAGAGAGGCAGGACTAATGCCAGACAATTCTCTGCAAGGTTCTCATGCCCGATTTGCTTCTCCAACCTCCTCCTCTGCCTTCTTTAAACAGTCACTGTGCCTCTTGGCCTCAACGCTTCTGGGCAGTGCCTCTGCCTTGCTGTGTCTTTGGATACAATAGTGATGGGAGCATCCCCAGAAGGAGGTGAGCTTTTATCTTTCCTCTTTTTAGAGGGATGGCCAAAGAGTAAATCCCAGCACTCCAGGCACATCACAACGGCTGAAAAAAGATTTTGCAATAAAATGGGACACTTGACAATGGGGACAGTGTAACATCTAATCCTCTGAAAATTTTATCAGATTAGCAGAGAGAAAGAAACAAACGAGAGAGTGGTGAGTAGAAAAGGAAAAGAAGTTGAGGTATCCCAGCAGTTGGCTTTTTGTAATAACATTCTCCTTGTTAACTTTCAAGTGAATAATCAGGAATGCGTGGGTGCCCTGGCCTCTTGTAAAGAGATCTATGCTGAAGTTGAAAAAAATCACACTTGTAAATCTCAGATGTTCACCTTTTCCACATAAATATGCCTTATAGATGTATCAGATGATTATAGACTGACATTCAGAGATGCAAATATTAATGCTGAAAATCTACTTTTATACCTCCAGCTGGAGGAGACATTTTCAAAGCATTTCTTCCAATATGGAAGAAATCTCATCTGACCTAGTTTCCTACCCTGTTTGTTACCTCCTGACTGTCTCATCTGAGGTTCCACCTGCTGTTTCTCCATCTGCCAGCCTTTTTTAGATCAGAGGAACCTTCTGAGTTACACGTTAAATGCCAGGCAGGCTTGAGAAACATTGTTTATGTCTACATTTAAATAGATTATATTTTCCATTAAAAAATGCATCATAGAGACACTAAAGGCTACGATCTCATTTGCTTTTGGCTACTGTGACTCAAGAGCAAGTCTGCTTATGTGAAAACTGATGCTGTTAGTTCAGACCTGCATATATCCAAGCAGAATGATACCCTGTGAAAACCATTATTAGTGTCTTTTCCAGTAATATTGAAAGCCTCAAGCTAGGGGCCAAAAAGCATCAGATAACGTAGTCAAAGTCACTGGAAGCCTCGAGTGGACTGAAATCAAACCCAAAACCAGTACCAGGGAACCAACTATCTCGTCCCACTTACCCCCTACGCAATTCCAGAGCAGAACACAAAGACTTTGCTTGCATTAATATGTCATTAAGTATCAATTACCTGAAGGAATAATTACCTGTAATGCTGCAATACTGAAGGGCAACTATGCCATTCAAACCCACCCTTTGAGGTATGCTGCACCATGCAGTATTTACAGTATGGTATTTTGCCAGGGTATAAGACCACTGCACTGCTGAAAAAGCCTGCTGAGAACGGTATTTTATCTTAGTCTTTATTTTTCTGTTACTTTCGCTGCTCTTCCATATTCTGCAGAGGGACAGATCATCTGATCTCTGTCACCTCTGAATACTTTGGAAACTTAAGAGAAGCAAGAGGAATCATCCACACCCACGGAAGTCAATAAAAAGAGTTAGGAATCAGAGACCTGGAGCATCACTTCCACTGAGCACCATCTCTCTGACAAAAATAAGTAGTGTACAGCCAGTGCCTTAGGAAACTCTGGAAGTAATGTTTCAACAGTTATTTTTTTCCTAAAAAACATACAGAAAAAACCTGGAAACACATCACATCAGTAAAGACTGACACATGTAATTTGTACGAGAAGATCAAAAGTCCTGAATCTTCAAGTCTCCCAGCTCTCGGAGGCAAAGGTCTCTACTCAATGAGTTTGTTGCAGTTGCTTGACCCGTTGTCTATGTCAGATGCTTCCACACAAGAATCACTGAGCCTAGACTGCCCATGCTATGGAAGCCGGGATAAGTAAAATCTGTGCTTCGTGATGAAATGCAGGCATGTTACTTTTCCTTCAATTTAGGACATTATAATTTACCTTAACTTGCCTACAACCTCTCAAGGGAATGAAGAAAAGTCTCGGTGGGGGGAGGAGGGCAGACAAATCCATCAGACAAATACACGACTTGAAAGGCATTATACAAAAGGCATGCAACAGAAGTATTAACATTATGATTTACAGTAATAAGTACATTATTACAATGTGTCTCATTAGAAACCATTATAAGACCAATTAAAATTGTCAAAATGGAACAAAAAAGCAACATTTTCTTTTCCCTGGAGAACTGGGATATGTTAAGAGTCATTACCTCTTAATTTGAAGACCAAAGATTTCTTAGTCTGAGTTGAAATCTAGGCTTTTTAAGGAAAAGAGAGCTCTGAGGTATATTTCTATCTAGCAGGCATTGCTTAAGCAAACATTATCACAACAGCAGAAGCATTTCTTAATACCCAGGGCAGACATTTAAAGAAATTTGAATACAGCAGTATCTATTTAGTTCAGCTTTAGCATCCAACACAGTTCTGACATTTGCAATCTGTGTGTCAGTATTCATGTCTCTGCAGGAAATAAAACAAAATGGCATTTAGTTTACCTGGAAAGGATCATCAGACAGCCCTGAAGGAATCTAATTAAAATGCAGCTTGTTACCAGAGCAGTGCATCACACTGTGCTGCCATAGCAACCAGGGGTCCCATGGACTTTTGGGGCCACCTGAGGGCACGTCTGCAAGAGGCACAAGAACTAAACTGATCGCCTATGGTACATTTTAAATTACCTGAAAACTCTGAATGGTTTGCTGATGTTAACCTACAAAAGAAAATAATTAACTCCTACGTGCTCAGACAATAGGACAGTCTCAGGAGTCAATTAATTCTTACTACTACTTTTTATGATACACAGCTCCCCACAGCTTATTTAAGAAGTGTATGACTTACCTGCAACATGTGAGCAACCAAACAGTTTAATTTTATTTCCTAAGAGAGAAACATCAAAGCAATCAAGACCTGTGGGCTGTAGAAGAGAAGATAAACAACAGAAGTATGTATTTTACTTAGGCTGTTATTTCCAGTGCTACTTCCTGAAGTATAGGCTTCTGAATGCTCTCAGTTGTTGCTTTTGGTGGATCAGTCCCTGCTAGCATGATGTTAAAATAAAATAAAATAAAAAAAAAAGTCCCACTACAGTACTGGGCTTTTCTTCCCAAATCCTTCTACTAGAACAGAAGGATTCTTGAAACAACATCAGTAATTATAAAAGCAGTATCTTACATTGTCCCCTGTCCTAATATTAATTTTTCATGGACACAATCAATATATTTGCCACTGATGCATTAATATGAATTATAACAGTAGAGATGTCCAGGTCAAGACATTCTTTGGACACACCACCTGTGAAGGAGACTGCAAATTGTTAGTAGGTTGTTGCAGGTCATCAGGAAAGATTTCTGCAAAAGAGCACAGGACTTTAGCCTCAATTAAGCAATGTAATCATCAAAAATTGCAAGTTGTTTGAAATGATCAAGGGGATTTTTAATTGCTTTCAGAAAAGCACCTGATAATAATTCTTCTGAAATAAATGAAAATCCTTAAAAATATGGGTTTGGGGCTTGGGGTTGACATGGGAAACTGAAGTAGTGCTTTTCCAAGCATCGTGAAATCAGAATGTTCATGTGATTTCAGCTCACAGTCCTACCCCATCAGCTCCCACTGTATACAGCTGTGATGGGTACATACCTGGAGAGATCTATTCCACATTGTGCACACTAATATCAGGGAGGTTACAGAAAACCAGACAGGAGCTCAGTTCAAGAACAAGTTGGAGAGTTTCGGGTCTCTTTTTGTACATTCCAATGACACACATTATGAGGTGGTGCCTAAGTTTCCCTACTTACGAAACAGACAGTGGTATTTGCTTGTTTGAAGATCCATGCTCCAGAGCACTGGAAAAACTAGCTGCAGGGAAGAGAACCTTAAACAAAAACCCACGGTATCATTCAGATTAGAGATGACATTTGATCTAAAGTAACAGATAATATAACATGAGAGAAGTAAACACATGTCACCTTTAAATCATTTTACTATGTGGAAATGTATCTAGGCAACGTAATTACTAAAATTACTATGTCAAAAAAAAAAAAAAAAGTAGTCACAACTTTTGCTAAATGGGACTTGTAAGACAAACTGTGTCTAATCCATCACTTTTCTGCATAGCCCAGCACTTCAATAACCTTCAATCAGTAATTCTTCAAAGGGCCTCATGATTTTCTGATAATCTGCTGCAGCCCATTATTAATGTCTTCATTCACGCTCAGGTTCTCCTTACAACAGAAAGTTTATTAGCATGGCAAATTAATCTATTTTGTCAACAATGTACTCTGGCTGAGGTACCAGCCCTGATACTCTCATTCTTCGCCCTGTCTTTTGTATAGACTCGACTTGAATTTGCTGGTTTTGTTCCTCTAGTTCCTTCACAGGAAGGAACAGTCTGAATTATTTAACAGGGGCTTTTGGAGAGGAAAGAAAGTGTTATAAAACATCACTAATTTAGAATTTAATTTTTAATGGGTTACATTTTATTTGCTTCAGTTGAACACCATTATTTACAGACATAAGTTAATAAAACACATCACAAAACCAGAAAATTTCAACAGCTAATATTTATAGGTGCATAGTTCATGCTGAATTACTTTTTTAATATGTATAATACATACACATATATATAAAGCTCTCACAATAAGTCATCTCTGCACAGAAAGAATAGTCATAGGAAACAAATAAAAATTGTATCATAAACAATATCAAATTACTGACAGCCTATCAACAAAACATGTACAGAGTTAGAAATAAGCAGTAGACACTTAGGTGTTTTTATTTAATATTTTCTTTCTTAACTTTTAGACTTGAAGCCACAATATCCACAGCACAACAATGACCCTGCCAGCCAGCTTGGATTTCAGCAGGAGGAAAATGCTGAAACAAGGTGGATGCAGTCACAGATACTCCAATCATTGCTGATGGAAGACTTCAAAATACACCATAAAAACTGTAAAAAAATTTTACGACTGGGCACATTGGAACTCAGCACTTGTACAGGATGGGACGTCTTTAGTAGTTAGTAGATTTCAGGAGATATAAAGGAAGGAAAGGACTCTCATGCTTCAGGTTCATAGTCTTGATACTCTTCCTAATGAGAAGAGCAGAAATCAGCACTACTAGCATTTTAGAGAAAGACATCCTACTTTCACTTCTTGTTCTATTCCTACTGGATTCAATGCCAAAATATATGGATTTTCACGTGATCTTGCATTAATTATTATTTTGTCACATCTTCCAGATACCGTACCTTGCAAGCTGTTGTATTTACAAAAGAATTAGGCTTTTAGAGTGGTCAATGTATTATTCAGCTGATGTTGCCAGGAACTCATGGGGCCTCCCCATGGTGGTTCCCTTGGAGAATGAGTAGTACTCTACCTCTGGGCCAAACAGCACGCGAGGTGCTGCAGATAATCGTACAAGTCAGTAAACCATTTAAGTGTGTGTTTAACTACACGTATGCGAGCAGCCCCCATAATTCCAGTGATACTCAAGGTGTTAGTGATCAAGCGTGCCTTTAAGTCTTTTCAAAGACTGGATCACAGCCTAAGTGTTTTATACCTCTCATTTTCAGCCTAATTATCTGATGTACTATAAAAATGCTGCTCCAACTACCAATGCATCATGCCAGATACTGTAGTAATATTTTGGATAGCAGCTTCATGAAAAACAACAAAATAATTTACTCCCATAATTGCATTAACATGTTTTACAAAGCACGATGCTTTGATAAATGGACAAACCATTAAACCAATCTACGAAGATGCAGGTTTTCCCATATACCCTACCTATCATGGGAAAAAGATAGATGTTTACTGTGGATTACTCAGAAACTCAGGCACAAGTGTTTTGAAACACAGACAATATTTTTCTGTTAAACTTCCTTACTATCAAGGAAGCAATGGATTTTCTTATTCCCAGCACTATATCTCTGTGAGATCTCGGCCAAAGAGATGGTGTTTCTGCTGTGCCCTTGAAGCTCACAGCATCAGCCTGTGCCAGGCTAATGTTAACTCCAGCATGCAGCCCCCTCCTGCGTGCCCTTCTCCTACGTGCATTCACAGCAAACACTATAGATGTACCTCCGGAGGCATTTCATAAGCCTCATTCTCAGGATCCACAGGAACATCTGCATTATTCACCATTCCCTCCTGCAGGAAACCTTCTTCATTCTACATTTAAAACAGGGAAAGAAAAGTGACAGACTGTAACTGCTTGCCTTATCATTTATTCCAAAGTGTGTCTTTTCTCCCCACCTGTGGTTGACTTCTTGGCCCATCCTTCAGTTGTGGGATGTTGCCAGGGGTTATGAATTGCTGGAGGACATCAGCATCCATGGGAACAACTACTGTTATATTTTCAAACACTTGAAGTGATGAAATCCTGTTTCTCTCTTGCCAGGAACAGGCCAAGAAGTCAATAAGAACATAAGAATGGTACCACCACTAACTTGCTGAATGTATTTGGAAAATTGCTTTGGACAAGTCATAAAGCAAACCAAACCAAGATTTTTGCTCCTTAAGAAACTGATCTGAGAAACATAACCTACTTAAACAATTTGTGTGAGACTATCACATTAATTTCTGTTATACTACTTAGGGGAATACTCACAGGTATGCAAAAGTAGTTGTACAAGCAGACACAAAGAATTGGGTAATATCAAGACACACGAATGAAACAGTAATTTAATTATATATTTTAAAATGTAATTCAATTATATATTTTTAATGTTATAGACACATCAATTATCTCA